>OZ005656.1:149580686-150180686 GCA_963930645.1 Salticus scenicus
TGTCCTATTCATCATGCGTCTCATTCAACCCCACTCTCCCCTATATTTTTTGTTAAAAATATCAATAGATATTTTTTGTTTAATCACATTAGATATCGGTTTATAAGGTTTCGCTTGACGAAAATGATAAATACACTTCAGTTAACATAGTTAACACACATAGTTAAATGCACTTTCATATATGTATAATTTGCTGTAACATTATTATTAAGTGAAAAAAATAAAGTTTTAAGGTTTTAATGAGGTTTTAGTGTGAACAGCTGCATTAAAAGTATATATACATATAATGAAAATTTTAATGCAAAATTATATACTGAAAAGTATATATTTCATAAAAAATACATATCTTTGAGAAGAAAGCTAATTCTTAACCAAATCATTTGTCTTGTGTTTTATGTTTTCCATTCGATATAATATTCTAAAATTGCTCATAAGTATTTGTTCAGTTTTTCTTTTTAAAATTCAGCCTATGCAGTTAAATATTTTGACACTAACATATTATATAATATGAAATATTTTGAAAAGGAAGACAATCTGAAGCCACCTGTCAGAAAAATGTATGAAATTCACGAAGAAAGTTGAGACGAGGTCGAAAAAGTGCCAACTAGAAAATCTTACTTTTACCATTTTTAAACTATCACTGTTGTGTTATTGTTTTCGTTAGACATCATATATTTTGAGTAGAAGAAAAGATATATTTTTATTAATTAAATAAATACAGTTTAATTAACTTGGATATACATGCATTCGTATATTCATGTATATACGAATATATACGTGGAATATATACATACGAATATATATTAATATATACATGGATTCGTTATTCGTCTGTAAAATATGTCTATTTTAAATATAATGCACAAAGTTTATTGTTTTAAATATATATATATAGAAATATATGAGAGAAAGTCTGTAAATGAAATATACATATTTATGAAGAAAAATAATTAGGTTAATTTATTTCAAAACTTTCTTTATTTTTTTGCATATTTAAATATATATATTTAAATAGATTGAGTATATATATATATATATATATATATATATATATATATATATATATATATATATATATATACTAATTGTTATAGAACAAGTCAGTAAATATATATAAACTCAGGGAAATTGAAAATAGTGCACCAAGGAGGGAGAAAGGTACAACCGCAAAATTTTGCAAATAAGTACAGTGAGATCCGATATGCAAATGATCCAAGTTTGGTGTCAGTGCACATGGCGACACACGCTGCAATCAGTAAGTGGGCCATATAGAAGCTGGTGTATAGTGGAAGATTCATAAACGGGAATATCTCATTTCGACTCTAGAGGGAATTTAGTAAGCGAAAAATGCCAGGTAGACGTATGAGAAAACATTCCTCTCAGTTAAGCGAGTATGAGAAATGCCTAATCATCGACTTGAAAACTACAGACAGATCGACGCGCAGTGTTGGTCGCCACGTCACCCGTTGAGATTGTGCCATGAGAAACATGTTGGGATCGGTAGACACGAGATGGCACTCACTGGCGAAAAAATGGGTCTGGAGCTACCAGGAAGACGACAAAGCGAGAGAATCGACGGATCGTGAGTCAAGCGCTCGTGGACCCCACAGTGACTCGTTCAATGATACAATCAAATGTAGACTACCAGTTGTTCCAAAACCATTTCCAGACGGCTTGCAGAAGTTAATCTGCAATCTAAGCGCCCTTTTTGTGATCTACCTTTAACACTGAAAAATCTGCGGCTTCGTCTACAGTGGTGCCAAGCCAGAGCAACGTGGAATGATACAGGCTGGCAAAATGTTGTGTTTAGTGATGAATGCCAATTTTCTTTAGGGACAGGCGATAAGAGAGTTTGGGTATGGAGACCTCCTGGTGTACGGTATAATCCCCCTCCCTATCGTGCGATACGCTTCGCGCGCAGCAGGAGTAATGGTCTGGGAATGTCATAGCCTGTTATAGCCGATCATGTTTAACTGTTATACGTGGAACCTTAACTGGCCAGAGTTATGTTGACGACATTCTTCGACCCCACGTGGGACATTTCCTCAATAGTCATCCACAAGCAATTTTTCAGCAAGATAATGTTCGTCCGCATACAGCTCAATTTGCTCATGAATTCCTACACCATGTCCAGACTCTTCCATGGCCGGCTCGCTCCACGGACCTGTCTCCTATAGACCATGTGTGGAACCAGCTGAAACGGCAGATGCAAACCTGTCACTCCGTACATGATCTGGGGTTCAACATCTATAGGCCCATCTGCCACATCAAACGTTTAATCAATTCAATGTCGAACCGCGTTGCAGCATGTATTGCTCTAAGAGACGGTCCGATGCGATACTGAAGTTGTACTATATTTGTCTGATTGGACACATTACATTTGTTTAATTGTCTTGACTTCGGGATCAAGTGAATCGTTCATTTGTATGATTAAGGGAATTCCCCAACTTCTTAACACTCGGATTAAACCTCGGAACAGCGGTAATCGCTCGATCATACGAAAATCGGTATACTATAACGAAAATCCTCAGTTCACCGGCTACTTTAACTCTTCATTTTTGATCCTCGAATGTCGAAGGATTAACAGAGATAATTCTCGAAACGTTTCGTAACGCATGCGCACTCCGCAGCTCAGCTTTGTAAACATTGAACATGAAAAAAATATAAATTTTGTTTTATTAGCAGCAAATTGCTTTAAAAATCATTTTGATGATTTTTTTTAAATATTTTAATCTTTGACAAAGAAGCACAGTCTTTAAGTACCTGATTTTGAACTAGAGTTTGATTAAAAAATATGCTTCAGTTATTTAACGATACATATGTAACATTGTGTTTTTACTTAATTAAAATTGGATTAAGTTAATATCATTTCAGACGACATTATACTCTATTCTGTCATGTCAAGATTAAGCGATTTTTGCTATCAATAAAGATATATATCTTCTCCTTTATTTTCATGAGCTTAATCGTTAAAGATTAATTCACAAATTGATTTATTTTAATTTGTAGCATAGGAGAAATTTTAACCTTTTCAAATTTAAACAAATATATTTGATATAATGATATAACTATAATGTATAGAAAATGCACCAAATTATTTGTGTTTAATGAAGTTTGTGAACTAGCACCTTAAATTACAAATGTATACAACAATAATATCGTGTCGCATTATCGTGCGTACTTTCTTTCTGCCTGATGAATTGTTGTACTTCGACGGAAACAATAGTTGCGTGTTTCATGATTTATGATTTTAACTTATAAAGTTTTCATTAATTTATATATTTTCCCCAATTTCTCATAAAATTATTTATTAAACTTGTATATTTATAACCTTTTTATTAATTACTTAGAAATATACCCGAAATAACTACTGAAAACTTGTAAATAAATGAAATAAGGGAAAAGCTATCTTCATTTACATTGTTCGGTTATGTTTAAGTTTAAAACTTATTCCAAATTTAATAAATAATGAATATATCTATTCGCAGCAGTGTATTTTATTCATATGTAACTAGGAAATGCTAATTTTTCAAATTATTAAATCTAAAACAACTCAAACTCATAATAGATATTTTAGATAAATAATCTAATGAGCTAACTAAAATAAAGAAAAATTAATTAAAGTTATTTAAAACTTTTTCAATTAAAAAATCACTAATTTTTGAAGACTGCTTGATAATAGCTTCTGTAATTGCTCTAAAGTCAGGGTCATTGTTTGTGGGGAAGGGGGCGGTAGTTCGGAGAATTTTTTTCTCTTATCCATAACAATCAAACTTTTAAATCGTAGCGTAAACAGTTGTCGTCTGCGTGATTACACTTTTTTTTAAATGTTCTAAAGTAAAATTGGTTCTTAATCCGTGCGTAAACAAAAGCTAAGTAAACTAGAGTAAACCGTGTATCCAATCAGCGTTGCCCATATGCTTTTTACCCTTTGTAATCTTCAAATTCGATTGAAGCCGAACTAAGACTCCTATATGATAAGAGCTGGCGCAGTGTCCGCCATTTTCTATCCCGTCTTGGAAAGTGTTGGCGGTAGAAAAAGGTAGGTTACATGATTAGCGTTGTTATCGCCTTTAATCTTCTATACAGATCAAGTGAGCTAGAACTTCTTATCACGAAACAAACAAGTTGGCAATTTTAAGAACATCGCCAACTTTCTCAAAACTGCAACCCTTCACATTAAAAGAAATGTAATGTTAAAGTTAATTTTAAAAGAATTTAAAGTAATAACTTAATAAAACAGTACACTCATATTAAATTTGTCAAAAAACTTTGAAAATAAAATGAAATAATTTTAAAATAAGGGAAATCTTACGCTACAAAGCTGTACTCCTGCTCCGGGTATCCACGAGTTACATCTGCAATTTATAATCCACTTTTTCCTTCTTTCTGGATTAGAAGAAAATATAAACAGGTGGTGCCCTTTTCTGGAGTTATTCGTGCAATTTATTGCCGAAAAACCACCAATAATAAATCGTCAGCCGGTCTTGTGGGATAGAAAATGGCGGATGCGTCAGCCTATCTATGTAGGAGTTCTAAGCCGAACGGTGAATAAAGGCTATCTACGTTATTTGCTAATCAAAATGAAGCTTTTATTTCTCTCCCAGTTAACCTATGGATCATGTAATCGACTGATGGTGAATACCGTAGGAATTTAATCCAGAGTTACCTTTGATTCTCGGATTTGCTGATCCATGGTTTAATCCTCGATTAATGAAGTTTGGGGAATACGGCCCTTAGTGTATTCAGTTTCATTTCAATTCGATGCTTCCTTCTTGGTGTGCTATTTTCGATGTCTCTGAATGTACATGGATATGTTTTATAGCCCATAATAATAGTTAGTTTTGGCGCTAAGGTCTTAATAATATTTTTGGTTAATTTTGAGCTCAGAAAAATTTTCCATTGATAATCTATAGATTCTATAAAGACACTAGTTTAAGTAAAAAATAAATAAATAAATAAATAAAAGTAATGAATTTTCGATTCAACGTTTGGGATATTTTTTCGCATTTTTTCGGATTTCCTTAAGTAGCCCTTAATGAAGTGAGATAAAGTGTGAAAAAATTCCAACCTTTAAAACTAAATATATCGTTCAATATTTGTCGTAAAAAGGATAAGCTTTTTGTGTTGCATTTGTTAGGATGAGCAACAACTTAAACTAAATATGAATGTAGTGCCCGGGGACTGTAAAAGTTTATTTTTGTGATTTACACAAAATTGTTTTTTATTTAGATTTAAAAATATTATAACGCAAATGCTAACATTTTTAAAAACATTTTTGTAATAGTAAGCATATGTCTGAGATCAACGGTTACAGAAATAAAGAATTCTTATGGACTTTACTTTTCACAGTATATTAGTATTGTTTTCTTAATAATAAACTTTTTACTCTATGTTTTAATTCCAGATTTTCAAATAAGCATTTATCGATTAAATATAGCTCTAATATAGTACATTTTACTTGAAATTTTATTTAACCTATTATTATTATTATTGTTAAATATATTTTAAAATGAGATATGCTTCACATAACCTTAATATATATATATATATATTTTTTTTTTTTTTTCAGGTAATATTTATTTATGAAAAATTATGTCTTATAAATTATCTCAACTTACGACTTTTTTACATTACGAGCATATGCATATGTAATGAAATTAATTGTAATCTTGTTAAAAATACGACTTTGTGATTTTGGTGTATATACACGCTTTGAGGTCACTTAAGTTCATATTTGCTATTTTACGGTGATGTATGTATGTACGTCTCTATGTATGTGAGTGAACAGGATAGCGTCCAAACACTTTGTTCGAATGATCTGAAAGTTTGTACCTATGTTATAGGTCAACGTAGCACGAGCCCTATTGATTTTAATTAATGTAGCTCTTATAGCTTCTTTACAGGGGCATAAAAAAAGATTTTGTATCATTATGGCCAATGAGCTCAATTTATTTAAAGTGCAATAGCGTTTAAATGTCTTTTTGGTTTAAGCTGAAAAGTTATGCACAAGTTATAAATCACCATCGTATAAAGGTATTTACAGTCTTTTATTTTTTTTATTTTTTTATTTTTTTATTTTTTTTTAAAGGGACACAATGAAAACCTACTTATTATTGTGGCCTAAGGGCTCGAATTGTTTAAAGTGTCATAACAACTAAACGCCTTATTCGTTTGAACTGAAAATTTCTGCACATGTTATAGGTCAAAACTGCACAAATTGTATATAATTTGGTAATTTAGCACTTCCAGTTTTTTTCTTTCTTTTTTACAGTGTCGCCATGAAATATTCTTCGTACTTATGCCCAAAGCGTTTAAAGTTTTCATAGAGCGATAGCGTCTAAGCACCTTATCCGAATGAGCTGAAACTTACATGCGTGTTACAAATCACCCTCACACAAAGTATATGAATTTTGGAGAATATAGTACTGACAGACTTTACAAGAACACACAAAAAACTTTTTTTATCATTGTGGCTTATGGACCCAAATTATTTAAAGTGCTGTAACGTCTAAACTCCTCATTCGAATGAGCTGAAAACTTATATGCAGTCATTTGTAAAAGTTTAAGGCCAGTAGCCGATTTTCAGTATTTTAACACATTGCTTCGTTTGCGCAGATTATTACGTGATCGCATGTGCTGATTGCATCTGACACATTCTAATGCTATAAATAAAGGTGCCCGGCACGTTTATCGCAGGTTGTTTATTTGATTTTGCCGTAGGCAGTGTCGTTGTGTAATTATAGTAATGGGTATAAAACCACTTACTGTTACAAAAAGGTCAGAAATATTGACCCTGTTAAAAACTGGATTTTCTGAACGTCAAATAAGTTCGTGGGTAAATGTGCGCAAGACAACGGTGCATCAAGCTTGTAGTATATTTAAAATTTCGGGAAAATTTGACCTAAAGTGTCATTTCTTTTTCATAATTGGAGTAAGTGGAGGTCTCCTTGCAGATTTATGGAATGATAAAATAATATTTGGCTAAACGTCTTGAAATAGTACTCAAACTGACGTTGTTGCCTTTTGCAGACAGATAATGTTTAATCGTATTGCAGAAGGTTCTTGGATCTCGTACGACCATTCTTATTACATGATCATCACGTGCACTTGTTTTTCTAAGGCGGCCGCTTCTCTTAAGGTCCACAGATTTTCCGAAAATTTTAA
Source organism: Salticus scenicus (assembly GCA_963930645.1). Classification (NCBI taxonomy): domain Eukaryota; kingdom Metazoa; phylum Arthropoda; class Arachnida; order Araneae; family Salticidae; genus Salticus; species Salticus scenicus. The sequence continues at coordinate 149,587,854 of OZ005656.1, forward strand.
ATTTATAAATAGATTCATGCTCAGCTGTCTTGTTCACATTTACCCTCAAATTTATTTGACGTTACGAAAATCCAATTTTATGCAGGGTCAATATTTTTGATCTTTTTGTAACAGTAAGTGATTTTTTTTTTAACGCATTACAATAATTACACAACAGCACTGTCTACGACAAAATCCAATAAACAACTGGCGATAAACGAGGCGGGCACTTTTATTTATAACAGTAAAATGCATCTGATGCAATCAGCCCATGTGATGACGCAATAATCTTCGAAAATGATGCAATGTGTTAACATGCTGAAACTCCGCTGCTTATCTTAAACTTTTGCAAATGACTGTACGTATTATAGGTCACTGTCGCACGAACTGTATAATTTTTTGTATAGCGTTAAAATAACATCTTACTATATACAGAAAAATATTCAAAGACCCTATCATAATATCCTTTTTTGTTTATTTAACGGCCTCTATTACTTTAATTTATTGATACAACCGTTAGTTACTTAATGTTCGATTCGAGTGGAGTCAATCCAGATTTTTTTGTTACAATGTTTTTTATTAGAATATAAATTTCGAAGGAATAAACAATATGAAAAAATCAAATAAAGTAAAATAAAAACGTTATGTTATTTTATCGAACGTTTTATGGAAATTCCTCCACTCTTTCATTTCTTTAATAGTGAGATATTGTTGATGTTACAAAAAAGTATTAATAAAACAAACACACACACACACACACAAAAAAAAAGTTAAAAAAAATACATCAAAACGAATCAAGTATATATATCCAAAAATCTCAAAAATTTGCCAAAAGGCCAAATAAAACAAGCCTAACAATGAATCCTACAAAAATTCAAGGGCCTCCTGATCACTCTGAATATAAAATTAATGACTTTGTTTTGCTTCAATACAAATCACGTCAGTACCTAAGGAAAATTAAGATGAAACTGTTGGCAATGAAATCCACATGTCCGCCATGATTAAAACGGGGAAAAATAAAGATGCACTTCCAAGAATAATTCAATTTTGTTCGATGTAAGTAAAAGTATGCAAAACTTTAACCACCTACTCAAATAGAATACAGAACAACTCTTACATTCGCGGTTGATTTCAAACTTTGAGTTAATTTAATTTTTTTCTATAACCAAAGGTTGCTATAATACTAAGCAGAAATTATTTTACTTGATGATTTTATTATTTATTCATACATTTAAGGAAAACGTTTTCGTTAAATATTACATAAATAAAGCGATTTTCCTTAAAATTTGTTGTGTTATGCCTATGTATCTCTATCCATATCACGTTACGCCAACACAAGTATACGGGTAATGGAATTAATTTCCTCGTACAGAGTTAGTTGGCATAGTTACAAACTATAAGGAGAAGGTTTTTTTTCTTCTTTCCATAGGGAGCGGGGTCATTTAAACAAGTATTTAATTGATGGGTCTTACAAGATTTTGTAACCATGGAGTTTAGCTTTCAGATACATTCGTCAGAATATCTCTAAGTATTGCACAAAAAGAGAAAAGAGAAAAAACAAAAAACAAAAAATCTCTGCCAATTAGCTTTGGTCTCCTTTAATTCTCACATTTATATAAACGTTATTTCAATAGCTTTATTATGTGTGTTTCCAATTCTATGGAACAAAATTTTTTTTTATAATTTCTTAAGTGTACATTACCAGAGTTACAAAGATTTATTGGATAACCATTCATTAGTAAAATTTATTAAACATTTCAATTTTTAAAATCGTTAACATTAAAAATAATAATAATAATAATAATAATAATAATATCGTCCTTAGAAGTTTATATTGTATTAATAAAATAGCACAATATATTATTTTAATTTTCAAATGTTATTGCCTATTAATATATGATATTATTTTTCCTTATAAAATTACTATACAGTAATGAGTTCAACACATTAAACAGTGCAAATTGAAGAATATATATAGAAAATTAGGTGAATATGGAGTAGCATTTCTATTTGAACTCACCATAATGAACTCAAGTATTTTGGATCATTGTGGATTGGACTATTGCAAACTTTCAAGTGTTGCTAAAGTGCTTTGATGGTTAATGTTACAAAAAATAGAGTGTACATGCAAAATTTTTGTTACGAAAAATAAAAGTTAATTTCGAGTAATATGAACCAAGCGGGTAATGTTTAAAAGTTATGAAGGGTAATGTTACAACCCACGCTTTATTGGAAAAAAAAAAAAAAAAAAAAAAAAAAACAGTATTGAAAAAAATATCAACATTCAAGTTTTACAAAAATTGCAAGTAATAGGACGTAGTTACAGTCATTTGCAAAAGTTTAGGACCAGTACCCGATTTTCAGTGTTTTAACATATTGCATCATTTGCGCAGATTATTAAGTCCTCTCATGTGTTAACTGCATCAGACGCATTCTTCTGCTATAAATAAAACTGCCCGGCACGGTTATTGACAGCTGTTTATTGGATTTTGCAGTAGACAGTACTGTTGTGTAATTTTTGTAATTGGTAAAAATACCTTCAATTACTGTTACAAAAAGATCAAATAAACAACTGGAAATAATCATGCCAGGCACCTTTATTTATAGCAGTAGAAAGTGTCTAATGCAATTAGAACATGAGATGACACAATAATATTCGCAAGTGTTGCAATGTGCTAAAATACTAAATATCGACTACTGGTCTTAAACTTTTCAAATGGCTGTAGTATGTTATATTACCTGAAACGCCTTCTTGGATAATAAATCAAACTACACCACTTGTTGATAGAAATAAGTTCTTCCGGAAAGGACACTAGATTTTCACTCAAGTTATTGCTTCGTAAATATATTACAGAATTCATAAAACTTTTCTCAAAAAATAATATAGGACGCAAAAACTGCTCTTCTCACTAACACAAGGTCATATTTAAGTCACAGTGAAATCATTTGACATAGTTTCAATAGGTTGAAAATTAAAAAAAAAAAAAAAAAAAATTGTGTTGTCCACATCCTGCTAGTTTATTAGGTTGGTTTCTTTAGAAATTCACCTACTGCAATCACTTCGTTTATATATCTATCTATCTATGCATAAAATGAAAATATTATCAATTTTTATTAAGATCACAATCAACTGATTGGAAGAAAATCATATTTAATGATTTTTTTTTTTTTTCCGACTGAGTGAAAATAATGCCTGGACCGGGAGTTGAACCCCGGACCTTTCACTTACAAAGTCAAGGCTCTACTAATTGAGCTATCCAGACCGACAACCGGTCAGCATTACTCATTCAGACAACCTTTAGGCAGAAGCATCTGGTCTATCATTTAGATAGCTCGACAGAAATAAGCCGCAGGTAAAGGAAAACACCATTAAACAATGGGAGAAAGAAATACAATTTTTATTAAAATCACAATCAACTGATTGGAAGAAAGTCATATTTAATGAATTTTTTTATATTTTTCCGAAAAAATTTCATTAAATATGAAAATATTATCATCATGATAATTCCCGAAATAATTCCAAATCAAACCAAATTTGGACAGCGAACTTATCTTATAAGTATCTTAAATGAGTTCGTTAACTAAGCTGCTCCGTTTTTTTTTTTTTTTGTTTTCAAGTGGTGGCCACATGCAAATTTCAAATCCACATTATAAAAAGCGTATTTAAGGCCAGTTTTGCTTAAATTTTGACATAAATATGGATCACATAAGGGTCTGAAACAAGTTTATTAATTATTTTTATCCGCCATTTTTAACAAAGTGCTAACATCTTAATATAAGCTGGGCCACTTGCAATCAGGCTGCTACTTGAAAACTTAAAATCACGATAACTTCCGAAATAATATTACAAATTGAACCAAATTTTGACAGTGAAATTAATTTATAAATATATTGGATGCGTTTGTTAACCAAGTTCCTCTGACAATTTGTTTTCAAGTGGAGATCATTTGAAAATTTCAAATTCACATTGTAAAGAGCGTATTCTGAATTTGTTTGAATTTTTATGTATAGATATTTAGATCGTTTGTAAGTGTTTCAACCAAGTTTATTAATGAACTTTATACCCCATATTTAACAAAGTGCCGAATATCTTAAACTGAAAGTGGCCACTTGAAATCAGGCTACCACTTGAAAATTTAAAATCACGATAACTTCCGAAATAATACTCCAAATCAAATCAAATTTGGACAGTAAAGTTATTTTATAAATAAATATCTTAGATGCTTTTGTTAACCAAATTGCTCCGCCAATTTGTTTTCAAGTGGACACCACTTTAAAATTTCAAATTCACATTGTAAAAAGCGTATTTCGAATTCGTTTGAATATTTACGTATACATAGACCAAATATAAAGGTTTCAACCAAGTTTATTAATGAACTTTATCGGCCATTTTTAACAAAGTGGTGGACATCATAAACTAAGCGGTTTCATTTGAAATCATGCTACCACTTGAAAATTTAAAATTCGGATGACTTCTGAAATAATACTCCAAATCAAAATAAATTATGACAGCGAATTTATCTTATAAAAATCTTAAATGAGTTTGTTAACCAAGTTGTTCCGCCATTTTGTTTTCAAGTGGAAGCCACTTGCAAATTTCAAATTCTCATTCTAAAGAGCGTATTTAAGACCAGATTTGCTTGAATTTTGACGTATACACAGACTATATAAGGCTCTCAACCAAGTTTAATAATTTTACGAACTTTATCCACAATTATTAACAAAGTGCTAAGGTTATAATCTAAGCGGTGCAACATGAAATCAGGATAACCACTTGAAAATTTAGTATCATAATACTTTTTTTAAATTCTGATTCAATTCAAACCAAAGTTGGACAGTCAACTTATCATATACATATCTTAGATAAGTTCAGTGGTCAACTTGTTCCGACATTTTGTATCCAAGTTGCGGCCACTTGAAATTAGGCTGCCACTTAAAAATGCGCCATCACGATAACTTTTAGAATACTAACTTGATTCAAACTAAAGTCGGATAGTGAACTTACAGTTCAAATATCTCAGATAAGTTTTAAAGTTAACTTGTTCCGCCATCTTATTTCCAAGTGGCAGCAATTTGAAAATTTGTCATTATGATAACTTTTTTAGTACTTTATCGATTCGTATCAAACTTGGGTTGTGGATTTGTCCTTCAAATATCTGAGATAAGTTCGATGGACATCTCACATACCTTTTTTTTTTCGTTTCCAAGTGGTGGCCAGTGCAACTTGAAAATTCCTTATCACAATGATTTTTAAAATACTGAATGAGTTTAAACCAAAGTTGGCCAGTGAACTTATCATACGAATATATGAAATGATTTTGCTGGGCAAGTTGCTCTGATATTTTTTTTTTCCAAGTAGCAGCCATGTAGGCTAGCACTTGAACATTTTTCATAAAAATAACTTATGAAACACTGCACTGATTCGAACCTGTGTTAGACCGTGAAATTATGCTTCAAATATCTCGGATCCGTTTTCTGGGCAACATGCCCCATCAAGTGACGGCCACTTAAAAATTTGTTATCACGATAAATTTTGAAATATTTGTTTAATTAGAACCAAAGTGTAAATTGCATTTAGCATTCAAATATCTATGATTTCGGTGTGCAAGATTCTCCGCATTTTTTTTCCAAGTTGCGGAAAACTTAACGCTACCACTGGAGAATTTGTTGTCGAGATAATTTTTTAAATACTGAACTTATTCGAAACAAAGTAAGACAGTGGAATTATCTTGCAAATAATCTTGGATTAGTTCATTGAACATTTTGCCTCGGGATTTTGATCCAAGTTGTGGCCACTTAATTTGTCATCACGATAACTTTTAAAATTATGAATTAATTCGAACTAAATTTGCTCATTAGACTTATGGCACAAATGCATTTGATATATTTGTTTGCCAAGCCATTGTTGACCAGCCATCTTGTATCCAACTGCTTGACACTTGAAAAGTTCAAACTCACATAAAAAGCATATTTATGGACCCATTTTCTTAAAACCCTATATGTACATAGCTCAGATCAATACTTCTACCAAGTTCATTTATAATTTACAGCCTCCATTTTCTTTTACAAAGGCGGCTACTTCATAAGAAAAAACAAATCAGCCTACCCTTCCAAATGAACCGGAAGGATTTGTTATTATTATTATTATTATTATTATTATTATTATTATGTATTGTTATTTTTGTTCATACAGATTTTAAAGATAGTCCTAATATGCTTAATTTTAAAATAAAATGTATCAATAAATCTGAAAAGCTTTCTATAGTATAATATTTAATATGTTAAACAAAGAATAAATATTAAAATAGATAGATAAAGAAAATGTTTAACAGTTTGATTGATGTCATTAATATTGTGTATGTCATTATTATATAATATTAATAGCATTATATACTTTTTTTAATACTTTATCCAAGATACAATTTTTCATATGCCGGAACAAATCTGTGTCATCAACGTATTTTTAAAGGGATTTTGTATTCTTTAACTTTTGTGATTTTGAAGTTAACTCAGTTTGTGTCTTGATAGATGATTCTCTCACAATTTCTGATCATGAAAGGGAAATATGTTGAAGTGATGAATGATAAATTTTACAAAAATAGACACAATATTTGGCATTACTCCAAAAGAAAACATACATAAATATCTCTCTTTATTCTTTAAAATTAGTTTTATTTCATAATATATAAATTTCACATTTAAAAATTGCCTTAATATGTTCGTTTACAAATCTGTTATTTTAAAGAAAAAAATATTAAGATGAAATAATAAATTTTGAAGATGCTCATATTATGAAGTAATTGTAGTTTTTTTTTAATAATTACGCATTTTTACTTTATTCTTTGTTCAATGGAAGATTGTTACGGATTCGTAAAAAATTTTGAATTCAAGTTTACAGAGGACTGAAAGTCACTCGCTGGTAATTTTTGTTTTTCTTCTTCAGTGAAAGAGATTTAAACCTTTGATATTTGTTTTATAATTTCAATTTTAGAAAATAATTTTTTCCACTGCTAAGTAAAAAATTCTTAGAATTATTATTATTATTATTATTATTTAAATCATAACTTAATATGATGATTTTGATTTTGGTCAATAGATGGCCCAATCGCAGTCCTGCCGAATATTGAACGATTAAATGCGAGGCTTAATTGGCTTTAAATTCTTCTAAATATACTTCTAAAAACGGAATTTTTAGCATAAATTTCAGCACAAAAATTTATTTATTTTTTTATGTCTATTTTCAGTGTACTAGATTATGATTTTTAGCTGAAGTCTGTAGCGTTCGAATCTATGATTTCATGAATACGATCTGGGATGACTGACTAATCAAATAATACTTTACGTGTGTATCATATCGTTTCAACAAAATTTAATCGTAACTGGCTCACGTGCTCGCGTATATATATATATATATATATATATATATATATATATATATATATATATAAATAGAGGTTTATGTCAAATTATTTTTTAAGTTTTAATTTTTAAGCTTAAAACTTATCATTTGAATGATTAATATAATTATAGAAATTTTAGACTTATCCTCCTACCATGACAAAGTTGGAACTTGCATTTGAAAAATAGAAGTTATTACAATTATTATTATTATTCAAACACGATTCTTGTGTCCGCGGAAATCTCTGCGCATGTGGGGACTCAACATGTCCAGTGTTAAGATAAGGAGGATAACCATTGGGGTTAAGAGAAAATAAGCCAAAAGTGAACGCCCAATGACAGGATGTTTACCAAATCCTAACCTGTCGGTAAATTTGGCATATTTAAAGCCCTTATATTTGTCCTAAACGATAGGCTCAGGAAATGTGGTTGTAATTTATGTAGACAATATTTAATACGAGGGGGTTTAAAAAGTAAGGTAACAAGCCCTATGAAAATAAGCGTTTATTCGGAAAATAAATAAATAAATAAATATATATATATATATATATATATATATATATATATATATATATATATATATACAGTGTAAGAAGGCACAGGTTCATAATACTTCTATACATAATCACTATACTTATCGAGGCGTTTGTTCCATCGGAACACCAAACTATCGAAATCGACATCGAAGAAATCAGCGTCAAAGTTGTGCAATCATGTCAAGACGGCTTGCTGAACCTCCGCCTCGATTCTGAAATGTTGACTTCCCATGCAATTTTTTAAGTATCCTAAGGGATGAAAACTACTAGGTGCGAGGTCAGGGCTGTAAGGAAGGTTGTCCAATACATCCCACCAAAAACACTGTAAAAAATTGCGCTTAGCTGCGGCCGTATGCTCGGGATCATTGTCGTGCAATAACACGACATCTGTTGTGAAACGTTTCAGCCGTTCACAACAAATTGGGACGATCACCTTAAATAAAAGCTTCAGTAGGACAAACATTGTCATCTGCGGTGGGCGCTTGGTCACCCTGCTCCTTCTTTATCTCGTACATCTGTTTTGCCTTTGTCACACCTGCTTTCGTGACACTTGTACAGTACACGTCTACTACTTGCCAATGAATTTTAGCAGGATTTTTTTTTTTTTTTTTTTTTTTTTTTGTATATATCATACATTTTTTATGTAAGCCTAAAAACTGAAGTATTAAAAAAAAATGTGCAGATAAATATCTTCTTTTTTTTTACATTAAACAGCCCCTCTTACAAATAGATGCAAGATTTCTTTCGAAATTAATCCCACTGAAACGTAGTTTAAATCACTCAAGCTATCATGTAAGAAATATATTTTATAAATCACTTTCAACAAAGTAATCAATCTTTTCAGTAATATTAAATGAACATTTTCTGAAAAAGAAAAAAAATCAAAAACGTATTGAATGTGGATATTTATAACAACTTTTCAAAAATAATAACAAAGTGGTTTACTGCTACAATTTTTTTAAGACGTCTATTTTCTAGGAAAAATCATAAAGTACGAAAATCTCCTGAAATAGGAAAAATATTTTAAGCTCTGATATGTTGGACTTTAAGAAAGAGATGGGGATTATTCATAAAACAAAATCTTCTAAAAGGATTTATGGCATATAAAATATATTGAATTCTCAAACTAAAAAAGCCTTTAAATGTTATATTAATATACAAATATGTATACGAGCTTATGATTTCATAAATGAGAAATAAAATGCTTTAAAAAAAAAAAAAATAATACAAATTCTTCATTTCCTGGAAACTGACACAAATTTAATGTTTGTGCAGAAATAATCGCTATCAATACTAGACAGGAAACATGACTAGATCCCATTTTGTTGAGCTGTAGTCTAAATGATTTTAAAATATTTTTATCCTTTAATTATAGTTTACATATAATTCATCGGTAAACAAAATAGGAAAATAAATTGTAATGCCTATTAAACTTATTCTTTATTAAAGCACTTATTATGCTATACGAATTTAATTTTTTTTTTTAAATAAACAATCATTTTTTTTTTCAATACTTAATCATAATAATTCTAAAAAATAAATTACTGCAATTGCGAAATATTTTGTTCAATGCTTTGACGTAAGATGCTTTTAGTTTTACATCGAACCTTATTGTCTTTTTTGTTCTTTTAACTTTCATATGTGCATTAATTTTAGCAAAATATTAAATGAGATTATAGATGATATTTTAATTAGTTTTGTCTGTACCTATATAGTTTTTTTTTAAATAAATAAATAATGTTTCATGAAAATGTGTATTTTACATTGAAATTCCTTATGTCATCTTATACCTAAACATATAGTCATCCTATTGTTGTAAGATACCTAAAAAGTGCCCCAAGAAAAACTTTAATTTCAAAGCTTTTACAATATTTTTGTTGTCAAATATATTTTTAATATATAGGTGTTTCTCCAAAAACTCGACAGCTTCAAAACACGAATTCTTTAAAATAAAATTGCTTTAAAAAAAATCTAAAAAAAAAAAAAATGTACTTACAGTCGGTAACAAAAGTCTCCGAACACTATCAAAAATTCCTACATAAAAAAAGCACACTTAATACATTTTTGTTAAATAAATCCTTGTCTATCCCTGTTTTTAGACTGACTAAGAACAGGATTCGACAAGGATTTATTTAACAAATCTGTATTAAGTGTACATTTTTTATATAAGAATTTTTGCTAATGTTCGGAGACTTTTGTTACCGACTCTACTTTTAGAAAACATTAAACAATGAGAAAATAAAGGGAGCTCACTTTAACTATGCTAAGGGTCTAGCGAAGCTTAAATGTTCTAATTATGCTAAGGGAGTGACATTTTTCTTGTATTATGTTTGCTAATCAGGCTTAGAGCCTAATTTAGGTTTAAGAAGGTTTGTCTATTATTATAATAAATTAATTACATAGAATACCAGATATTATTATTTTATTTTTTATTTATTTATTTATTTATTTTTTATAATAGAAACCTTGTACAGGAAACGTAAAACGTTACATACATCAGTTTAAAATTTCAAAACTATGATAAGAACGCACAGTGATTCAGATCTTTAAACCATTTTATGAATCCAACAAAATGTTTAAAATAAATAGCGTTGTTATGCACCAAACTATAAATTCTCTCTTTTCCTTTAAAATTTTTGGAAAACTTCCTAAACAAGGAGAGTGACATGAAAATCTTAGGACAAAATTTAAAATGATGCACTTTGACATATTCAATGATTAAATGTATTTAAAGAATCTTCTGATAAGCTATGAAATATATATAAATTACTGATACTAATTTAATCTTTTGATTTAAGAAATCTTATTATATATTTTTGAAATAAGAAAAATAAAGATTGAGAAAAGATTTTGATAGGCCTGGAGAGTGATATTCCAGTCATTCTTTTTTTTAACATGAAACAGTGAAAGAGTTTTTTTTTTCTTATGCATGGAATACATCATTGGAAAATTAACCAAATCTGAACTCATTCAAAAAAGGATATATATACATATATATATATATATATTTTTTTAATTACTTATTAATAAAAGTGTATTTGTATAAAAAAGGCGCCAAAGGCAGCACTAAAAATTATACAAAAATATATAAATTAGAAAATATGATGAAACTTGAAGACAAGTGGGCGTGTATAACAAGAAAAAACGTTAAAAAAAGTAACGAATTATAGTAACGATGAACAATTGTAAAAAACAACACTACATGCGAAAAACACCCTTCCGCTTCCTCTTCAGTGGGTGGGAGCAGCAGAACAGACAATAAATTAGATTAAAAGAGGCCTAACAGGTTTCGGAAACATGGCGAAACTAGCATACTCCCAACAAAATCAAGAATAAATTACTGGCAAATTGTATATAACAATCTTCATGCAAATTAGATATAACAAAATTGGTGCTTTATAAAAGTAACATAACTAAATTAATATAATAATCCAAAAACTACAAAGTCGATATTTGTGATAAAAATAATTTAACAAAAGGACATGCTAGATCGTCATGTTCCCACCCAGACCTGAAAGGCAAAAAGATATTGTAATGAACTGAACTTACTGCAATGTAGAAATAGGTCTTTAAAGCAAAAGCAGATGATTCACATGTAGTGGCTCAATACTGGCGCTGTCTTGTCCGATGTTCCAAAATCATAGTCCAAACTCTCCGAGTCGCTCAGCACCAAGTAGCTGCAGTCCGACATAAGGCGTTCCACAAGTTGGACTTTGGCCATGAGTCTTCATCAGCAAGCACTACTAGACACGAAGAACCATAAGTGAAGAAACCTTACCGCAGCTATCACCCCAATCGCAAACATTTATTAAAATTATTGGTGTAAAACTTTATGAAATTTAATGGATAGTTATTATTGTAAAAAAGATTAGCAATGAATTTAAAAACTTGTTTATTGTAATTTGAATATTTATTGCATATCTTATAGAATCTATTTAGTTGACCAATCAAAATATTAATATAGATTTTTTTATGTAAATTACTATACCAGTGAGGCATGCTGTAACTATTAAATGAAAAATCTTTCTTTTTGTCATATAGATCCAGATTTAATGTATTATGTTGAACATCCAGAAAAATATCTAAGAAATTAACACAGTCATCTTTATTACTAGTTTTATTTAAATTTAAACAGGAAGGATATATTTCTTTAAAAATATCTGTAAAATTAAAATTTAAGATTAGAATATCATCTATATATCGATAAATTTTTAATTTTTTGTATATTCATAAAAGAATAAAAATAAATTAGCGGCTGTACTGGAGTAATTGGTGCACATTCCGATACCATGTACTTGTTTATAAATTTTATTATGAAATGTTAAGAAATTATTGTTAAAACAAAAATGGCAAAGACTTAAAAATAAATCTCTATCAATTCTTAATTCGTTTACAATATCAAAAAAGTCGAATAATTTAATTAAAGTGCTATACAATAAATCAATAGGGATATTGCAAAACAAATTTTCGAAATCAAACGTTTGTACAGAAGTAGGCGTGTCCATATTATTTAACTTTTCAATAATTTCATAACTATTGTCAATACACCAAAAATAACTAGAATTTTTATATTTATTTTTTAGAAAGTCATAAATAAGCTTTAAATAAAATTGAAGTTTAATATTGAAACATTTGTTAACGCTGCCAACAGTACAACAAATATAACGGAATTTTATTGGATTTTTATGGAATTTAGGTGTTAAAAATAAAAAAGGTAATTTTTTATGATTTGGTAAAGTAAAATGTTTATTGAAAAGGCTTTTACATTTCTTGATATAAGCAGAACTTTTATTATATATGGAATTGCTGTCCAGGTTATATTTTTCATAATATTTTAAATTATTAAATTCTGAAAATATTTTTTCAGCATAAAATTTTTTACAAATGATGGCGTAATTATTGGCAGCTTTATCAATAGGTACAAAAATAAAATTTATTTGCATATTTTTAATAAAACTTAAGTCATCTTTACTTAGTTTTTGATATACATAATTACTTTGATTTAGATTTAATTGAATAAATTCCTTAAAATATTTAATTAGATGGTATTTCCATTCTACAAAAGCTTCAAACGGTACATTAAATTTATAAGCTATTTTCAGTATAAAATCATTAGTATCTTTACAAAAAATATCAAGAGCTTTTTTGGGATTTATATAATAGTTAGGTCTAAATTTTGTACCAAGACTCAAAAACTGCCTTACATTCTCATTTTCAACAATATTCAAGTCACCAGTTATTATATGTCCATGATCTTTATTGATAAAATTTTTGAAATTCACGTTATGTCAACAACACTTATTTTCATCATCAATATCCTCAAAAGCAAACTTCCTGTAATTAAAAACTCTACAACTAAAAGGTTGTGTATATTTATAGGTAATTCTGACAGGATAATTCTTTAATTAGTAGGATAATTAATAGGATAATTCTTAATTCTTCACAAAAAATTAAAAATTTATCGATATATAGATGATATTCTAGTCTTAAATTTTAATTTTACAGATATTTTTAAAGAAATATATCCTTCCTGTTTAAATTTAAATAAAACTAGTAATAAAGATGACTGTGTTAATTTCTTAGATATTTTTCTGGATGTTCAACATAATACATTAAATCTGGATCTATATGACAAAAAGAAAGATTTTTCATTTAATAGTTACAGCATGCCTCACTGGTATAGTAATTTACATAAAAAAATCTATATTAATATTTTGATTGGTCAACTAAATAGATTCTATAAGATATGCAATAAATATTCAAATTACAATAAACAAGTTTTTAAATTCATTGCTAATCTTTTTTACAATAATAACTATCCATTAAATTTCATAAAGTTTTACACCAATAATTTTAATAAATGTTTGCGATTGGGGTGATAGCTGCGGTAAGGTTTCTTCACTTATGGTTCTTGGTGTCTAGTAGTGCTTGCTGATGAAGACTCATGGCCAAAGTCCAACTTGTGGAACGCCTTATGTCGGACTGCAGCTACTTGGTGCTGAGCGACTCGGAGAGTTTGGACTATAATTTTGGAACATTGGACAAGACAGCGCCAGTATTGAGCCACTACATGTGAATCATCTGCTTTTGCTTTAAAGACCTATTTCTACATTGCAGTAAGTTCAGTTCATTACAATATCTTTTTGCCTTTCAGGTCTGGGTGGGAACATGACGATCTAGCATGTCCTTTTGTTAAATTATTTTTATCACAAATATCGACTTTGTAGTTTTTGGATTATTATATTAATTTAGTTATGTTACTTTTATAAAGCACCAATTTTGTTATATCTAATTTGCATGAAGATTGTTATATACAATTTGCCAGTAATTTATTCTTGATTTTGTTGGGAGTATGCTAGTTTCGCCATGTTTCCGAAACCTGTTAGGCCTCTTTTAATCTAATTTATTGTCTGTTCTGCTGCTCCCACCCACTGAAGAGGAAGCGGAAGGGTGTTTTTCGCATGTAGTGTTGTTTTTTACAATTGTTCATCGTTACTATAATTCGTTACTTTTTTTAACGTTTTTTCTTGTTATACACGCCCACTTGTCTTCAAGTTTCATCATATTTTCTAATTTATATATTTTTGTATAATTTTTAGTGCTGCCTTTGGCGCCTTTTTTATACAAATACACTTTTATTAATAAGTAATTAAAAAAATATATATATATATATATGTATATATATCCTTTTTTGAATGAGTTCAGATTTGGTTAATTTTCCAATGATGTATTCCATGCATAAGAAAAAAAAAACTCTTTCACTGTTTCATGTTAAAAAAAAGAATGACTGGAATATCACTCTCCAATTTTGTTATATCTAATTTGCATGAAGATTGTTATATACAATTTGCCAGTAATTTATTCTTGATTTTGTTGGGAGTATGCTAGTTTCGCCATGTTTCCGAAACCTGTTAGGCCTCTTTTAATCTAACTTATTGTCTGTTCTGCTGCTCCCACCCACTGAAGAGGAAGCGGAAGGGTGTTTTTCGCATGTAGTGTTGTGTTTTTTACAATTGTTCATCGTTACTATAATTCGTTACTTTTTTTAACGTTTTTTCTTGTTATACACTCCCACTTGTCTTCAAGTTTCATCATATTTTCTAATTTATATATATATATATATATATATATATATATATATGCATGTTCATAATTCAGTTTTATATAGTTGATCATTCTTTATGAAGATAAAAAAGTTATAAAGAGTATAAATTTGTATTCGATTTTTACAATAAAAATTCAAAATTATATATCCTTTATGTTTTTCATAAATTCTTTTATTTTGCTGACCATATTATATAAGTGTTTTGAAATGACTATAGCTGGTCAGAATAATATTCATTAACCTATTGCCCGCTGGTGTTGCGTTCACGCAACACCAGAAAAAATCGCGTCTAGCACTTAATAAAAAAGGTTTTTTTATATTAAGTATTGTTTTTAAGTAAAAGAAAAAAGGATAGATGTTTATTTTACTACAAAAAATTTGACCTGAAAAGAAAATTAAGTTTAAAAATGGATTTCAAACTTGAAACACATTTCAAGTGAAAAGTTTATAAAATCTCCATATTTGAATGAGTTTACATAACTTGTAAAAAAAGTGTTTTCGTAATAAAATAATTACTTTTGTAGTTATCTGTAGTTTATTCTGTTTTATGCTCCCTCAAGAAAATCTCCGTAAACATTTATTTGTATTAATTCTATACTCTTATTCCACTGAAGCTGTACAAATACAACAACCTGTATTTAGTAAGATAAGACTGATTTTAATAATTTTATTTTAAATTACTGTTATAATTGATCGAAATAATGAGTATTACTATTGGCATTTAGAAAAAAAAAAATCATTATTTCGAGTTTTGGCGGTTAATGGGTTTAAATGATATGAAAAAAAAAGATGCCCTTAAAAATAATTTTGGTTGCGCAGAAATTATTTCCACACTTCAATGTATGTTGTACATTATTTTCAATTTATTTGGTATTATTTTAGTACTGAAACAAACTCTTGAATCTTTTTAGAAATGCTTCAGTTAACCACAACTGGATACACCACCCTGTAATATTTCTTTCGAAATTAATCAGTTTGAAAAGTAGTTGAAATCAATCGAACTAATTTATAACAAATTCATTTTATAATTCGTTTGCAACGACTTATTGAATTCTTTCAGTATCATTAGTTCTACTACGTTCCTGGCAAATATATATATATATTCAAACTTTAATTAAAAGCATACTGCATGCGCATATATAAAATCATTCAAATATAATATATATATATATATAATAAAGACGATCAATTAAGCATAGTAGAAGCCAAGCAACAGATACAAGATCACTGAAACACCAATGACCAATAAGATTTAAAAAAAAAAAAATCATCAGTGGATGAAATACACTAATGTAAAGAAACTAGATCTATTAATTAACAGCCTACAAAACAAACGAATCAATAAAGTAATACAACAAATCTTAACTTAAAACCATAAACTTATCAAAATTAATGAAAAAACATCCCAAGAAACACAAGATCGGAAGAAGGAGGCAGGCGGCAAGACTTGTGACTTGCCTGGGGGGTTACACTAGTTTTACGCCGGAAACACTCCCCCAGCCTGCCACAACCAGAACAGGAACCATATGGATTTAAAAAAGCAAAATTTCAAAGCAGATGAACACCAATGAAACCACGTAGCAACAATGAAATTCACCGATTGATCATATTGTGTTTAACAGTATAATTAGAATATTAAATATAGTTGACAACTCAAAAAGGAAGAATCTGAAATTTTATTGGAAAAAGAAAGTTTGCATAGTAATACAAAGTAAATGCAACAAGCCTTCTACTTTTTTTTTTTAATTTAATTTCACAATCCCACCCAACCATCCAGCCTTACAACATCACCCCACCTCCGTAATCAAACATCTGCCCACCCAACCGCCACCTTTTTATTGTCTTTTATTATTTTATAATTTTTTTGTTGATATACACAAAAGTGTACACAGCTTTTTTTTTTTTTTTTTTTTTTTTTTTTGTACTGACAGAGACATGGTTAAGGATATAAAATAGAAAATACAAAGTTTTTAGGAAAACCCATTTTAGCAGTGGCTGTGATCAGTTTATTAATATTCTTGTTTTTAAACTTTGCAGAGCATAAATTATTAATTCGAAATAAATGGTTAATGATGATGTTTCTAAATACCGAAAGATGCAGACATGAATTAAAATGTGTAAAGAAGTTTACATTAAAACTAAAATCTTGCCGTTTGTCATAGATATCTGTGTAAAGTTTATTACCATCGATGATTATTTTGAGATCTAAAAAGTTAATTGATTGATTAGTTACAGTATTTTGAGTTAGCTTTAAATTATGTGGATAATTGAAGGAAAAGCCATTTTGTGAGTTCTTGTTGAGATAAAATACAATAATATCATCGATGTAACGATAAAATCGAACATCATCATTGCAAATTTGCTTTTCAGAATAATAAAGATAGAGATCTGCCAAAATACTGGAGCTACAACCTCCTTGTGGGATTCCTAATTTTTGCAAATATATATCGTTGTTGTGGAAGATATAATTATTATGGATAACAAAGTTAAGAAGTGTTTTAAATTTTTCTGCTTTAAAATTGTAAGGCAGATTAATTTGAGCTGTATATTCTTGAAAAAGACTGTATATGATATTACTAAGATCTGTTAACTCAATATTATTGAAAAGATCTTGAAAGTCAAAAGTCATAATATTGTCTATTGAATCGAGCGATTTGATGTATTGAATTAATTGAAAGCTATTTTTAAGACTGTGTAAATTATCAACTTTGCAAGTACATTTGTAAATTTGTTTTAGAATATCCAGTAGAGCTTTATTAGCATTGTTGTTATAAGTGTTACACCCAACAGTGACAGTGCGAAATTTAATTGGAGATTTGTGAAACTTAGGTATGAGAACTATATAAGGATAATTAAAGTTATTGAAGGGAAGTTGAAGTAGTTTATAGTAATTATGTTTTTTTCGGTTATTAATAATAAGTTTATTATTAGTTAAACTGAAGATGTTACTATTCGTGACTGAAGAGTTTAAAATAGAGAGGTAGTAGGATTTACAAATAATTGCATAATTATTAGGTGATTTGTCAACATAAGTGATCACAAAGTCATCTTGTAGTGATTTGATTGAGTTAAGAAGTACAGATTTTTTAAATAACACCAGATTTGAAGAATTGATAAATAATGCATTTTTAATTTTTTGTAACAGTAAAACTTTCCATTGAGTGAAGTAGGCAATAAGTTTATTATGAGTAATAGATATTTTATAAATAAATAAATCTAGGTCATAAGAAAACTGTTGAAAGATTTGTGGAATGCTAGTTTTAACTGGAAGTCTAAATTTGGTGCCAAATTTCATGAATTTTTTTAATTGATAATTATCAATAATATTGAGATTACCAGTGATAATGTGTCCATGGTCTCTGTCAATAAATTTTGAGAAAGAAGGATCATTGCATTTACAGGTTACAGTGTTAGTAAAAGAGGTAGACTTAGATACAGAATTGTAATTGAATATCTTTCTGCCAAGAGGAAAAGGATATTTGAAGGTACGAGATAGATTTAAATTTTTAATCGGAAACAAACATTCCTTGTCATTAATGATAGACGTAATGTTAATACTGTTCAATATTTGATTTGTAAAAGTCACAATTAATTGAGTATTTGTTTTAAATTTGTTGGGCTTTTTATTAATTTTTAAATTAAATTGTTTGATTTTGTACATTATAATATCATAAAAAATGTCTGAAAAATGTTTATTATAGGATTGGCTTTGAAAGACATTCAGAAAGTTTACTAAGTATTTCTTTTTGATTGCAAAAATAAATTTTCGAATAATGAACCAGTTATAGTTAGATAAGTAATTAGTCTGTAGATCTGAAATGAGTTTAATAATCGCACTTTTAGAAAAGATATAATCTGTTTTTTACTACCTCGTTTAGTTCTAGAAGTTTTATTGTTAATTTTGAGATTGAGTTGTGCATAAAAATTCGAATAATCATGTAGAGGGTTGATGTTAGAATATGCTTTAATAGTTTTATTAAAGTATTCGGAATTTAGACCATATGGATAAATTGTATTGTAATATTGCATAAATTTTGATTCAAGAAATAGACGCTCACTTTTATTTTTCTGAATTTTGACAATCTCTATGGTACATGAATTAAAATTATGTGATTTAAAGTGTTGTAATTCTATAGTTGATTTAGAAGGTGCAGCGGAAGATGAAGGTTTTTTTAGAATCTGATCGATGCTGATTAATACGTAGATGTAGGGGAGTGGAAGTTTCACCAATATAACTTAGTTTACAAAGACCACATCTGATTTTATAAATAACATTGTATGCCTGACAAAATGGAACCAAAGAGTGATTATTATTCAATTGTGTGTGAGAGGCCATAGGGCAAGTTTTACAGCGATTAGAACCGCATGTTCTAAATTGAAGTAAAGGAGGAGGAGATGATAGGTAACTGGATGTCGATCCAAGGATATCCCTATAAATATCCTTGTACCGGGCACAATACTGCTGTGAAGCTAAGTATTTTTTGCCAGGATCTAAAAATTTACTAAACAGAGTCATTGTAGAGGAAAAATGTTTTTGTATATTAGATATCACAAGGCAAGTAAGTATTTACATTAGTTTTATCGAAAGTGGACTATACCAAATTCAATTACTTAATTCAATTGATTCTTGATTAATAAGTATCTGGATTAATGAAAACTGTAGAGAGAAAAAAAAATAATAATAATAATAAAATAATATGTACATATTTACACTAAACCTCCTTTGACCGAATCTATTGATATGATTCCAATTACAAATTAAATTCCGCCCATTTTTTAAGTAAAGTAAGAAAAACTAACCAACAAAATTCACAAAATGTACAGGCACATACAGGGCCCGAAATTTCAACTTAGATTACACTCGCTGGAAAAAAAAAGGTACTCGCCACAAAATCTGATTAACTTACTCTATTTTTTACGTATAAGGTGACCAGAATTTTTTATTGGAAAAAGAGGGGATATTACACAATGTCTTTTTTTTTTTTTTTTTTTTTTTAAGAAAATAGAAGACATAGAGGTCATTTTAGAGGACACAAAATTCAAAGAAAATGAATAAAAAAACTATTCAAAAGCTACTTCACACAAGTGGTGGATAATTTGTTATCGCAAATGATGAATTTGGATCAGTAGACCTTAATTTAAATTAATAATATACGGACACGAGAGGACAATATAGATTTGCTTTTTACATTTTTTTTTTTTAATTGAAATCATAATCATAAAAGAAAAAATAAAATTGGCAAATGAAAATATAAAATTAATATTCGGCAGATGAAACGATTTGTTTTAACTAACAGTCATTCTTTATCAACATTTTATAAAGGTTCTCACAAGTTTAACCTAAATTAGTCTTAGTAGTTAATAAGTTTTTAAAGTAGGTGTATAAAGGGGATTTTTTTCACAGGTCTACATTTTGTTTATTGAAGAAAAAAGTCGCTTTGTGGGAGCGTTTTTGCCAGGAGGACATAAAATAAATTCAACTAAATTTTCGTATTTTTGTGATGTGGTGGTGTTATCATTAAGGCCAGTTGCCTGCACTAGGGCTCTAGGCCTGAATAGTGGAAACTTCCGTGGGATCTTTCTAAGAGGTTATCCATATTTACGCTAGTTTCTGAAAAAAACACGGAAACGCCTAACGGCTAAGCCAACGAGCACGACCATGTATCGAACCCAGCGACTCACGTATACCACCTTCGATGACAGAACCTCTCGGTTACTGGTGGGCCTATTTTTATGAGGAATATTATTTATGAAAAAATGAAAACACACGTCAACCCACCGCGTATCAACAGTAGCACCACCTTAATGATTTCATGACAATTTTAACAGTGATTCCGTGTTCTGGATCAAAGAACCGTACCGTACAAATATGGGGAAAACTTTTATTTCTTTGTTATTCGAACAATCTGAATAGACATAAACCATAATATGCTTTGTCAAGTTTATTAGAAAGTTGTTTTTTTGCGAACCTAACGCAGAAAAAATGTTAGTGTTCACCGTTCGATATAGCCAACAGACGATTGAGCTTCCCAGTTTTGCGAAATTTTTGAAATTAAAGACTAAATCCCTTTTATTTGAAAAAGAGGATAGAGGACGAAAAATATAAAAAAAAGGACTTTTTAGTCATTTTTTTTTTTTTTTTTTTTTTTTTTTTTTTCGTTTAAGAGGGCAGGGCGTTGATAAAGAAGACTGTCCTCTTAAAAAAAGGATGCCTGGTCATCTTACCTAAGATTAGCAGAATTTTATGTTTTTAAATCGATATATATATACATATATATTGTAGCACCGTACACTGTAAGAATTCTATCTAGATTTAGACCGAAATTTTACTCGCCACAGTAAAATTTCCACTCGCCAATGGCGAGCTGGCGAGCGGAAATTTCGCGCCCTGTGTATATATATATATATATAATAATAATAATAAAAGTAATAAATATATAAATAAAATTACAAAGTAATTTCCTTCTAGGATTTTTCTAAGACGTCTATTTTCCTGGAAAATTCAAGTATAGAAATCTCCTGAAAGAGGTAAAGTATTTTAAGCTCTGGCATGTTGGATTTTTAAGAAAGATATGGGGGATTATTTGTACAATGAAATCTTCCAAAAGGATTTATGACAGTTCAAACACATGGAATTCTCGAAATAATAAAGCCTTCATATGTTATATTAATTTACAAATATTGTTTTGCGGTATTTATGATTTTACGAATAAAAAATGCATAAATTGTATTTGTAAATAAATCATTCTACGTTTTGTCAATACTGAAACAAGTTTATCAGTTTGAGCAGAGATAATCATGTCGAAACTCTGCAAGAAACATGATTAAATCTTACTTGTTTTGTTGTAATTTAAAGGTTTTAAAAGCTTTTTTTTTCTTGAATGGCATTTTATTATTCATATAAATGGGAAAGTTAATCGTAATATTTGTCAAACCTTTTCATTAATAAACTTATCCCGTCAAATTTTCTTAAACATATAGTAATAAATATAAATCCTAGTAGCACTAATAAGAAACTTTACATTAAAATGTTCCTGGTGTCGTAATATCTTTTATCAAAGTGTTATATTTTAAACTGCTGACAATAGAACTATAATGCCAATTACAAAATTTTTGCAAAAAATTGCAGTTGATTTATAATTTTCATGTCATACATTTGTAAGGTGACTAACAAAATTGTTGTTTTGTGAAAAATTATTCCAAGTCGATTTCATGTTTGAAGAAAGGAAGTTAGATTAAGTTCTTGAAGAGTGGACAAAAGTTTAGGAGAGGTATCTCGCTTTGTGCAGAAAAAATCTAGTTGAAAATATACTCTACATAGTTTCTTTGACGCTATCATGGTTGGAGAGATTTTGGGAAATTCGTAAAGGTTATGGGAGTTTTGAAGGCTTGATGTTTGAAGTTATGCAAAACTGAAAGTGTCAAAAGCGAAAGCATATCTAAAGTCGAGGTCAGTTGGAGATTTATTGTAGTGAGAGATGTTTCACCTCATCTATGATTAAACACTACCAAATCCAAATGCTAATTTAATTTCAATGATAGTCGTAATTATTTAAAGTCATTAAAATATAAAATAGTTAGTATAAGTAGATATGCTTTCTACGCCTTCAAGCGAATAAATTTTTAATTGGGTTGTAAAAATAGATTTTGTATTTGGTTCAGAAATTTACTCACAACAAGATTATGTCAAAAAAAAAAAGATTTTAGAATAGAGAAGTTATCCTCACATTTCTTAGAAGAAAACGTATCTTTAAAATTATATATATATATTAACAAAAATCTTATGATAGCACTGTATTCCAAAAAATCAAATATTATAGAGTTCTATCTTTCAGTTATCATTTGATCTGCTTTAGGAATGCATGAATGTGTGTAGTACATTGAAAAAGTTTCTAATCCGTAATTCGCAGCCTAATTAGCCATATTGTGTAAAAACGACCAGGAGATATACTAGGAACAAAACCATGTATCAACATAAATTTTCGTGCTAGTTTAAATCAGTTATTTTCATAATTTAAAAAAAGGAAAAAATATAGTGAGTGAACATAAAAAATAATAAATTTGTGCAGAATGTGTTATAAAAGAAAATTATTATTTTTTAAAATCAAAATGAGTTATAATTCAAATTTGGTATGCTACAACGATAGTTTTAATAATCTTCAGCTTTTAACCAGATATTTATCGAAAAAAAAAAAAAAATGCAATTATCGTAAAGAAATATAGTTATTTAAACGACGTCAGTGCACTGCAGTTAGTCTGCTTCTAAACAATAAATATGTAATCTTATAAGGCAGGATTATCTTTCACGTATATTTCGTTTTATATTCTTTCGAATGAAATAAAACTCCGGAAACAAAAAACAATATTTAAAGAGTAGAGTTTGGTTATTGTTTTGATGTGTTTATTTCTGGTAAGAGCCAAAGAATAAAGTAATCCACTCTGCAAATAGGAAAAAAAAAAAAAAAAAACGCAAATCCACCGAATCTTCGATCATTTAGGAGACATAACAGCAGAAAAAGTAACAAATATATATTTTTTCCCCTTAGGATTTAGTTTATTTTTTCTCAATTTAAAAATATGCCTTTATCGGCGATAAATGTTCAAAATTTTAACGTTTAATAACTCAGTGAATATTACATTTACGCATTTATATATGTGTGTGTGTGTGTGTGTGTGTGTGTGTGTGAATAAATTAACAAATCAATGAAATGAAATAAACCCCCCAAAAATACAGATGTCTGCATCAGAGAGGCCCCTTCCGTGTAGAGGTGAAAGAAAAGTTTCTGAAAGGATAGTAGCAATTAACTAATAACTATCCTTAGCACCCAGCTTCTCAACAAATAGAAAACCACCATTTTTTTCCTGTTGATTTTTCTAATCTTTAAACTTTTATTTTAATTTTATATCCAATACATATCCGTTTCAAAAGTTTCCTATATATAATATATATATGTAGATCGATATTAAATTTGTACACTTAGGACTTTTATTTACTAACTTGAATTTGTATTACAAAAAGTCAATATAAAAAGTATTTATTATTACTACTATATCATCATCATTATACATTTAATTTGACCGATAAGAAAACAAATTTTAATAGAGAAAAGGTATTTTAATAGGTTTTAAAGGCCTGCAAGTCGAATGGGGATATTCAAGTTTTTTCTTTGATATAATTTCAAGTTACACTTTTCGAGCGTGGTGACCGATAAGAAAACAAATTTTAATAGAGAAAATGTATTTAATAGGTTTTAAAGGCCTGCAAGTCGAATGGGGATATTCAAGTTTTTTCTTTGATATTAATGAATAAGATAACAATAATGATAAGAAAACAAATTTTAATGGAGAAAAGGTATTTTAATAGGTTTTAAACGCCAGCAAGTCGAATGGGGATATTCAAGTTTTTTCTTTGATATTAATTCAAGTTACACTTTTTGAGCGTGGTGACCGATAAGAAAACAAATTTTAATAGAGAAAAGGTATTTTAATAGGTTTTAAAGGCCTGCAAGTCGAATGGGGATATTCAAGTTTTTTCTTTGATATAATTTCAAGTTACACTTTTCGAGCGTGGTGACCGATAAGAAAACAAATTTTAATAGAGAAAATGTATTTAATAGGTTTTAAAGGCCTGCAAGTCGAATGGGGATATTCAAGTTTTTTCTTTGATATTAATGAATAAGATAACAATAATGATAAGAAAACAAATTTTAATGGAGAAAAGGTATTTTAATAGGTTTTAAACGCAAGCAAGTCGAATGGGGATATTCAAGTTTTTTCTTTGATATTAATTCAAGTTACACTTTTTGAGCGTGGTGACCGATAAGAAAACGAATTTTAATAGAGAAAATGTGTTTAATAGGTTTTAAATGACTGCAAGTCGAATGGGGATATTCAAGTTTTTTCTTTGATATTAATTCAAGTTACACTTTTTGAGCGTGGTGACCGATAAGAAAACGAATTTTTATAGAGAAAATGTATTTAATAGGTTTTAAAGGCCTGCAAGTCGAATGGAGATATTCAAGTTTTTTCTTTGATATTAATTCAAGTTGCACTTTTTGAGCGTGGTGACCGAAAAGAAAAAATTTTTTAACAGAGAAAAGGTATTTAATAGGTTTTAAAGGCCTGCAAGTCGAATGGGGATATTCAAGTTTTTTCTTTGATATTAATGAATAAAATAACAATAATGATAAGAAAACAAATTTTAATAGAGAAAAGATATTTTAATAGGTTTTAAAGGCCTGCAAGTCGAATGGGGATATTCAAGTTTTTTCTTTGATATTAATTCAAGTTACACTTTTTGACCGTGGTGACCGATAACAAAACAAATTTTAATAGAGAAAAGGTAATTAATAGGTTTTAAAGGCCTGCAAGTCGAATGGGGATATTCAAGTTTTTTCTTTGATATTAATTCAAGTTACACTTTTTGAGCGTGGTGACCGATAAGAAAACGAATTTTAATAGAGAAAAGGTATTTAATAGGTTTTAAAGGCCTGCATGTCGAATGGGGATATTCAAGTTTTTTCTTTGATATTAATTCAAGTTACACTTTTTGAGCGTGGTGACCGATAAGAAAACAAATTTTAACAGAAAAAAGGTATTTAATAGGTTTTAAAGGCCTGCAAGTCGAATGGGGATATTCAAGTTTTTTCTTTGATATTAATGAATAAGATAACAATAGTGATAAGATAACAATAATGATAAGAAAAATTTTAATAGAGAAATGGTATTTTAATAGGGTTTAAAGGCCTGCAAGTCGAATGGGGATATTCAAGTTTTTCCTTTGATATTAATTCAAGTTACACTTTTTGAGCGTGGTGACGGATATAAAAGAAATTTTAATAGAGAAAAGGTATTTAATAGGTTTTAAAGCCCTGCAAGTCGAATGGGGATATTCAAGTTTTTTCTTTGATATTAATTCAAGTTACCTTTTTTGAGCGTGGTGACCGATAAGAAAACAAATTTTAATAGAGAAAAGGTATTTTAATAGGTTTTAAAGGCCTGCAAGTCGAATGGGGATATTCAAGTTTTTTCTTTGATATTAATTCAAGTTACCCTTTTTGAGCGTGGTGACCGATAAGAAAACAAATTTTAATAGAGAAAAGGTATTTAATAGGTTTTAAAGGCCTGCAAGTCGAATGGGGATATTCAAGTTTTATCTGATCTACTTTATACACAAATTTTACGCGTACAGCTATTCACTGTTGTACATAGATGATAGATACCTATACACCTATATACTTTCTCACAAACAGCTGCTTACGTATTCGTCCGATTTCGGAGCAGCTCGTCTCGATCCGTGCGAGCTTCGTACAGCCGAAGTCTACCGAAGTCTGCCGAACTGTGTTAGGTTTTTTTTCGTTACGGAATTTTTTGATTCGGTTGCCGCGCTCAAAGCCCGCGATAAAAGCTATACAATAGCTTAAAAAAAATTAAATTAATTTAACTATGTAATCACAGCTTTTTGTTAAAAATATAAATAAAATAAATATACATAAACACACATTCCCTGTTAACACAATTGTGTTGCTTTGGTCTATCTCTTATGCAGATTGTTTTTATATAATGTGCTGATATTTGACTATAAGTTTAAATTTTCAACACCGAAAATTGTGTTGGGTAAACCACATCTTACATTAATCTTATTAATCGAACATTATTTTTTTTTTCAAGAATTCGTTAATTGTTTTATTAAATATATATATATATATATATATATATATATATATATATATATATATATACATATATATATATATACATAATAATAATAATAAAAAAAACTAACAAAATGAAATAAATAAGTACATATTGTATTGATTATTTTACTGCATGTACTTGAATATAAAATATGTACACTTTCAACTTTTTCAACTTATACACACTCATCCAATCTTCATACATAAAAAAAATTAAATAAATAAATAAATATTTTTTTTATAATCATGAGCATATAAAGAAATAAATAATAATTCTGCTCAATTTTAACTGACAGTATTTGAAAACACAATAATACACAAATTATACTATTATTTTTGTATTTTTCTTTTCATTTTGAAATATACTAAGATTAAAATACGGTTATAATTAAACATACACTTTGTTTTAAATTTATTAATAAAGTAAATATAGATAATGTAATACCTTTTATTATAATATTTTTTACATGTTTGCAAGATAATTGTGCCACTAAAAATATTGTATTTAAAAAAAAAAAAAATCACCTTACATACTTCCAAGTAAAATTTCAAAAATAAGTGAGAGAATTATGTGTTTATTTCTGTATATATATTTTGCTGCATTATGTACATGTGTCCTTATACGTGCTTACTTTTAGGTCAGAACTTCATTGTAATTTTGACTAATTCGGGGTACGGTTAAATGGCAATTTTTTTTCAATAGCTATTTTACACATTTTTACACAATTTGACACATTTCACACATTATGGCATGTTTTAATTGGCCTCAAAACCCAATTATTCAGCCATGTTCTCTTCTGAGTTTATACACTTTTCTCTGACTTAAATATTTGGCATGTCATGTGTTCACATGTCAGGTGGTCAGCAATATTTTAATTTAAATTTTTTTATTATTTTTTTTATATAAAATATAGTTAGAGATTTATAAAAGATAAATTATTTTAAATAATAATAATAATAATGATAAAATTTTATCCATCTTACACATTATTTCACATGGCTTACTTGCAGTATTTTATAAAAAAATAAACATATAAAATAAACAAAACAAATTTATTTAATACTTTGATACATTTTAAATAGTTGCTTATACTTATTACATTCTTTTTTTTTTTTAAAGGATCTTTTATACTTCAACTTACGAGTATTACAATACATGTTTACATAAAATACAGAATTACATTTTTACAATATCACATCTTATTCTTTTTCTAAAAGTTATGTAATGACATTTTTTCATTTACACAGTTATTTCATATGTGTAATTTTTTTCCCACACACACGCACAATTTATTTGGAATCTTGTACACACGCATTCTTCTGATTGCATTTCAATAAGATTATTCTTAATTGAGAGTTGAACAATGTCTTATACTGTTAGACATTTCAAATTTACCAAATCCCTTTTGGGTGCTGTCACACATATACACAAGAAATAAAACTAAATAAATAAATAATAAATAAATCATTTACACATGCATACAATCTTTGTCCAAGACGTAAGGGATCTAAACACACATATACACACAAAAAAACATATATAAATAAGTAAAAATAAATAAAATAAAATAAATAAAATAAAATAAATAAAAGTATCATATTATGCATACTTAACAAGTTTAACACTTGATATTTCTCAATTATTTAATGATTATTCGATACAAACATCATGAATAATATATAAAAATATTACTAGAATTTGTCCATGTTGACAATTTACACTTTTCAATTGTGATTCATGTTTTATAAATTATTATATTTGTTGAGGAAAAGGGAATTAATAGTATATTGATATCTTTCTTCATTATTTTAAACCACATAATGTTTGAAAAATGAACTTACTTTTTATTTTTATTTTTTAGAAATAATTCATTATAATTGAACATAAATAAATAAATAAAAATAAAAAACATAATTACATTTTTAAAATTTTTGCCTGACTTCATACTTGTGTCCTATTATTTTATTGATTGGGCTATTTTTATTTTTATTTTTCCCAATTCACTTTATACAAACAAAAGACATTTAATTATGCCGTGTTGCAGGATGCTTGCTGGATTTTATTTACACGCAATATACGCCTCTTCTGCCTCATACCCTAACTCAATACGTTAATTTTGGCTGTGGCCTCACATCCCACAATGTCAATTATAATTTGTATACTGATTCACACTCTGGATCAATTTGTATAAATTTTAGGTCTTCACATATTGGCATTCTGGAACTTTCTTTATGTTCTAAAATTTTTTCATACCAAAATATCTCATCAAAATATTATTTTATTGATATTAATAATAAAATTAGTAAATAATAAGTAATTTCAAGCAAATTAATATATTGTATAAACTTGTGAATACATTAAATATTTTACTTTTGTAATTATTGATTTCCTTTTCCTTGCTTTCAATTTGTCATACATTTTCAAGAAAAATTTGTTGAATAAATACATTGCATTAATTGTGTGACATGCAATTTTATAATTATAATGTCATGATTTTAGTATACATTGTTGCTTCTTATGAAAGATAACTATGTCCTATAAAAAAAAAAAGTTCTAATTAATTATTGGTGTTATACATATTTGATGATTAATCTTACATTATTAGCCACTTTGTAATATGAAAAATAGTTTTGAATAAATATTGGTTTTATATAGAAAGTTATTTTGAAATTTGTAGTATGTATTTGTCTTGATGTGAGATAGAGAGATATTTTTTGATTACCTTTCAATTTTTTTTTTTTCTTTTTAGACGAAGGGGAGAAATATGTTAGGAATTTAGTCACATAATATTCAAATAAGACTATTTTTTTTTTCTAAATTTATTAAGTATCAAATTATCAGTTAAATAATTAAATAAATATATTTAATTTAAATCTAATTCGCAATTAATTACTTAAAGTTTTCAAAATTATTTGAGAAGCTCACTTTTATTTATATCTGTTCTTTCAATTCATTTAAATGAATAATATAAATTTTCTTTTAATATCATAAGAAAGACTGACTGAAAGAGAACAATTTATATTTTCCGTTAAACTCAAATAATTAAGTGTAATATTTATTACTGGGTTTGTTATGCAATTTAAATATTTTTAGTTAATAAATAACTTGTTGATTGCTCATCAGAATCATCTAACTGACAGATCAGAGTATTATATATTAAATAAATTACTCTTTTGGAAAACTCTGCATCAAATATTGTATCAGCACAAGTTTATTTCATTATAGCTAAATTTAGAAATCCCTGTCAGTTAAATCATTAAGAAATGATTTAGTCTCTAAATTGCAATTATAGTTCAATCGTAAGATATAACGGATTTTAATTTGAGTGATTTATTTCATTAGCGAAATAATTAGCTATAACATTTAATAACGAACTTTCGAATTCAAAATATTTATATCATTTTATCCGAGAAACAATGAAAGTGTTTGGCACTATAATTTGGCTGTTTTTTCTAAAATTTGGCTTTTTTCTTCAGACATCTCAGATCTGTTCTAGCGTAAGGAAGTGAGAACTGCTCCAGATCCTAGTATAGTAACGACGTAATTACTTTCGCTCTCTCCCCCATCTCATGCGACACTCTCAACATTTAACCCTGGAATTATGTACTTCATTATTAAACGTTTTACAACGCTCTGTACTAAGTTGTTGAAAATATTAATCCTTGACTTTTTTTTTGGAAAAATTATTCAATAAATGCATCTTGATGACAGCAATGGGACTTCTTCTTAAAATATTGCTTATTTACCTTTCCTTACAGAAATCTCCACTAAACAATGATCACTACTGCGTGAAGAAACTACATAACAAGGGGCAGCGATTTGCTTACAATTACAAATATTTTCTCTAGTTTACTGTTTTGTTATAAATAACTCTTTTTAATTTCACAATTATTCTTATAAATACTTCTCATTGCAAACATTTTTAAGAAATTTTGCCTTATGCTGCGATATTAAAAGTAACGATAAAACATTATGGCAAAGCCACCTTTTTGAGTTTCATTAAATGTTGATAGGTACCAATTTGTGTCAAGATGCACCTGAATATAAATTTATGTAACATTCTTTGCATTATCCCTTCGGGTAGAAGTACAAAAATGTTTTGTCACACACCCACACAGAAAAATCTATTCAAAAAAAAAAAAAAAATTCTGATCTTGATTTAAAAACGAGTAAAATTTTTTTAAAAAACGAACATTCAGTATTTTATAAAATGAATAGTTTATTTTCTTTCTTTCTTTCTTTCTTTTTAATATAATACTAATAAAAATGCTACACAAGCAGAGTACATAATTTTACTTAAATTGCTTTAAAAATGAAATTTTATATTTTTCGAAGAATAACAGTATATGCATTTTCAAAAATATTTTAAAGTGAATGCTTTTAGCAGATTATTATTATTATTATTCTTTTTTTTTTTCACAAACTTAATTCCATGAAGTGAATAGAAATTATACTAAATTCTATCACAATTTAAAATAATATGTTACAACGTATTGAAAAAAAAAAAAAAAAAATCGCAACATTTTCTCTATTTGAAGCTCACAAGCTAATGCTTTTTAAAATATTTAAGGTATA
Organism: Salticus scenicus; assembly: GCA_963930645.1. NCBI lineage: Eukaryota > Metazoa > Arthropoda > Arachnida > Araneae > Salticidae > Salticus > Salticus scenicus. The sequence goes on from OZ005656.1 coordinate 149,619,144, forward strand.
ATATTCGACAAAACACAAGATTATTTCCATTCAAAAAATTCAAAAGATATTTGGTTTTATGAAATACGTTCAAATTCCTAAATACTTATTTTTAAAAATGTTTAACAAAACCCCTATTTAATTTTTTTAACAATATTTTACTGAAATGAAACAGAAAACAATTTCCAATCTATTAAAATTGTTAGAAAAATTATATGCCTGGTATAAATACTCTTTTCTAATTCGTGTTTTTTCATATTTAAAATTTTCCTTTTATGGTTTTCCGACAGCAAATGTTTCAATAAAAATATGGCTTGGATTTTTCCTACTTAAAGTAATTAAAACTAAATATACTGATAATCAAATATTTTTCTCTTACAAAATTAAATTTATTCAAATACTTTTGCGTATAATATGCGTATACTCAAGAGCTCTCTAAAAGAAAATAATTTGAGTGAAAAGGAATTTTGCTTACTGATAAAGTTCTATTACAATAAATATACTATATATAATAAATTTAGAAAGAAATATATATATTGCATGTTTAATTTAAGAAAATTAACTCATAAAGATTTTTTTTTCTTTCGTAAAACTCTACCTTAATTATTCAGAAAAAATGCCAACGTTGTTTGTGCTTATACAGAAGATACATTATAAAATATAAAGATATTAGTAAAAGGTAAATAGAAGAGAGTTTGTGCGGTAAGTGAGATTCTGCACATAGCGGATAGGCGGGAAGGAATAGAGTGGGCGACCTGAGACTCCAGGTAGGTGTAAAATATAATTTCTAAAAAATGGTTGTATTAGAAAATATTTTTTAATTAAACGATTTCTCATGGACTAGTTTATATATGTTATTTGTGGCAGGTGACTGAACGAAAGCTGCATCATTGCAGCAATACTTGCAACGATTATAGACAACGAAGTATTAGGTCAGCAAATAAGAAACCATTCAAACTCAAAAGGAACTGTACTAATTTTATGTTAAACGTGTTATCTAGTAACTAATTGTTTATTATTATTATTAGTAGTAGCAGTAGTATTTAGTCCCTTTTTTTCTTTTTTTTTTTTTTGATTCTTTAAAATTTTTTAATGATTCTAATTTACTTTTATTTTTATTTTTTAATTATTAAATTAAAATAGTCTCACCTAATTGCCAAAACGTCAGTGGAGGTCTCACTGTTGAGACTTAGAAATATTCTGGTTTCCGAATGTGTGTCTGTTTGTCCGTCTTTTTGTCACGCAATAACGGCCGCAAGCATCACGACACGGACTTGAAATTTAGTACACATGCTCATGAATTCCACGGAATTAGCTGTAAGTATTTTGGTGTATATACCGTTTATTGTTCGTGTTCAGGGACACGCCAAAGTTTTTCTTATCATTACGGCCTCTGGGAAGAATTTGTATGTACCGCGATAACAGCCGCAAAATTCATGCAATTCACATGTAATTTGATACACATAATTATGTGTCACGTGGAATTAGCTCTATAGTTTTGAGTGTGTATTCCATTTATAGTTCGTGTACAGGGACATTCCAAATATTTTCTTATCATTAAGGCCAATGGGCAGAATTTGTATTTACCGCAATAGCGGCCGCAAAAATCATCCGATTCACTTTCAAATTGCCATACACGTTCAGGTTCTGTATAGAAATAGCTGTATATTTTTATGGGTTGTGTACAGGTACACGCCAAAATTCTACTCATTACTAAGATACTAAAACTCATGTTTTTTTTTTTTTTTTTTTTTTTTTTTAATATGTGCTATTAGGTTTCTAATTAGCATACAGGACTTTACAAAAGTGTTCCGACAATATCACGTAACCGTCCAAATTATGTCCAATTTAGAACAATTATTCCTAAAAAACACGTAGAATAACTTGGATAGTTTTTACTGATGTATGCAATGTTTATGGTTCGTTCACAGAGACACACAAAAGAATTTCATGACATTGTTGCCTATAGACATTTTTTTAAGCGCATTTTAATTCGTTTATACTGATTTCAAGATAATGGAATTATCATACATTGTAAAGATGTATAAAATCCTGCTTACTCTAAAAAGAGGGATATGTATAAACTAAATGATTTATTTACGGGACAACACAAAATAATTCGGATGACATTCTGTAATCATCCAAATTATATCAAATTAGGGGCTCCTTTTCCGGGATACATAAAAGAATTTCGTACTATTACGGTCTATAGTCGGTATTTCTTAAAAATGCATTTTAACATGTTTACTTCCCATTAAATATAATGAATTTTTATTAGAATTTTAAAAGCATGTTTTTCTGGAGAAAAGTGTGGACATAGAATTGGTTTTTAATTTCCAGTGTTATTCCTCCAGAAACGTTTCTGTTTATGTAGGAAGTTAATCGAATCAATATATACATACACACACACACACACACATATATATATATATATATATTAAATAGCAAGGATTAAATAATATGTGATGCAAATAAGACTTTGAGGATCCTGATCTTCAGATCCACTAAAGTATTTGTTTACAAATGGATTTGTTTAGAAAAGCCTTCCAACAATGTAATTATTATGGTTAATAATTAATTTGTAGCTATAATTGTGTGCGATGTCTCCTACCCATGTGCACAATCTCTCTTACCCTATAAGAAGTGATTACAAAAAAAAAAAAAAAAAAAAAAAAAAAAATAGCTATATTGGTTTTATAATAGCTCTTGCTTAATTTATAGCACAACCAGAAAATAGTTATATAAATGCATACAATACAAAAAAATTTAAAATTATTCAAAAAATTTTGTACCAAAAAGTAAATATTTGGATATTTTACATCAGTCCTTTAATTTGTGCGCAAACTAATTTTAAATATAAATACATAAAATATAATATTATTTTTGCAAAAGTATTCTTATGTTTGAAACCTGAAATGCCATGCAATATTTTAACATTTATACATAAAAAAAAAAAAAAAAGACCCTTATGAGTCGATTCGCAAGTAATACATACGTTTAGAAAACTATGATAAACTATGATAATGGGAATTTTAGAGGGAAAATTGAAAATTTGTTTAGACATGCAGCATTTCATTTTTTTTTTTTTTTTTAATCTAAAAGATTTTGAGGAATTTTAACATCTTTTTTATAGATTTGAATTAATATGTATGAAAACTTTCACAAGTATTAAATAAAAATTAACTGATTTTCGAAATCCATCATACCCTGAGTTAAGATAGTAGAAAAATATTTTATGTAAGTATAATGCATATATTACACAGCGCACCTTTAGGTGAGTTAGCCGCAAGCGGAGTATATCCAATTTACGACAGAAATTCAATTTAATGTTTCATAACATGTAATTTAAATTAATAATAATATTCCAAAAATATACAATGCAAAATGATATATAATACATGAATATAAAAGAAAAAAAATATGGATGTTTTATATTGTAAACAATAGATCTGGATCGTTGTTCTTTAGGAAGCTATTTAACAAAATTTGTTTTAGAATATTTTCACCGGAACAAGTAACAACGGCGTTTACTGTGCAGAACGCTTCTTGTGTGTTGTCGTTCGTGCAGTATGGATCTGCCATCACCGTTCATCTATAACTTCATGAAAATTATCGGAAAATTTCATGTACCGTTCAAAGTACTTTTTAACCGGTATCATCAGTTTGAGACAAGGTTAGGCATAATAGATTAAAAAATAATTGTAATAATTGTAAATTGTAAATAAAATAAAAAATAATTGTAAATTGTAATTGTAATTACAATTATAATAATTTTACTGTCAATCAATTAACAAATAATTGATTACAAATAAATTGAATTATTTATTCAATTTATTTGTAATAATTCAATTTATTTGTAATCACTGTAATCACTGTTAAAGTAAAATAATTATAATTGTAATTCAATTATGATTCAATTAATTTTAATCAATTATGCCCAACACTGGTTTGATAGCAGTGGCTATCTATGTAGCGGAAGAGTGGTGGCCGATCGGAATGATCTCATGCCATTTATTATTTTGAAAATTTGTAAAAGATATTTATATGTCATTATTACCAAGAAATGTACGTAACGTATTTATGTTGCTGTACAAGCCAGTGATAATTTTAAGATGTTTGGCAGAACATTGCAGTCTTGATACTACATGTATAACTAAAGAGGTTTTATTAAACACTTGTTAAATACTAAAATAATAATAATAATAATAATAAATAAATAAATAAATAAAATACATATATATATATATATATATATATATATATATATATATATATATATATATATATGTATGTATATATATATATATATATATATATATGTATATATATATATATATGTGTGTGTGTGTGTGATGCTATGGGTGTATTTATGTAGTATTTAATATTTCTTGCGGCTTATTTATGAATGTATAATATTTTGAAGTTGGGTGAATCTTTTTCAATAAACCTATATTGTTGCAATTGGTACAGACAACAAAAACCGTTCACAAAATTTTCTAATTTTTTTTTTTTTTTTTTTTTTTTTTTTTTTTTTTAATGTGACCTCCGATTTATACGCCAGATATTACGCTGAAATTCAATAATTAAAGAAATGACGATCGAAATTTGGAACTAAACAAAATATTAAGTATTAAAGGAAATCACTGTTTACTAATTTCTAAAACATTTTAATTTACCATGCAAAAAGAAAACTTTCGCTTATGTAGGGTTTAAATTGCATTTACTATATATAAGAATACAAAACCTCTTTAAACAAAATAAAGTATTATTGTTATTATTATTATTATTATTATTACTACAAATAGTGAAATTTTCTTCAGCGTTAAAGAAAAAAGTAATTTATGATTAAATTTTGTGTAATTTAAAAATATTAGTTTCGTGTGCAATTGTAAGTGAAATATTTATTAATGAAACAAAATAACTGATAACACTGTAATTCCTGGATTGTATAAGATTTTTTCTCTTTTTTTACTCACACACATAAGATATATATATATATGTATATTAACAAAAGATTTTCACATTATAAAATTTTTAAATATTAGTATCCCCATGCCATCCTGAGGATTTTAAATTTCATCTTGATGAAAGGAAATCTTCTCAAAAATACCCGCTGACAAAAACCTTCATTATTTTAAGTGCTATTGTGTTTTTAAAATGCCTTTCAGAATATAAAAATGTGGGCATGGCAAATTAAAAAAACATATCCTCCCGGGATTGGTACACGGAATTTATTCTCTAACTTCAGATTAAATTGCAACGTGATCCACTAGCAAAGATAATTTTTTGCGGTCTCGATTTATTATTGCGTTTTACAAAATGAAAAATTTTGATTGTTTTTTTCTAATTTTACTGTGTAAAAATTTCAAAACTTTAGTTTTCCTTATTTATTTATTTATTTTTTATATATAAAAGTTAGTCGAGAAAAAAAAATACTTAAAAATATTTTAAAACATGGAATATATTTATTATTGTAATAAAATTTACAAGCATCATTTTATTGATACTGTTAATACAAAATAAAATAAAATGCTGCAAACATTGCATTAAAACAGCGAAAACAGCATGAAAACAGCTATCTTTGAGCTAAATACAAATAAAAATGTTTTTTTTTTTTTTTTTTTTTTTATGAAAATTTTGCATTTTTGTTTTTAATTAGAAATACCTGTCATAATTTAGAATTATTTATTTATTCTCACTACTCAGTACATTTAATAATACTCCGGTGTACAAAATTTAAAGAAAAATCTGTGAAAAAATTGAAAAGTGCAGCGGAACGAATGTAGAGGTCTGTCAAGCCAAAAACTAGGAACTGGTGCAGCAGAATATGTTCTTATTGGGTGTATGGTGTAGTGGGAGGATAGTTTGCAGATTTTAAATAATACTCGTGGTGTGCGCTCATCTTTCCTGTGAAAGCTATTTCGTTATGCAGAGAGAATTCATATACTGACAAAATGCCATATATATATATAGAGAGAGAGAGAGAGAAGAACCGTGCATTATGGACCCCCTTAAGCACAAGAATGCTCGTAAAACTTAAATTATTAAAATAAAAAGATTTAATTTGGTGGCTGCTCATTACAATTGCATAGTTACATAGTTAATGTACTCTGGGCACTATTAATAATTGCAGAAAATATTTTTTTTTTTTTATTTACGTATCGGTGGTCCATATTACACGAAAGTATGTGTAATATGGACCAAGTGGCCCATAGTGGTCCTTCCCGTTCCCCAACAGTTGACACACTTAAAATTGTGAAACGGACGAAAAAAAAATATTTAATGGACGAAAACAAATGGAGGTCTAAAAATTATATCCAATGGGTAGTGTGCGAAAAAAGTGATAATTTCATTACCTCTGCTTCCCTGGCCTATTCTATAGCCTCAAGATTTTGAGTATGCGACATATGTACGCAGAGCATTAACAAAATCTCTCTGTTTTTATTATGGACCACTGGTCCATATTACACAATACAGCATGGTTCATATTACATGCGTAAACAAAGCAACGTGGTTTCCAATCAAAAATCGCTATACAAATTTATGCCCATTTAATGCATGTTTAAATTGTTCATAAATTAAGTACATTTGCTACTATTGACGCGAAACTTATATTACAATTACCTAACAGTAGAAAGTAATACTTCCGTTTTAACATACTTGTTACATCAGTGATCATATAAACGGAAAACTCGATTTCATAATCGTCCAAATACAGGTACGCACGTACAAGTGACTTCCTGCTTTAGATAACAATAATATTCACTAAACGCAGTGAAATGCTTTCACCTTCTATTGTTGAACATACAAATTTCCTCAAGGTCCATAATACACGGTTTTCCCCTATATGTTGAAAAAGCATGTTAAAAGAAAAAAAAAATATCAACACGCATGACTACACAGTAACACAAGTACATAAACTCCTTGAGTGAATAACATATACATTCTTTCTATTTGTAAAACTGGGAGGTCCCTTATCTAATTCAGAATCCTTAGAAACTCAAATCGATTGAGACTCAATATTTGTAAAACAAATTAAAACTTTTTATTATTATTTTATTATTATTTTATTCTTCTAATTGCTATCAATTAAATTTTTAAACAATTAGATATTTGTTTTGTGCCTATATAAAAATTTTAATCTTTACATATAAAATAAAAAATAAAAAATTATGTCTCACATTGTCATCTTTTGATAAAATTTGTGAAACAAAGGTACGCATTTTAGCGCTGCGGTGGAAAGTTACTTGGTGTACATAATTGGTGAAGTGTTACTGACACGTCTAGAAGCCTGTTAATAGCATTTCATCAGATTAAAGAGTATTTTGCTTTGACGTATGCACGTGTAAATATATTGTAAATATGAACTAAAATTAAACATAAAAAATAAAGATAGAAATAATTATTTTTTCTTTAATCCCAGACTTGAACGACATACTCGTTGCATACAGCCGCATCGATTGATAAAGCTGTTTCTTTTATAATAAAGACACTCAATAAACATTGTCCTTTTTGAGTTTTATGCTTTTTTTTTTTTTTTTTTTGATGTTGTTGTTTCAACTTTCTTAAGGCTTCGCCCGTTTGACAGTAGTAATGAAATAGGTTTCGTATAAAAGCCTATATTTCCATTATTTCTTAAATATCTGTAGAAGTTTAATCATTTCGAAGATGACGAATTCCTATATTATGCAAGTTTATAAAACGCAAATTAAATGTTTAAAATGTAAAGCAAATATACGTATAAAACCATAAGAATGTTTGCCTGAATATATATTTTCATTAAAAAAAAAAAAAAAAAAAAAAAAAAAAAAACTAATATAGTTAAATTTATAAATATTAAATTTAAATATAAGCTTTTATATTAAAACTATTTCAGCGGTGCGGTCAAAGGTTGAAAGTACCCTTTAACCGTTACAAACGGCTTTTTCCGTCACCCAATAGTTGAAACAAAAGGCTAATACGACAAATCTTATTATTTTTTTTTTCCTAGTAAAAAGGATTATTGAATATTCATAAATTTCTAAAAATATTTTTTATTCCTACATCGCTTAGTATTGATTTTATGAGTTATTAAACAGATACACTGAAAATTTACTACACGGTTAAAGGATTAGTATAAGACTTTTTTTTTTTTTTTTTTTTTTTTTTTTAGTGAGGGAGATGAGGTCGGAAATGGTATAATATACAATGATTGCATTTCTTTAGGGACGCAAAATTTTGGCAAAAGTTCCCCGTGTTGTGCACCATTATAAAACCTCAGTTTTGCAAAATTAAACTATCATACTGCGACAATCTGTACGTTGAATAAACCCTATAAAATACAATAAACTCGCAACAATCGTTATGGATCAAGAAAACACATGACCCTTCGTCAGGTGAAGAAAGTTGGCATGAGTGCTGCAATCAGAACGGTAACTTTTATTGCAGCACTCATGCCATTTTGTTCGTATGCCAAAACAATTGTTGTGAGTTTATTGCATTTTATGGTGCTCATTCAAAGTTTTATGCTAATCAATACTTGTTTTGCTTATCAGAAAATGATAAAATGATAAAATAAATATCTATGTATGTCTATCTATGTATTGCGGGGAATTGCACATCAATTCACTTAATAAAATATATAAATAAATAATACAATGTGCGAACAAATTAATAAAAAAAAATTAAGTTATTGAATGAAAATTTATGTTTATAATCATATTTTACATAATAATTCGGATTTTATTGTTTTTTAAGACATTAAAATCATTTATGTAAAATAAAATTTCAATTTATTCACACGCCAGTAAGCAGAAATACATTTTATGTACCATTCGGCATATGTGCATAAATAAGTAAAAGCAGTGCCCATGAAAATAGGCATTTACTTAGAAAATTATTTGAATGACGTACTTTAAGAATTTCGTACTGAAATATTCAATATGTCTAACAATTTTCTTTATATAGAGAATAAATGATATGTTTACTTTGTAATGAAAATATCAGAATTAGAATTTCACTATATTCACACACTATAAAGCAAGAAATTTTTTTCATTAAATATTGTTTTATACTAGTAGTTCAGTTCACTTTGTGAACTTCATATCAAGAGTAATTCAAATAAAGTTATTGAAAGTAAATAATAAAGTTTCTATTGATCAGAAAGAAAAAGTTAATTTTTTTACTTGAAATACTTATGATTTTTTAAATAAAATTACAGTGTATATATATGTAAACATTTAAAGGGAAGAGAAAGAAGTGGATGTAAATAATTTTAAATAAATATACGGTTATTCTAAAAAAACAAATGATTAATATACAACAGAATGTTCTGATATTAATATACGTAAAATAATATTAAACTATAACAGACACTTAAAATTGAGTCATTTATTAAAATAAAATCTGCGTTTTAGTAATTGAACGTTGTGACCATCAGAAATAAATTCATCTATAATTTTACATGCAAATACATGCAGAGAAAATTATTCATCAAAATTATTTTCTCGATGAGTTAAAGCATAAAAAAAAAAAAAAAAAAAAAAAAAAAAAAAAAAAAGCACAATTTTGTGCGCAATAGACATTATATGATGAAGGTTTGTGTGTGTGTGTTTTAAAAATGAAAAAATCCATAACTTTGTTTTAAATTTCAACAGATCTCTAACTCAACAAATCATTTTAAATGTTTAATGTATTTTTTATAAAAAAAAAATAATAATAATAATAAATAATTACAAGATAAAAAGATCTTTTTACATACCATGTTTTTAAATTTTCTGTTCAATCATATAAACGCTACCGGAGGCAGCGGGAACCCGGAGCAATTGGATAAATTTAAAAAAAAATTCATTGCTCTCGTGTTTTGAGCTATTATAAAAGTTTCAAAAGTCTAGCTAGTTGGGAAGTTAGTGAAAAATCGATTGCAAGCTTTGTACTGGTAACGCTGCCGAAGGCAGCAGGAACCCGAAACATTTGGTTACAAAAATTTAAAAAATGCATTTTCACCGTATTCTGAACTATTCTGAAAGTTTCAAATGTCTAGTTAGTCAGGAAGTTAGATAAATAAATTTTCTGTTGAATCATATAAACGCTGCTGAAGGCAGTAGGGACCTGAAACAGTCGACTAAAACTATTTAAAAAAATTGTAATGTTACTGTATTCGGAGCTATCCTGAAAGTTTCAAATGTCTAGCTAGCGAAAAGTTAGGGAAAAATCGATTGCAATCTTTGTACTGATAACGCTGCCAAAGGCAGCAGGAACCCGAAACATTTGGCTAAAGGTATTAAAAAAATGCATTTTAACCGTATTCTGAACAATTCTGAAAGTTTCAAATGTCTAGCTAGTCGGGAAGTTTGTTAAATAAATTTTCATTCGAACCATATAAACGCTGCCGAAGGCACTAGGGACCTGAATCAGTTGACTAAAAGTATAAAAAAAATGTATTGTCACTGTATTCTGAGCTATCCTGAAGTTTTCAAGTGTCTAGCTAGTCGAGAAGTTAGTGAAAAATCGATTACAAGCTTTGTACTGGTAACGCTGCCGAAGGCAGCAGGAACCCGGAGTAGTTGGTTAAAAAAAATTAAAAAATGCATTTTCACCGTGTTCTGAACTATTCTGAAAGTTTCCAATGTCTAGCTAGTCGGGAAGTTAGTTAAATAAATTTTCTGTTGAATCATATAAACGCTGCCGAAGGCAGTGGGGACCTGAAACAGTTGACTAAAAGTATTAAAAAAATGTATTTTCACCGTGTTTTGAGCTATCCTGAAAGTTTCAAATGTCTAGCTAGTCGGAAAGTTAGGAAAAAATCGATTGCAGTCTCTGTACTGATAACGCTGCCGAAGGCAGCGGGAACCCAAAACAGTTGGCTAAAGGTATTAAAAATATGCATTTTAACCTTATTCTGAACTATTCTGAAAGTTTCAAATGTCTAGCTAGTCGGGAAGTTAGTTAAATAAATTTTCTGCCGAATCATATAAACGCTGCCGAAGGCATTGGAACTTGAAGCAGTTGACTAAAATTACTAGAAAAATGTATTGTCACCGTGTTGTGAGCTGTCCTGAAAATTTCAAATATCTAGCTAGTCGGGAAGTTAGTCGAAAAAAATCGATTGCAAGATTTGTTCCTGACAAACACACAAACACACACACAAGAATCGAAGTTAAAAAAAAAAAAAAAAAAAAAAAAAAAAAAAAAACATGGTAACATGGTAAAAAATACTATTGAAGGGGAGATTCGATGTTCCTTTACACACATTTTTTTTTAATTAAACTTATTATTATTATTAATTATTTTCATATGCTTAATGATTCGTTAAAAACAATTATATGAAATGTTCTATACCGCCATGTTAAAAATTAAGTTAAACCTGGATGCCAATGCCACCTGTTGAGTGTTTTTCACCAAAATTTGACAGGCACTAATTTATGTCAAGTTGCAAGTGCAATTATATTTGCACGAACGTCCGACCATTAGTTTTTAGCTAGAACTGTAACAAAATAATTGTGACACATACACACAAACAGACAAGCAGATTTTTTTTTTTTTTTTTTTTTTTTTTTTTTTTTTTAAATAGTCGAATTGTGTTTTGGACCACTCAAAACATGTAAATATATCAAAAACTGGAAGCTGATACATTTTACGAATTTAGTGTTTTCTTGTATTGATTATAGAATAAAGTAAGAAACATGATAAATATTTCAAGCTGTGCAAAAGCTCCTCATCAATAGCCTATTATTATAGTAACAAAAATTCATAATTATATTCCAAGAATGAACTCGAAACGAGATTGCATAGTAATTGATAATGCAGGTGCATCATTCATAGGATAAGATTATATCCAAGTACACCAGTACTATAAAAGTATACGAGAATGATAATCATTACTATTTAAAAATTGTACTTTGAAGTTTGCAAGATAAACAAATTCAATTGCTTTACCAACTGATTTCTAATGTATACAACCCGCCTAGAAAGCTTGATCACATTCGTTGCCTGTTAATTTTGCCACAAGTTATGCCTATTTATGTGAACCAATTCAACAAAATCAACAGGGTGATTTGCTCATCTTCATATACGGATTTACAGCCCATACACAATCTACCAATAAGTATTTGAACACTTTAGAATTTAGATGTTTTGTCAAATGCCTAGAAAAATTCTTAAGGAAACATCTTGAAACTTTGGGAGTGTAAAGAACATGTTTTACCTCATATATTTAAACAAAATGCTTTGTCCTTAAGAGAAAAAGAAGAACGGACTTCTTAATAATTCTTATGAAGCTACCTCATATATTGGTGGATATATAACGGTAGCTTTAAAAAAAAAAAAAAATCCTTATTTTAATTATGAAACGTAGAGTATTAGAACCAGTGCAAAGCCATTTCTAGGAAAGTTGACGGACTACATTAGACACTGCATACTGCAAATAGAATGAAAAAATGTTAAATATTTAATCTAATATCAGCATTTTTAATAAATAACTTTTGACTAGGAGGTGCAAGTTAAATCTCTCTCTCTCTCTCTCTCTCTCTCTCTCTCTATATATATATATATATATATATATATGTGTGTGTGTGTGTGTGTGTGTGTGTGTGTGTGTGTATAATTTAATAGCCGAAAGAACTTACCTACTTATACACCCCCCCTCCCCAATATATATATATATCGTTTAAATTAAAAAAGTTTTTAGTTAAAGAATGACCAGAATTTCAGCTCCTCTAAAAAAAAAAAAGGAAAATGATAAGGGTTACTATCAATAGCTATTTACAACCAGTAAACACTGTATAAAACCATCAGACAACGATTGAACCAAAATAAAATTGTGAGTTATCCCCTTATAGTTTAGCTTTTATTCTGAGAGGAACTGAAATTCGATTCATTCTATCTCTCATAACTTTTTGAATTTATACGATATTTGTTTGGGGTTTTCATATACGTTGCTGAATACATTTGGCTAGTAAATTATGCAAACGATTTTTTTTTTTAAGCTAGTACATGCGTAGTTAAAAAATGTTTAATAAAAATATTCATATTTCGTAAGATATCTAACATTTTTGTATTCTAATTGCAGTATGCTGTGTCTAAAGTAGTATTCCAAGTTTCCTAGGAATTACTTTGAAGAGGATCTAATACCCTATGCATTAAAATGAAAAAAAAAAAAAAAAGTTATATCTCCACGAATATATATGGTAGCCTTTCAAAAATTTATACAGGTAATTGGTAATTAGAAAGTTCCTCATAATCGCATGCTATAGCCAAAATGCATTTACGCATTACTTTTTACAAAGTGATCCAAAACATTTTGACTTTTGTTTAATTATTACTGGTCCTCTTTTCCTGTCCAAGACAAAACTTTTGCTGAAATATATAACATGTTCCTCTTACTTGTAAAGTTTCAAGACAATTCCTGCTTAATTTTTTTAGATACTTTACAAAATGTATAAATTTGAAAGTGCCAAATACTTATTGATAGATAGTGTACTAGAAATGTGATACTCAACACCAGTACACGTAATAAGTTATCTTCATGTTTAGTTGGTTTTAATTATTATTACGAATAAATAAAATAATAAATGAAAATGTACTGCTTTCATTACCTAAACTTTATTTTTCTTTGGCTTTACGGCTTTAAAAAAAATCATATTCTATTCTTCTGCCATCAGACTTCGAATTTTTAGTTTAAAAAATTCTTTAGTTCTTTTCATTCCCCATGCTATCATAACGACTTTGAACTTTACCTTGATGAAAGGAAATGTTCCCAGAAATATCTGCTGACAAAAATTTTCATTATTTTGAGTGCTATTGTAATTTTTTAAATGCCCTTCAGACTATAAAAACGTGGCTATGACAAATTAGAAACCATATCCTCTCGGGATAGGTACATGGATTTTATTCCTTACCTTCTGATTAAATTTCAACATCTCCCGCAAGGATTTTTTTCTAAGTAGATTTGTTCTTTTATTTTACCAAAAAAAAAAAAAAAAAACTCTTTACGATAAAAAAAATTTCGAGATTTATTTATTTTCTTTAATTTCTGAATGAAAGGTTAGTTGTGTTATTGAAGTTAAAAGAATAAATAAAACATAATACTTTCAATGTTTATTATTATAATTATAAAGATGTTTATGAATCGATTTGCTTAAAACTCCATATGTACCTTACTTACAGTAATATCTCTACCAAGTTCATTAATAATTTGTAGCTGCCATTTTCTTTCAAAAGAAGAGGCTAATTGATAAAGAGAAAGAAACCAACCTACCCTTCAGAATGAGCCAGAAGATTTTTTTTAGGACTGAGGGCCTATTAGTCTCAATCTGGGATTTTTGCGTTGTCGATTTTGATAGTTGGACATTTGTCGAAATCTAAAATTTGTCGAAAATATGATTGAATAATTTGAAAGCGATGTTATAATTTGAAAAAGAAAAAAAAAAAAAAAAAAAAAGGAAAAACTAAAACTAATAATCCTCCGTCCTAAACTAAATTCTGCTTTTGCCAGAATTTCATCAATTTTTTTTTTTTTTTTTTAAATTATTATTATTGAAAGAAAAAGAAAAGAAAATTAATAATAATCTGTATCGTTACAAGCGATATCGAAAACGTTTTTTTAAATAATTTTGAATTAGGAAATAAAAAGTGCGCGTGAAATAATATGAAATAAAAATAAGTAAAAAAAATAATATAATGATTTAATATTTTTGTTTTTCGGGGGCTGCTCATGCATATAAAAAATGCGTAGTAAAACGAGTCGAAGAAGGAAGCGAAATAAGTATTGAGTTATATTACTATAAATACGATATATTAGACCTATCGTCCAGGGTTAGTAGGCATTTTCGTTAAAAGAAATAGTTTGTTCGTTCGGTGCAACTTGCACATTAGCCCCGTGAGGTACAACTTTCACATTAGTCGCTTGAGGTACAACTTTCACTTTAGTCCCGTTAGGTACAACTTGCACATTAGTCCCCCTTTTTTTTTTTTTTTTTTTTTTTTTTTTGTTTGTTTGTTTGTTTAAGTGTTTTACATTAAAACAAATAATGTATACATTTGAGATATATTATAAAGCTAAGATAGTTGAACAATAACGGAAGGATAATAGATCATTATGTATGTAACATTTTCTATTCATTTGAGTAATGGGTAATCTACAATGCTTGTCTAGCAAATGACAACCAACACTTAACGCTAAAATAAATATAGAAATTTTTTCTTAAACAAATATATTTACTGAAACTTACTTGTGAAACGTAATTTCCGGTACCTGTATAGATTAAGGTGACCAAATTTTTAAATGCCGAAATGAGGACATGTCCCCATTTTTTACTTTCAAAGTGGGGACACCATGTATTTAATTTAAATTATAGATTGAAATACAGTAAATATACACATAAAATAAATACGCAATACATAAGCACATATTTTTTCTTCCAAGAGCTTCACGCCTACATCTTTATCGTAATTATAACATCATATCATAGTGGAAAATACTTCAACATTTACATGGTTGGAGTAGTCAGAACACGAAAATTTCATTACAAATGCTGCAATTTGTAGTTCTAATGTAAATACCTTCCTTGCCCGAGATTTAAGAAGAAAAGAAAATATACCTCAATGACCTCATATTTTGTTCGGCCACAAGAATATGCTGGGACAAGAGTACTTTCTTGAACATTTTGCGCAGGCAGTCAATTTCTCTGAAAGTTTCTGTGTTTCATTATCATAAGTAAAACGCACTTCAGTCTGGAATTTTCAAACTGGCATTATTCGCTGTTAAAGCCAGTTCATTGAAAACTAAGTTTATACAGCTATAGAAGCTTTTCCTATTTTTCAGAGTTAATATGTGTAGAAACATCTATTTTTTCACCATATGAATTATGAATAAAACGAAAGCAAAAAAAGAAAAAAAAAGTAACAAAATGATGAATATTTACGAATTTTTTTGAAAATTCGAGACATTTGGGGATAAACGATATAGATGTGGTCCCCAATCTCTGCTTGGGTTTTGGGGGACAGATGATCGAAATTGGGGACAGTTCCTGGAAAATGGGAACGTTTGGTCGCACTGTCTTAGATGGTCTGTTCGGGCAACCATAGGCTGCACATGCCATTTTTTGAAAATTTATAGACTTTTCCATAAATAACGCAGAACCGAAGTAATACAACTGTATGAAAAACACCTTAATCTTTTGCTCACGGACTAAGGAATCAACTAGACACGGCAAGAAGGTTCTAACAGTGAAGTCTCAACTGTAAAGGGGCAGCCATATTAAGACGATCTTAGTCTGTGCTCTAAACACCGTACAGTTCCTTCACTTTCTCCCCATACCAGGTACGTCTTGCTTTATCTAACTGATTCCTTAGACTGGGCTTGAGCACACAAAAAACATAAATAACAGCCAAAATTATCAAGTCAAAATTTCAAATAAAGGCTTTTTTTTATATATATATTTACATTTTTTCTTATTTCATTTCCAACTTCGGTATTTTGTAACATATATTAATGTAATGTGTTTTCCATTAAGATTGATACAATTAAAAAAAATAAAAAATAAATGAAAATAAATTATTCAGTGAGACACATTTTTTTTTTTAAATTGAAATCTTCAATATGCCATTAAGTACGCAAATAATATCGTTCATGCGAGCACCACGACCTCTCTGTACATACCGCATTCTGTCAACTCAATTTTCCGTCACTCTTTCTCATAAATTTGGTGTCATTTCACGAATAACACGTTCAATGTTGGTTTTTCATTGCTCAACTGTTATTGGATTACCAGCATAAACTTTTGACTTAATATACCCCCCCCCCCAAAAAAAAAAAATAAAATAAAAAAAAATAAAAATAAATAAAAATAAAAAATAAAAATAAAAAAATCGATCGAGTCGATTAACTGAATAACGTCGTCCATGAATTCTTCTCAAACTTCTCTCATTATTTACATGCGAACACTGGTTTTGATAAAACAATTTAATCATTTCGAAACGTTGTTCAAGCGTGTGCCTTTGCATAATTAAATGGCATAGCCTACTAAACACAAATGACACAAGAAATGTTAAAAAATAATACTCAGTGTTGTCATTCTAACCATTTAAAATTTTATCATACCTATTGTAAAACCCTTTATATTAATCTGATATATACCTGATAAACTCTATAATAGTTATGGTGACTATATTAGTTTGGGTGATTAAAGTTATATTACTGATCAATTTGTTTATTCACTTTCATTATTTTTTGAAATAATGTAATTGTCATATATTAAAAATATTCCTATTTTAAGAAACATTTTCCATAAAAATAATTAGTTGAACTTGAATTATTTTAAATATACTGTTAGTTTGAAAGTCCTCGTAAATATTTAATATTTTTATATTTCTTCTTACGTTGTTTACATAAATCATACAAAATTCCATCTTGCTTGTTTTCTTTGAAATATAGTTCATATAATCGTCTTCTTTATATAAGTTTGCGGAATATTTTTAGAAAATTTAATATCAAGTTTCATTAAATGTAACTCTAAATGTAAACAAAATATATAAATTTCATTTATAAGTTATTATCCAGAAAATATATTTGAAAGAAACTTCTTATTTTACGTGTAATTATCGTCACATATTTGAAAATATATGTCGACTTCTAAATGCACTTTATATTAATTAAATAAGAATATCATTTGTATTTCAATTTTCATTTCAGATAAATGAATTTAATGCATGAATGAAGTAAATTTGAATCTAAAACTTTTATTGAGCAAATATTTATTCCTACATCTTGATGCTCTTATGTAATTTACGATTAAATTCAAATTAAAAATATATTAGTTTTCCGGAAAAACTGACTTTTGTAAACGTGTACGGAAGAAGTAAAAACACAAATTATTATTTGAAATTTGTGCTCTACTAAATTTATCATTATCAATACTAATAATGAATAAAAATGAAAAATTGCGCTTTTAATATTTTTTAATGCATTTTTAGTTATATAGAACTTCTGTATTCCTCTTCTCTATACATCTCTTTAGATATATTTATACACTAAGGGATTAAAAAAATCGCATTTTGATGTTTTCCTTTTCTCTTTCTTCAGATGTCAATTTTATCGTTTAAAAAAAGCAAATTCTCGAACAGTATTTATTACGTCTTCCTCCACGTACGCTTTAGGATTTAACCAAGTGTTAAAAGTAAATGCTATTTTCAGAAAAATTGTAATTTTTGAAAGTATTTAAAAAATGACAAGTATGATTTAATGAACGATACCACAAAAAAATATTAATTTTATAATAAAAATAAAAATAAAAAAATTTAATACATGAGAGAGCAAAATAATGAAATATTCTTGAGATGTTTTTTAGCAAGATATAATTTTTTTTTGGCTGTTTAGACTAGAAACTTGGCTTTAGGCGGTCACGTTCCTCATATAAGGGAGATGACAGCAAGTTAAAAGTACATTTTTATAAAGTCTGTTTGTATCATATTCTGAAATTAGAAAAGGTTTTAAAAAAAAGTGTTTAGCATAATATTTTTTTCAAAAACAATGCAGCAAGAATTAAACAAAGCAGGTTACAAACTAGAAAAAAACAAAAGAAGCCATAGTTACAAAAGAAGCCATGGACTAGACGAATAAGTGACCGACCTTAATGAAAATTGTACTCTTAAATCTGCGACACATTTTCTGTAGATTATTCTACGGAGGTGCATAACTTTTTCAAGGAATGTGGCAAATTTTCAATCTCAAGAAATCGATTAACTCGAAATAAGACACGGCCATTATGAAAATAGTGCCTACCGACTACTTTTCACAATCAGCATTTCAAGAAGATAATGAACTTTGCAACACGGTGTCTGCGGTACGTTTATTTGATTCAAATTCTTACATTTAGACATCGAGTCCACTGAGCACGTGTAATTATCAAGTAATCATAATTTTTTTTTTTTCACTTTAAGTTAAAACCCACAAAGAATATCATAAAATTTATTCTTTACCAGACTTGTAAATGGTCCTAATCTCAATCCGAACGATAATGTTTTTCTATAATAGGAGAAGGATATTCGAAATTTTATAGCCTTCAGCATTGCAATTACTTGGAAAAATTATTTATGATATTTGGCACAATGAAAATCCCGAAGTTTATGTTATAAAGCTGTATAATATTATGGCATTGTGCGTTAAAGCAGTAATTCCATTTAAAAAATGGAATTATCCAATGCCGGATACATTTTTTTATTAAGTAGTTGTTTGGATCTAACAAATAAACAGTTTTATTCTGTATATTAAAATATAACATGCTTATTTCATATAATAAATTAGAATAGAATGCATTGTATGTCTATTATATGTCTTTTATTGAGTACTTCGTAGAGAGTAATAAAGCGAATTATTAAATAAAAAATATACATAGTTATCATTATCTCTTTGGTGTTATACAAACATCACCGCTTTATTTGTTTGAATCATTAGTTTTGAAGTTATTTGGAATAATATATATATATCTATATATATATAGATATATATATATGTACACACTTTATAACAAAAAAAAAAAAAAAAGACGCACCAAGAAGGAGTAATGAAAGCTGGACACAAGTTGACATGCATACAGGTTTCGATGAAAAATGCAAAATTTTAAAGTTTGGCTGGCATCGAATGAGTATGTGACGCAGCAGCGCATCTTAACTACGCAATTGGCAGAATATTAAAAATGAGGAATTTTGACTCCAGTTCATAAATACTTCAAAAATTTCATTCCGTCTACTCAGAAAGACAATAACTATATCTCACATATAGGTGCGCAAACAATATGCACAGATCTCAGCATTTGAGACAGGTGTGTAGTTGGGCTCAATAAAGCCGGTTGATCTAGTCTGCGAATTGTTTGACAATTGGATAGGAGCGATGCCACTATTAAATGATATTGACAGGAATGGGGGAATAATGGCCGAACACAGCGTCTGGAAAAAGTGGTTGGCCTAGAGAGAGTACAGAACGTAAGAACCGATCAATCGTCAGAGCGGTACTCAAAGCCCCAGTTCATCATTATCATCGATCTTACGTGCAACTGGTAGTTCAGTGACTGGTAGTTCAAAGACCATTCATAGGCGGTTCAGAGAAATGGGGTTGTGCTCACGGTGCCCCTTGTGGGGACTACTATTAAACTTTGTATACTGACAAGCACGTTTGCAGTGATATCAGTATCGTTGGAACTGAAATATCACTGTATGGAGTAGAATTGTCTTCAGTGATGAGTACCACTCCGATTTGAGCCCCCGATGACCAGCGAAGGTGCGTCTGGAGACGCCCCGAAAAAAAGGGGGACTCCAACCCGACTGTCACCAGCTATACGTCTCGACAACCAGGAGTTATTGTCTGGATTGTCATTTCATCTAGGACCCCTTTTATTGTCATCCGTGGCATCTTTACAGCACATTGGAACGTCAACGACATTTTATGCCCCGTTGTGTTTCTGTTCATATCACACAATCCTGACAGTATATTTCAGCATGATAATACACACCCGCGCACAAAGATAGTTTCTACTGCTTGTTTTTCTGCTTGCCTAACATTATTTTGACCAGTAAAGTCGCCGGATCTCTCCTACTGAGGACGTTTGGAGCATCATGCAAAGGGTCCTACAACCAGCCCGGGGCTTTGCCAATCTAAGGGATGGACTGAATTAGACATGATATCTCATAGGAACATATCTGGCAACTCTATCAATTAATACTAAACCGAATAACTGCTTACATAGGGGTCAAAAGTGGACCAATGCGTTATTCATTTGTTGAATTTTGTGAGACCGTTTCTCTTGATTGAACCATCCAAATTTTCTGACACTGTAATCATTTGTTGTTTCTCGCATGTACATCACATCTTATGATTTTTGTCTCATTTGGATAAGTCCTTGGTGCATCATTTTTTTTTTGTTTTTTTTTTTTTTGTTTTTTTTTTTGTTTTTTTTTTTGTTATTGAGTTTATAAGTCATATTTTCTGCGGTGCGTTTTTTTTTTTTTTTTTTTTTTTTTTTTTTTCCTTTTTGTCCCTTAGTGTATATATATATATATATATGTATAAATTTTGATGAGATTTTAGAAAAAAATAAATTTATAAATTTATTTTCATAGATATACACTGAAAAAAAAAAAAAAAAAAAAAAAAAAAAAACTTATGATTCAGAAATTACCGAACAGAAAATTTAATAAAAAATATTCATATGCAATGTAAAAAGAACGTTGAAAGAAAAAAAAAAGTAAGAGAACTTCTTCAGTATCTTCAGAGAATATTCGTACATAATAGGATTTTTCCGTAAGTCACGGAAGTGTCGCAAACAATTACCGCATTAAATAAATTCTCCAGTTCTACCAGTCAGGATTGAGCTACAGCCCACCGCATTGTAACTAATGGAGTCTCCTCTTAGTCATTGAAACCCAATTTGCTCAGTTAATAACACATCTCAATTCTGTTTTCATACCAGTTCTCGGTATTCAAAACAGAGAAAAGCCGTAATCACCATATGAAATCTGCATTAATGGTTACGGATTTTATTTGGTTACAAAATAATCGATATTTTAACAGATTCAGATGTAATTAACACGCTTTTACTAGCTTCACCTGTATGTATGTTTGTAACCGCTCTGGGAGCAAACAAAAAATCTATATTGTAGAAAAAGACTTTCCCTACGTGAACGCTGTTACTGTGAGGTAAAGTTCCGCCCTACGAACCTAAAGGTCCATCTTTCGAGCCCAGTCAGGAGAGATTTTATAAAAATGGTTTTTGTTTAATTCTAAATTATTTTAATTAAAGATTTAAATTTATGTAAATATTATGGTGTGTCACTCACACGATTTTCTCTTACCCTGCATTTTAATACTAAGATAAATATTTTGTGCTTTTTAGTTAACATTTCTATAAAAGCGAGTTCTTTAATTTTTTAAAACTATAATATTATTTTAAACAAACTATTTGAAAACTATTTAAAATATAAATTGTCTGCAGAAAAATTAGAGATTTTTTTAACAGATTTTTTTTTCAGTGTATTAAATAGAATAATAGACAATTGTATTACTTCAGTTGCTAAAGCAACCATACACATATAGAAACCATGTAACAAGTAGCGCGTATTTTTACGACTGTAGTGAACCTTGTGGGGAAATTCCATATAAATGTACATAATTGGAAATAAAATAAATGACAATAATTTCAATCCGAAAATATTTGGATAAAGTAAAATTAAATATATAACGTTCCATATATCGTGCTATTTACGATATTTCAAAAGATATTGACAAACATCTTCGCTGAATATAAAGAACAATCAATTCTATAAATATATTAATAATGTTCGCACAATCATTTTTTCCGACGTAAAGGAAACATATTTACGTGTTTATCTATTTATTTTTGTTATTTTTAGAAAATAATTTTAAAGTTAAATTGGGGTTTTTACTTCATATCTTTTGAACCAATTATCCGACTGAACTAAAAAAAAAAATAAATAAATAAATAAGCCGTTAGCAAAATTTTGTCTTGAATAATAAGTGTGTCAATTTTTAATAAAATTAATAATTCGAATTAACAATTTAAAAAAATACAATGACAAACTTTTATCGTTAAACAGGGTGGTTTAATTTAACTTCCCCTATATACAGCACCCAACAGCGCAAAAATGGGTGAACAGAATACAAGAGAATTTGATATATAAACTGTACACGAGATGCGCTCATTAAATTTCGAAAAAAAAAAAAAAGTTCCAAAATGTTCACCAGAGGGAGCATTTTGGGAAAAGCATTAAATTTAACACAATAAACGACCAAAACGGAATACAGAAACAATATTAACATTTATTGACTAGTTTCTGGTCACATTGTTATCGAACCACATTAAGTAAAGGTAAGGTATTAAGGTGAGAAAGAAGACACTCACAGGAAATTAAGAATAGAATCTGTCAAGGAAGAAAAGCAGTAAAACTATTAAATTAGATTTGGTGGAGTGAGGAGTTATCTAGGACGAGAAAGTATAATACATACAACTCCATTGTAAAAAGCATATTGTTGTATGGAGCAGAGGGATGGGCAATTATGGAGACGGAAAAAAAGAAATTGGCTGCTGTTGAAATGGATGCCCTGAGAAGATCATGCAGGATATCAAGAATGGAGAGAGTGAGAAATGAGAGAATCAGGAAAATGATGAAAATGAAGAAAACCATATTAGATGAGGTTCAAAAAAAGCAATTAATCTGGTTTGGTCATATTAAAAGGATGAACGATGAAAGATTACCTAAAATCGCTTTTAACTATATAGCAAATCAGAAAAGAAAACAAGGAAGACAAAGAAAGACGTGGATGGATAATGTAAAAAAAGCGATGAGGGATAGGGGTCTGGAAGAAGAGTGGATCCATGACCGGAAGACCTGGCACATACTTGAGGATTCTATCGGAAGGCAACATCCGATGCCATAAACCGAACATACATACATACATACATTTTACCCTAACCTGTTTTGCATAAAGCTTCCTCTTCCTCGCAAGCATGCAAATCTCGACATTTCTTTCTTAGAACTGACATCTTTTCCCGGTTTTACATTTTATTACTCATAGTTCTTGTTCTGGATTGTTAATATTATTTCAGTCTTCCATTTTGGTCGTTCATTGTGTTAAATTTAAATTTAATATTCCTCACGAAAATGTGCCCTGTGGGAGACATTTTGGAACTTTTTTTTTTTTCGAAATTCAGTGTGCGCATCTCTTTTGTACTCTATATACCAAATTTCATTGCATTCGATTCAACTGTTTGCCCTGTAGTATGGTTTATATAGGGGAAGTTCAATTATAAACACCCTGTTTATTAGATGAAATCAAAATTGCTTGTATGGTCACTCAGGGTGATGAATAAAAATGGGTAACTACACTGTCTGAAAGAAATAGTACAACCTGCCGTACTAATAAAAATAGCTGTTGTAGAATGTTGCAATATTTCAAAAAATGTCTTTGTAGCATAGTACGTAAATAAATGACTTATGATTTTGGTCAGAGAGAATTAAAGGATTAAATGCAGGTAGTAGCAATTTGTTAAATAACCTCCACTATTTCTTCTGTTTTTAGTAATTTAATTCATAATATAGTGAAACTTCTATGGAAGACTACCCCTGTTAAGCGACCCCCTCCTCCAAAGACCGATTTTAAAGGCACCGATTTGTTACCCTATCTTCTTAATGTCCAATGTTGACACTTCTTTTAGCGACCACCTCTCTTTACGATCAAATTTTTGCGGAAAGAAGGGTGGTCAATCGTGGGAAGTTTTACTGTATTATTCTTTCATTTACACATCTCTACAAAAATATTGTTGAAAAAACCTGATTTGATAATTTTAGCAGATACTGTTTTTTTTTTTTTTTTTTTTTTGGTGTGTGTGTGTGGGTGTGTGTGTGGGTGTGTGTGTGGGTGTGTGTATGTTGAATCCTAAAATGAAACCAGTTTCTCTCATCATACATAAATTTTTCTAATTACCGGATGTTTATAGACACAATTTTATCATTCTTTTTTATTGTTTCTAATAAGTTTTTTATGATTAATTATAATTAATCTTGGAAACATATTATAAAAGTTACAATATAATTTATCGTTGAATATATCACGGAAAAATATCCTTTCGATAATCATTTTGAATTGACGAAAGTCGGTACGTGATGGGAAAAAACTGGTTTCAGTTTCAGTTTGAATTCAGCAAAAAAACATAAAGATCAGCCTAAAGTACCAAATCAATATTTTAGACGAAGGACTATTATATGCAGGCAATTTTGATTTTATTTCTTTTCTTTTTCTTAATCCATTCCTCCTTCTTTCTTTTTCATTTCCTATTTTGGTATTTTGTAATATATATTAATGTACATTAATGTGATATACACCTGTTAAACTCTATAATAAGTATGCTTCCTATATTAGTTGAGGTGATTAAAGTCATATTGTAAACATCTCCTCCATTCACTTTTACTTATTGCTAAAATAAGTAATTGTCATATATTAAAAAGATTCTTATTTAAGGAAACATTATTCATATAAATAATTAGCTGAACTTGATTTCTTTTAAATATAATATTCACTTGAACTTCCTCGTAAATATTTAATATTTTTATATTTCTTTTAATGTTGTTTATATAAATCATACAAAATTCCATTTAGCTTATTTTCTTTGAAATAAAGATGATATTATAGACTCCTTTAAATAACTTCGCGGACATTTTTCAGGAAATTTAATATCAAGTTTCATTAAATGCAACTCTATACGTAAACAAAATATAGAAATTTAATTTTACAAGTTCTTATCAAGAAAATATATTTGAAATAAACTTCTTATTTTAAGTATAATTATCGTTACATACTCTAAATATCTATTGACTTCTAAATGCACTTCATCTTGATTAGATATGAATATTATTTATATTTCAATTTTCATTTCAGATAAATGAATTTAATGCACGAATGAAGTAAATTTGAATCTAAAACTTTTATTGAACAAATATTTATTCCAATATCTTCATGCTGTTATCGAAATTAAGATTAAATTCAAATTGAAAAGAACAATTTCTTCGTTTACCGAGAAAGCTGACTTTTGTAAACATGTACGAAACAAGAAATATATTACAAATAATTATACCAAATTTGAACAGCACTAACAATATCTTCATTGATGGTAAAAAATAATAGAAATAAAAAAAAAACACGCATTTATAACTGTTTTAATGCAATTTTTGTTATAAAGAACTTCTTAATTCCTCTTTTCTATCTATCTCTCACTCTCTGTCTATATATATATATATATATATATATATATATATATATATATATATAACCTTGATGAGTTTAATTATAGTGCTGAACTTAAAAAAAGTATTGAAAATTTAAAAGATAAATTTATTATTGCTACAGTAGATAAAGCTAATAGTAATTTTGCTATTATTTGTAAAGTTTTTTATAAAAATCTTCTTTTAAAGGAATATTCAAGTAATAGTTTTTTCAATAAGTTAACTGACAACCCCTCTATTATCAAAAAACGTATATTGGCCTTTGATAAAAAACTAAATTTAAGCAGAAATTGTTTTAATTTTCCATATCTCCTCGTTACTGTAAAATTTCATAAAAATCCAGTTAAATTTCGTTTTGTCACCTGTGGTACTAATAGCCATAATGATAGAGCCGGTAAAATCTTGTTTAAATATTTAAATTCAGTTCTAAAAGTAATAAATTCTGCTAATGATTGTAACATTATAAACAATAACCAGAAAGTTTTAGAATATTTCAAAAATAATTCAGAAAGCATTACTTCCGTAAATACCTATGATTTTGAAAATTTGTTTGGCAGTATTCCACATAAATTGGTAATATTAGAAGTTTTTGAAATAATTTATGATGAATTTGACAGCTACTTAAATTGTGATAAAAATTACTGGACTAATCTCATCAGGTTTTGTATTTTTGAAAATGTTTTGTTTAACGGGAAAGATTACTTTTTCCAGCGGAGGGGGATCCCAATGGGAACGAGTTTTTCGAGTGCTTTCGCAAATTTATTTTTATATTTTTTCAAAATTTTTTTTATAAATATTACTTTCTTCAGATATATTGATGATTTAATTGTTTTTAACTGTAATTGTTTCGAAAATATCTCTAAAAAAATATATCCTAAGGAATTGGTTTTGAACCGTACAGATACTGATAAAATTTCTTTCCTAGATTTAAATATAAAGAGAAATGAAGATAAATGGCTCATTGGATTATATGATAAAAGAAAGGATTTTAATTTTAAAGTTAATAGTCTTACTAATTGGTTTTCAAATATAAGTAGAAAAGTTTTAAAAAATATTATGTTCGCACAACTTAAAAGAATTCATACTATTTGCAATAATGAAGAAGATTTAAAATATGCTCTTGAAGACTTAAAAAGTACCTTGCAAATTAACTGTTACCCGTCAAAATTTTTAACTGTGACTTTTCAGAGTTTACCTATCTCGGTTTACTCTACTTCCTCATTCAAGGGCGATATTGAAGTACCGACGAGTAGCCCCGTCGGCCGAAGATAGTTTGTGTTCCAGATGAAGGGTTGTATTTTTATTTCATTTTATACTTTTTTGTTTACCTTCAATAATTCTCTTTTGTATTGTATATTTTTAAAAATGAATTGATGTAATTTTGTAACTTTTACAATTTGATAATTTTATAAAATATTTTTAGTAGTTTTATACATTTTATGTATGTCTGATTTATCTTCAGTTATTGGTGGTTTCCTGTTTGGTGAGAAGTTGGGGGCTAAGGATAGTTATTAGCTTATAGCTACTATCCTTTCAGAAACTTCTCGTTCACCCCTACACTGAGGGGCCTCCCTGATGAAGATCTCAGTGTTTTTTGGGGTATAATTTCATTCATTTGTTTATATATTTCTGCATTTATATATTACTATATATATATATAGTTATATATATACATATATGATGTCCCATAAGTCTGTAGACATTTTAAAAATTCATAATTTTT
Organism: Salticus scenicus; assembly: GCA_963930645.1. Classification (NCBI taxonomy): domain Eukaryota; kingdom Metazoa; phylum Arthropoda; class Arachnida; order Araneae; family Salticidae; genus Salticus; species Salticus scenicus. The sequence goes on from OZ005656.1 coordinate 149,646,616, forward strand.
GAAGGAATTGATAGAATGAAACACGGTTTGGAAAAAAAAAAAAAAAAAAAAAAAAAAAAAAACATTCTTGTCACAGAGGGTTTTTTTTTTTTTTTTTTTTGGTAAAGAAAGAAAAAAAACATGAAGTTAAATTTTTTGTCGACGATAGTTAGACAAATAGTTATTTTTTTCGCACGGATGTGAAAGAGAAATATGCAAATGAAAGTCCTATGAATAGCACAATTTTGCGCTCTCAACAGCTTATTTTTTTATTTTGCCTCTTACTTGTGAATACATGAAGATTTAATTGCGATGCTGACTTGGTGAATAAATCGTTATTAGTGAAGATGCTTTTCCTCAGGTAAAAACCGCCGACTAAAACTGCGCAGTTAGCAGTGTTATAATTCGTTTTCAAACTATAATTTGTGGAGACGACGGACCCAAGGAATTGTACTTATATACCTATAAACATTTGCATGAGTATAAGTACTGTTTTTTGTTAAAGTATGTGATCTGGTTACACGCAGCACCCTCTATCGACAAGTAGATATTTTTTTTCTTTTCTTAAGAAAAAAAAAATCCCCCTTCACTAGAAGAATTTTTGTTCATTCAAAATTCTGTCAATTCTTTCACTAATTATGGATAAAAAAAAATGTCTACAGGATTATGGGACACCCTGTATATATATATATATATATATATATATATATAGAGAGAGAGAGAGAGAGAGAGAGAGAGAGAGCTTGATTTCGATAAGACTTTAGAAAAGAATTCCTTTCTGGTAGAGAGTACTAAACTGTATATTTAGTTTCATAGACGTAAGTGCCGCAAGCAATTGTCGCATTGAATAAATTCTCCAGCTCTATCAGTCAGGATCGAACTAAAGACTACTGCATTATAAACAATGATGTCACCTTTCAGTCACAGAAGCCCAGATTCGTTCAGTAATTTAGCACAACCCAATTTCGTTTTCATACCATTTCTCCGTATGCAAAACAGAAAATAAGCAAAACCAACATACGAAATCTGCATTAATGGTCAAATGTTTCATTTGGTTACACAAATAATGCATATTTTAACAGAATGAGATATAATTTTAAACTAACAATTTGTAAACTAACTAATTAAAACATAAGTTTTCTGCAGAAAAGTTAGAAAATTTTTAAACAGTTTTTTTTTTTTTTTTACAATGTATTAACTAGAATAATAAACAATTGTATTACTTCAAGTGCTAAAACAACCATACACATATAGAAATCCTGTAACAAGTAGCGTATATTTCCACGGACTTTGGTGATCCTTGTGACAAAATTCCACATACATATACATAACTGAAAATAAAAGAAATGACAAAAATTTCAGTCCAAAAATAATTGGATAGTATAAAATCAAATATATAACGTTGCATATTTCGCGCTAATTACGATATTTTAAAAGATAATGACATCTTCGCTGAATATATATATAAAAAAAAAGAAAAAAAAAAAGAAAAAGAAAAAAAAAAAAAGAAACAATTCTATAATAAATTGAATTCAACTAAACTAACGAATAATACTTCTTTTTATATAATACATAATTTGATAAAATCTTATTAACTTAACATATTTTAAGTAACTGCGAATTGAAAAATTTTAAAATCCCAATCAAATGTAAATTACAATAAACATGTTTTGTGGCTCGCACTTAAAAAAGTAGGGGAATGTATTTTGTATATATGATTTCATATTACTGTTAATTCTGCTGTGTATTTTTAAAATTTATTTATTTAATTATTTAAACTTATTAAGTTGTAGTTTATACAATTTTTAAATGAGTATTCTTTTTAATTATCTGTTGACCACACTGTTAAAAATTTCAACAGAACACTCTGTGTAATATATTATCTTAAATCTTACGTAAAATTACAGAAAAAAAAAACCGGAGATGTTAAAAAACTTATTAAATGCATTCATTTTAATAACTAATACTAATTTAATTAATTATTGTTGTAAAGAAATGTCAGACTTAGAATGTCATTTTTAATTTTAATTAAATAATTAAATATTTACAGAAATTTTTAACAGTGATTTGCAAAATAAATGAAAATTTAAATTTTAAAGTGCCCACTTTGCTCTTACACTATTTTAACACCTCTGCAAAACTTTTTTTTTTTTTTTTTTCATAACAAAAACAAAAGGCAAATATACAAAAATATAAAAGAATATTCAATTATTTCACGTGGTGCAATCTCGCTATATCATTGACACCAACATTTAGTTTTCTCAAGATTTTTATACATATTTAGAGATCACGCGTTTCAAAGGAAAAAGAATTAAATAATCGAAAAATGTTTCAAGTATTTTTACTATTTGTTTAATCAGTTAGAAAGCACGTTCCTAAAACTTTATAAATTTAAGAAAGCGACAACATAAGATATTTCAGATGGATTCAAGATTAAAGAGTTAAGAATTTTTTTTTAGAAAATACCGTATTTAATTGCTAAACATTTATAGCTATGTGAAATATTCTTATAAATAAAATTTGCTATAAAACGTAATAAAAACGTATGAATTATCACTATATTGTTTCAATCAATGAATGCTTAATTATTTTACTAAGAAATTAAATAAATCTATGTAATAATACGCAAGCAGGAAAATGTCATACTTTTATAGCCCAATTTCAATATGTGGTCGGTATGAAAAGAAAAATCATTCGAAATGCACACATATTTTATCTGCATATATATATATATATATATATATATATACTCCAAATGTAACGGGTTCTCCATACAGAAGCTGGTATGCAATCATAGGAAAAAACACAGAAGGTGAATAAAGGCAGAGCCAAATGTCAGCCTGTAGGGGAGACTGGGGCACAAGTGGACCACTTTTATACTTTTAATTTTTTTTTCACCAAAAATAACAAAACAAGGTACTTGAAAAAATTTGCAAACATTCTTTAAACCTTTCTTAGTACTTCTTATTTTTTTTATAACAATACTACTAATACATTAAGAATAAAAAAATAAATTGTGTGCACTCACAAAGTGGATGGGGCACAGGGGTCCACAACCAGGGGTACAGTGCACCAACCACTGTTTTTCATGTTCAATTAATATAAATTACTCTTTTTTTCTAAAATTAGCATCTTATGCAATTCTAGTCTAAATAAAATAATTCGAACATTTTCATGAAATAAAATTACCAAAATTTAAAGGAAATCAAAATAAATAAGAAATCAAATTAGAGGAAGAATCCTATATCAGATTTTCTTTGTTTTTTACGTGCCATCATTAAAAACAATAAGCTATATTTTTAATTTTTTATTAATGTTATATAGTTATAAAAATTACGAAATATATAATTAAATATTTTTTTAACTATTCAAACATTTTTTATTAGTTATTTTGAGATATTAATACTTTACATTATATTTGTGAGATAAGTTTAACTAAAATTATTCTACTTTTATCTTTTACATGTTATTTCTAAAAACAACAACAGTAAATTTATATAACCTACTATTTATTATATCACATAATAATTTTTTTTAATATTAAACAATTCAAATAGTTATTAAATTTTGATATTCATACTTATAATGCTAATATTCAACTATTTTCCCTTATCAGAAATTTATTTTATTATAACATTAAGATTATTATTCTTTTTATTAATTATTTTGAGTCACATTATATTTCTACATATAAATTTAACTAAAATAAATAATGTATTAAATATAATTTGGACTTTTAGGCACATTGGAAGGTGGTCCTGTTGTGCCTCATGTAGAAGTGGTCCACTGTGCCCAATGTCCAGACAAAACAAATAATAATATTAAAATTTTATGTAGATTATAAATATGCTAATATTTTTTATAAATTTAAAAACAAGAATATCTCACCTTTTCCTAACAACTATCCAATACTTGTAGTCAATAGATAAAATTTAAAAAAAACTTCAAACTTGAAAAATTACTTTGAGCAGCTCAAAACGTAAAAATTGTATAAAATGGCCACCTTATCATTTACCATGTGTCTTTTTTTTCGGATGTATACAAGTAGTACCATGCTGCCATATATGAGTCTCAATATAAACTAAAATATTAAGAGATTTAAATAGAGGTGGTCCACTGTTTCCCTTTCTCCCCTATACACATTAATAAAATTAACATTTTTTATATACTATCCGTCACGCACATCAAGCTTAATACAATTTTATATTATAAACGATTAAACGTAGCCTTAAAGTATTTTATTTTTTAATTCTCTTATTTGGAGAAACAACGTTAATATGACATTTCAACAGCCAATCAAATTAACAAGCTTTTCATGATAACGAGCTGTATCTAGCCACCCGTATAGAGCTAGTTCAAAACATCACAACCATATCACGCCAATATTATCCTTTACTTTAAAATTACAAACTGTACTGAATACGGAAATCAATTATTAACAGAATTTCAGTCTTAGATCGTAATACTTCATGTAGACAACAAACAATAAAGAACCCCCCCCCCTTTTTTTTTAAGAGAGAGGTCACAATTTATTACTAGTGACTGCCAGACTGTCGCCAATCGCCCTTAATGTAGCACTAGTGTAAAACTGAGCAGCTTATTCGTTTACAATTCATTATTATTACATTACACATTCTTTAAATCAAAAGTTATTTTATTATGCAGCCTTTTATTTTATTTTTATTTTTTATTTATTTACTAGAAGGCTACGCCTGCTTCGCTGGTCACTATATTTAAATGAATTTCAAAATAATTGGATCAGTATTTATTTTTTACATCACATTACAAATAAAAACTTTAAAAAAATATTAATAAATAAATAAAATAAACACTGAAATCGCTTTAGATCTCGCTTCTTCGGGTACCCGTTGCCTAAGGCAGATCTTTTTTCTACCCGTACTGCATCGGGTCCAGTTTCCCACTGTCTATAGAAAGGTCTTTCCCGGGCACTTCAATCTGGGTATTTATCGATGACTTGTGGATTTTCTGTTATTTAAGAACTACGATTTTAAAGATGACTGTATTTCAGCATCTATTATATATTTTAGTTTTTGAACCATGTGTTTTATAGCCCCCGTTATTTACACTATACTACGATTTGATTCCGATTAGTGCAATAAAATAAAATAAAATAAAAAAGTAGATTTTCTTTTAAAAGGAATTAAATACATGAAAAACCAATTTTAATCAGTTTATCCTTTCTACTATAAACTACCATTTTTTCACCCAATAAATATTATAAATAATAATAATAATAATAATAATAAAGATTTTTCTTTTAAAGGAATTAATTAAAAAAAAAAAAAAATGAAAAATAAAAAGTTGCTATAGTATAAAATTTATACATAAACGTAACAATTTATTTCTATTGGATTACCATTTGATTTTCAATAAATATAATAATAAGAATAAGAAAATAAAATAAGAAAATAAAATCGCCTTCAAATGAATGTATTAAATAAAAAATGAATTGCATAATAGCCGTTGCTAAGATACGCAGACGATAACAATCGAAGAATAAATTCATGAAAAATGAAACATTGAAGTCAATATTTAAAATCGAAAAATCATTAATTTAAAAAATTCAAATTCGAAATTCGAAAAAAAAAACTCGATGTGGTGCACACCTGCAGGGTCCCAGGTACCTATATGCCAAATTTGGAAGCTCTGCCTTCAGTAGTGTGAGCACCAGAGCGCAGATACACACACAGACACGCAGACACATACACAGACACTTCTCTTTATTTATATAGATTTATTTAATTTTGTAATTAAACATTCTCACACAATAGAATCAATTAAGAATAAAATATTTAACACAGCCATTTTAAACGTCATTCAATAGAGAAATATTTGAGAATCCTAAGCCGATTATAACTAGCAAATTTCCATTCGAACGACTAGTGATTAATAAGGCAATTTTGTTCGAGATTGTTTGCATTGTGTTCTATAATAACTGTATTAGGTAATGCGTTTGAGCATCCTTAAGATACGGACTGTTGAATGCTAACAAACTATACGATTGTTTTATGTTAGTTGTAAAATATAGCAAATATGATCAATGTAAGAGGAACTTGTTTTGAGGATTTAATACGAGCTCCATATTACATTTTAAGAGCGTTGATCATTGTTTTGATGCAAGGGCAATGTGAAACAGTTACACTTATAATGTGTCGAACGAGTACAAAATGCTTATTTATAGTTGTTAAAATTCATAAAATATTTCTATACACTTCAATGATGATAATTTGTGTTGACAAAATCGAATACAAACACTGAACTGATTGAAATTAATTGAAACTAAAACGAACTACTCTATTATTTTAGTTAGAAACATTACATTTATTTCTAATTTTTGGATAGGACAAATTGCTTCGCTGTTTGAATAATTATTTTTTACAGGAGGCTATTATTATTTTTATTATATATATATATATATGTATATATATATTACGAACAAATTTCAGTGTATGGCATGAGTTTTCGTCTTTAAGATTTTATTATTATTTTATCCAGGAAGAATTTTCAAATCTGCCAGTGTATTCTCATTATAAAATATTTGAATATAAATATGAAATTATTATAATAAAATTTTATCCAGTTTTAATGCTTCAAATGTTATATATAAATTATGTTATTATTATTATTATTATTTATTTTATTTTATTTTTTATCCAAGTAGAAACAGTTCTCTCTTTTTATTCGCGATTTGCTTTATGGTGTGTGTATATATATGTATATATATAGGGAATAATGCTCATGAAATATTTATATTTATTATTTAAATTAAAACATATTTAAATTAATTCATACTAATTTCAAAAAAAGAAATTTAATATAATTAACACGAGATTATATTATTTTATATGCTTTTGTTAAAATCAATAGCAAATACATTCTCCTATTAACAGTTATAGAGATTAGTTTATAGTAGCCACTTTATTATCCCCTATTTCTACTTTGTCAAAACGTCTAAGAGTCAATAAGGGCAAATTTTATAAAAGCTATCTTAAAAAAAAAAAAAAAAAAAAAAAAAAAAAAAAAAAATCAACTGAAAAATTGCAATTTACAACTTTTAAAAAGTGAAACTTACCTGTTGGTAATTATTGAAAAATTAATGATAAGTAAAAAAAAAAAAAAAAAAAATAATAATAATAATAATAATAAAATAAATTGCTGCACATTTAAAATTTAAAAAATAAATAAATAAAAAATATTATTATACACTTAGAATTTTCATTAATTAGCACCGATAAAAATTACATCAAACATTTTTTTAATCGAAAACCCTCTTTTATAATTCATATGTTTTGTACAGGAATTACAAAGGAAAATATTGTGAACAAACGCTAAATATATCAGCAAATACTGCAGGTATGTTTATATATTTATTTGTAATTACATTTATATTTTACACCTATCGTAGGCGAAATGTCTGAGGGGCGAAGTTCCCGAGAGGAAAATGCAGAGGCGAAGAGCTGGGGGTGAAATGATAAAGGCGAAATTTGAGTAAACCGTTAATTTTATTATGTCTATTGCAGTTTAATAATGCTAAATGGGATAATAAACAATTTATCTCATACACTAAATATATTGTATATGAGATAAATTATTATTAGCACTTTTTACTTGAAGAAATTTCCATGTACCTATAATCGTACTATTTGACCGATCTAATTAAAATATTTCAACATAGTTTTAGCATTGCCTTAAGATATAAATTCAAAAAACAGCGTTTGTTTATGTTTCTGATATATGTTTTGAGTTATATTGATAAAACTCTCCCAAGTAGGCACATATACACAACCAAACACACTAACCACTGTGAATCTGATTTCCGTATTCAGAGTTATTAAAGTGTGTAATTACAGCAAAAATAATCTGGTGTGTCACTCACACGACTGTCTCTTACCCTGAAATTTAATTCTATAAAAACAGGTTGGAGATTAAGAGGTAAGATAACGATGTTATGTAAACCTATGTTAAACAATTCAAATTAGGCTTCGAGAGAGTTTTATATGATAATTAGTTGTGTGTGAGAGGGGGCTACCGCCCCCCTCAGCCCCCCGTTTCATTAATGCACCTAGATTTATATAAAATTTAACTCGGTTATTAAAAAATAATTCTGCTTTTAAAAAAAATAATTTATTAAAATTATTATTTAAAAAAATTATCTTTTATGATAATGCGATTTTTTTTTTCTAAGTTTTTTTTTTTTTTTTTTCGTTAAAAGTGAAAAAAATCTATAACTTTGTTTTAAATTATCGCAGATCGATGGTTCAACCATTCGTTTTAAAGGTATTGGCGAGCTGTTTTGAAAGATACCCATCAGGAAAATTTACTCCCCTCGAGGAGGGACTTCCCTACCAGGGAGGAAGGCGAAGGCTCCTACATACACATTTTTTTTTCCCAGTTGACTCTCTCTATTACAATATATATATATATATTCGTTTCATTTGGTTTAGTGCAGTCTATAGACGTTTAACTCTACTTACCGGAAATTTCCCCCATGGACGTAATGTATTAGAATTCTCTTGATTGTCCCTGTAAGCGAATCATTTGCTTCATCTTAACGAAAAGCTTACTGTAGCATCTATATATGATACACATTTAGAATACCAAGTTGGGAATGTCTGCTACTATTTGTTCTAGAGATATGCTGATAACAGCAGACACACACACACAGACACACAGACATACACATAGACCATTTGCTAAAAACATGATTTTCGTATTCAGGGGACCTGAAAACGTGTAAATATAACAAAATCTCGCGTTCGAAAATTTGGCCCCAAAACAATACTTTCTCTACCTTATGGGTAAGAGGAAAAAATAGTCTGGTGTGTCACTCATACGACTTTCTCTTACCCTGAAATTTAATACTATAAATACAGGTTGCAGATTAAAAGGTAAGATGATAACGAGTACTGTTATGTAAACCTATGTTTAACAATTCATATTAGGCTTCTGAAGAGTTTTATATAATAATTAGTTCTGTGTGAGGGGAGCTACCGCCCCCCTCAACACCCCGTTTCATTAATGCACCTACATTTATACAGAATTTAATTCGGTTATTAAAAAAAAAAATTATCTTAAAAAAAAATATTAAAATTATTATTTAAAAAATTATCTTTTATGATAAGGCAGACGATTTCCATATTAGAGAAGTAGTATAACACTAAATATAAAAAAAAAAGTCCATTTTATTCTCAATATTAAAAAAAAAAAAAAAAAAAAAGTACGATTTTTTTTCTAAGTTTTTTTTTTTTTTTTGTTGTTAAAAGTAAAAAAAAAAAAAAATCAATAACTTTGTTTGAAATTATCGCAGATCGATGGTTCAACCATTCGTTTTAAAGATATTGGCGAGCTCTTTTGAAAGATACCCATCATGAAAATTTACTCCCCTCGAGGGGAGACTTCCCCCCAGGGGAGGGGGGGAGGCGAGGCTCCTTCATACACAAAAAAAAAATTCCCAGTTAACTATCTCTATTACAAAAAATATACATTCGTTTCATTTGGTTTAGCGCAGTCTATAGACGTTAAACTCTACTTTCCTGAAATTTCCCCCATAGACGTAATGTATTAGAATTCTCTTGTTTTTGAGATATGCTGATAACAGACAGACACACAGACACACACACAGACACACACGCAGACACACACACAGAAACATATACATACACACAGACCATTTGCTAAATGCATGATTTTCGTATTCAGGGAACCTCAAAACGTGTAAATATAACAAAATCTCGCGTTCGAAAATTTGACCCAAAAACAATACTTTCTCTACCTTATGGTACATAAATATATATATATATATATGTATGGTATAAAATACATACATATATATATATATATATATATATATATAAACAAAAAGTAAATAAATAAATAAAATTATTAGCGGAACTGAAAAACTTTTTACTTTGTTGTGGTTTAAAAAAAAGAAAAAAAAAAAAAAAAAATCCTTTCAGCATTTTGTTTTCACAAAAGTCAATTCCATTAAGCGAAATAGAAATGTTTTAGATTACAGTGTCATTTTAAGGATTATGAGGGAAACGAATTCAAAAAACCCCTTTTTTCACCATTTTTGAATGTCGCTACTCGATGGCATTTCACTCTAGTACTTAAAAGAATATCGGTATTAGAAAAATATATTCATGCACATCAGTTGTTTACTTTGCAAGTTTTAAAAGATAAAAAGGTTTCATTGCTTTTAAAGAATTTGCTGAAATTTTAGAATAAATGCTTTTATAACCATTTAGAAAGTATGCTTTATTTAAAAGCCTTAAATATATATATATATATATATATATATATATATGTATATATATGTGTGTGTGTGTGTGTGTGTGTGTATATATTTTTCAGAATTATACACACGTAGAAAAAATAATGCTTAAAAATGCTTTATGGTACTGTTATAAAAGTGCAATATTATATCTGTATAATTCGTTTTTGTATCTGTAAGTGTTCTAAATTAATAATAAAAATTCCAGACATAAATAAATACCATAGACAGAGTATTAACCCACGACGACATGTTAAATGCCCCAACACTACGCCCTCGCTCCACCATGTCTTTTTCTAGTCAATTTTGTCCTTTTATTTTTTTCGGTATCAGATTTTTTTTTTTTTTTTTTTTGTATGGCTTTTTGACTTTTTTTTCCCCCGTGTTCCTATGAATTTTCAAACTTTTTTCCTTGTTTTCTACATTCTAAAGTGCGGTGGCTCCCACCCACGCACCCTCGAGTCTTATACTAGGCGAGACGTATTAACCCTCGACAATAGGTTAAATGTCCCAACCGTACCCTCCCGCTCCTCTATGTCTTTTACTAGCCAATTTTGTCCTTTTATTTTTTTTCGGTGTACCTTTTTTTTTTTTTTTTTTTTTTTTAACACTTGACATTGTGAGTTTTTTTGTTTTCATCCCATGCTTTTTCTATGGAATTTTGACTCTTTTTTTTCCGTGTTTCTATGAATTGTCAGCCTTTTTCCTCGTTTTCCACATTCTAAAGTGAGGTGGCTTACACCCACCCACCCCTAGGCGGTTAATCTAGACACTTTAGAATGTAAAATACATGGGAAAAAAAGCTAAAAGTCCATAGAAAGAGCATGGGACGAAAACAAAACAAAAAAAAAAAAAACTCACAATGTTATGTGTGTGAGAAAAAAAAAAAAAAAAAAAGCTACCACTGGAAAGAGTAAAAGACAAAACTGACTAGAAAAAGGCATCGAAGAGCGGGAATGGGTGGGCTGGGGCGTTCAATATATCGTCGGGTGTTAATACGACTCGCCTAGTATAAGACACGGCGGGGTGGGAGGGTGGGAGCCAGCGCACTTTAGAATGTAAAATACATGGGGAAAAAAAACTAAAAATCCATAGGAAAAGCATGGGACGTAAACGAAAAAAACTTGTTAAGTGTGTGGGAAAAAAAAAAAAAAAGGCTAACGCCGGAAAGAATAAAAGACGAAACTGACTAGAAAAAGACATCGATGAGCGGGGTGGGGCGTTCAATATATCGTCGGAGGTTAATACGATTAGCCTAGTAAGTTCGGTTAATCTTATCCCTCATTATTTTTGTAAAAAGTTTGCTCTGAAAAGAAAAGAAAAGGAGTGTTAAATTAATTTAAGAAAGACTTAATAATTGGGATCACTTTGTTAAAAATAATGCTTTAAATTCATTCTATATCTAGTAAGTGATTATGCTGCTTCTTGTAACTAATTATCCGTATTTATTTGTGTACACATATTTATTGAAATATAAAAGTTTCCTCAGAATTTTTGAAAAAAAAATTTCCCGTTTTCTCATTATAATACGCAGGTTATTAAACCCAATGCAAAGCTATTTTTAGAAAAGTCAAACTATTACACTTTATTTAAAGTATAATAGTACATTGTATTCATTAATAATTGTAATGTTACATTGTATTTATCAATCAGAATTTTGAAATATTAAATGCCTAATGGCACATGAGAAATTTTATTAAGGGAAGACTCTACTTATCGTCCCCAGAAGCCAAAGACAATGTTATTACTTTCATCTGTATGCAGTATATATAGAGAAAGTATTGGATTCGAGAAAATTTTTGAACTCCAGTTTTCGATGGATTTACACGCTTTGGGCTCTCCTGAACACGATTTGACTATTTTTAGAACTTGTCTGTGTGTGTGTGTGTATCACAAATATTGTGGACGCTGTATCTCACGAACCAATGAAAGAAATTTAAGCAAACTTGGTATTTAGTTGACCCCTGACATAAACTGGTGCTGATTAGATTTGTGGAACAATTGCTCAACAGGTGACGCTGTGATAGAATTTTTTCTAAATTTTTAACATGTCAGTATAGGACAAAGTTCCGTATAAATGTATATAATGAGAGTGTTTTTAATCGTGTGATTGTAAAATTCACATGAATTATTGATAATAGTAGTAGTTAACTAGGGAAAAAAATTGTGCATGTGGGAGCATTGCTTCCCCCTCCCCCTGGGGGATTAAATTTTCAATATGGGTATATTTCGAAAGATCTCGCCCATACCTTTAAAATGAATGGTTTAACTATAAATCTGTGATAATTTAAATCAAAGTTATCGATTTTCTTTTATATTTTAACGTAAAAAACTGATTTGCAAAAAATTGGCATCTTTCGGCATTTAGTGATAATATATTTCTGTCAGATAAAAATCGTTTGCATTTATAATGGGAAATAATCTGATAATTTAATAAATAATTTGTATTGAATAAATTTTGTGCAAAACTATATAGATGAAAGTCATGTGGTGGCAACATCATACTAGTTCTGTTTAGAATTTTGCCTCATTTATGTCACTAAAAAATATTTTTTTCTAAATTCGATTTTCACATTCAAAAATTTCAGAACTGTTAAACTGGTTAACGATTTCTAAAAATATATATATTTTTAATTCTTATTATGTTACATTGAAACTATAAAATGTGAATTTTCACAATGAGAAATTCTTCCTTTTACGAATTCAAAATAAAGCACTAAAAATTTATAAAAGCAATTTTTAGAAAGCAAATGAATGGTATATATATTTATTTATTTATTGAAGAATGAAAAATGTATAGGCGGAAAGAGAAGGGAAATAAGACACCTTTCGTATGAACAGATAATATGAATTATTTGGAAAAAATAAGACAGCTATTTCTCGAGCAATTTCAAAACGTATGTCTATTTAAAAGCTTTAAAACATTACTTTCCATGTTTGTACATGTTTATTTAATGGCACTTGCTTATTTACTAATTAATGCACATACTTATTTATTGACAAATTCGCATCACTCCGCTTATAATATTTCATTTGTGAAGTTCCAAAAGGTGACATTAATATTGATATATGTTTGTATATAATAAAGACTACAGTATACTGATTAGTTGACACCCTAACTAATTATTAGGCTAGCATTTTAATTAATTTAAAAAAAGCAAGTTATTTCAGCTATAAAATAGGTTTTTTGTAGATGTCGTCTACTTATAAACATTTATATGAAATGTAACAAAAGATTATTAAGTTAAAAAAGTACACACTCTGAGAAAAATATATATGCCGCTTTCCTCTAGAATGAATAAGTGACCATTTTCTAAATCCCTTAACTAGAAATATAGATTTCCGAGGTATGCGCTTATTGCACGCCAATAAACTGAATAGGCGAAATGATCGAGAATTTCTAGTTTATATATTTATAGACTGTGAAATAATATTCTGAATATTTTGAATCTTTTGTATTGCGAGAAATTCTCGCTTGATTTACCAGAATTGGGTCATAAACCAAGATAATAGTTGATGAACCTCGCCTCTTGTAGTCTCATTTATTTGAAGAGACTATTAAATAACTTTGCTCTCGAAAATATAGGCAAACGCTCTAGAATTCTAATAGGGGCTGCTAGAACTCGCTTTCCAAGGGGACTAGAATTTATAAGGATGGCATGGAACTATTTTTTCTAGAGCTACAATTTAGATTCTAGATTTCAGTTACAGAATATTTTCACAGTGCAGGAAAATCCAAAAATTACATGCTTAGAAAAATCTTATGAAAATACTGTTATGTATATTATACAAAAATCCTGTAAGTCATAAAACATTAATTTTTTTTATTTAATATTTGTTAAATAGCTATTTACAGATATTGTAAGATTTTTTTTTTATTTATTTTTTTTTTTTTAATAATTAATGATATTAGACAGATTTGCACTCAATTTTTTATATAAATTTCTTGGCTTATTTAATTATTTATTTATTTTTTGAGGAGACATTTGTTATATTCAAAGCGTATTCATAGACAATAGTGTTGAATATATATCACTTTCCTATAACACTTTGTTAAAAAAAGTATATATATATATATATATTAAAGCAAAACTTGGAACATAGAAAATTTAATAAATTTAAAAATAATTTGTTAAACAAGCAATGAAATAAGATCAAGCAATGTATACATTTAAGTTTGAGATTTAACTAGATATTTAAATATTTATTAATCAACAGCAGGAAAAGTACAAAGTAGTGTTTCAAAATTTATTTAAAATATATGTGAAAAAAAAATTATTTATTTTTAAAAGTTTATATACATATATTTTTTTTAAATAGAAACATTCAATATATATATATATATATTTAAATTTTAAATAACGTGTATCATTTTTCTCTAATTTCCTAGAAATTATTGCATAAGAAATTTGAAGAATTAACATTTTTTTCTTTTTCGATAGAGTCTTTTTTACACTCATGGACAAACAAATTGGCGCACCAAGAAGGAGTCGTCAAAATTAAACGAAATTTTACATACGTAATGACTCCTTTGATATAAGTAAATGATTAGAAAATCAAAGAAAAAGGATAATTTATTTAAGAGAAAAAGGCAAAAGAACGGAGGATTTATTACCCTGTTGGACCCCCTTTAGCGCGAATGCACGATGCGATACAATCGGGCATTGAGGCATACAAGTTCTGTATGATGTCTTGAGAAATTTCGTTCCATATTTGCTGTAACCTGGCCTCTAGTTCGTTCAAACTCGTGGGATGTCCAACTCGCCGTCCCAAATGATCCTAGATATGCTCGATTGGAGACAAATCTGGGGATCGGGCAGGCCAAGGAAAGGTAGTTACAGTGCGTAGACAGTCTTGTGACAGCCTTGCCGTGTGAGGCCGAGCATTGTCTTGTTGAAAAATGGCTCCTGGGAGCCGTTGCATGAGTGGCAACACATGTGGTTGCAGGATGTTATGGACATACCGCTGGGCTGTCATGGGGCCATGGATCAATACTATGGGTGACTGTGTATTGTAGGCAATGGCACCCCATACCATCACACCAGCTGTGGATGTAGTGTGCAACTGTAAAGAAAAAGCAGAAATGAGGTATTCCCCCCGTTGCCTCTACAAACGTACATGTTAGTCATCCCTGCCCAAATTGAATCTGGATTCGTCGCTAAGCACGACGTGGTTCCACTCGGTTGCTATCTAACCCCGTCGAGTGTGACACCACTCCAAACGTAGCAGAGGGGGTGGGTATTATTGGCGGCACATGTAATGGACGCCGCGATACCAAATGTCCTTCAGTCAGGCGCCTTCGTATGGTTCAAGAGGACACAGGGGCCCCTAGTGAAGGTGCTACCTCTGCCTGGAAGGCGGCCGATGAAGCAGTTGGCTGTACGCGTGCATTTCTTACGATGTGGCGGTCTTCTCGACGACTGGTCTGTCGAGGGCGTCCTGAGCCTGGTCTTCGTGTACATGACATATCTCGGGTCCACTGGTCCCAACACCTCCTCACAACACAATCAGAGCGGCCTAATTGACGAGCTACTCGCCTAGCTAACCACCCAGCTTCCATCATGCCGATGATTCTTCCCCTCTCAAACTGCGACAGCTGCTCATATTGTCTTCAAAAACAACGTAATGGCATGTCTACCTCAGCTTTTCTTTTGTAAACAAGTCAGCACACTCAAATAAGCTTTGGTTACCTTCTTTATACTCCACAGAGAACGACAATAAACGCCCTCTACCGGCTATACGTAATGCGTAATCACGCTGCATTTCTAATCATTTGCATAAGTCCCCGACATGTACATTCATGCCAAGTTTCGTTACAATCCTGCAATTATTTCTTGGTGCGCTAATTTTTTTGTCCATGAGTGTATAAATGATAACTATCCCTTTCTTCAAACAGAATATATTTTCATTTTTGTTCTTATTTACTATTTTACGCATTTAACTTTTGTAGAAAATGATATAGAACTTTTGTGAAAATTTGAAGCTTTAAAAACAAGTTTCTTCCATTAGAGAAAAATAACATAAATTTATCAGAACATGGAAAAAAAAAAAAAGAAACTTTTACGAAGCTTTTAATAAAATATGTGTATTAGATTGTCGTCAAATATGAGTAGGAAATAAGCACACATTAGTAAGATATTTTTAAGCATAGAGACTTTAGAAGCTGTTCTGCACAGTATAAATAGTATTTTTTTAGGTCTAAAGAAAATATATCTCATACGCTATGTATAATATTTGTAAAGCATTTCTTTTGCCAGTCAATTTTCGGCTAAATATTTTGTAAATAAAAATTAATAATTAAATGATAAAATAAGATAATACCTCATTATACAAATCTAACGAAAACAAGTTTATGAATACATAGTTCAGCAAAATACTATCCGTTATTTCCAAGTTAAATAGAATGTACCAGAAAAGTCATTCGTAGTCAATACTTTTTTTCGTAAAATTAATCTTCTTTTTCCTTTACCTGGTTACGGAAAAAATACATTAATATTCTGAAGTCTCAATATATATTCCGTATCTCACATTATAATAAGGCATTTCGGAATAAAAATTCAGCAGCTAAACTAAATAAAGATGGAGGTATTATCACCTTTCGATGACAGCATACTAAATAAGCCCAGAAAATAATAATGAATAAAATATAACATCATTAGATTTAATGGTGCCAGGACGCTTTTTCGAGTCTTTATCTAAACATAAAGATAAGAATTTCCTTTTTCGAAAATATAATTTATAAGAAGAAATAGAAATATAATTTCAAGCTTCATTTGGAATTTAGTTTATATCTGTGAGAATTACTAAATTTATGTACTTGAAAAAATATTTTAAAATTGAAATAATTCAAAAATGTTTCGTAAATACTTGATTGTTCAAACTATGAATAAAGAATTATTGAGAAATGAAACTTTTTCAATCATATAAATCCAGCTTTGTACAAAGTAGAAATTTATTGAAGAGCGTTTCTCTATATCTATTTTTTCACATTTATTCAAGTAAAAATATAAATTCTAAAAGAAACTTAAAATCTTGATGGTGCATTTTTAACTCAAGCACATTTAATTTGATTTAGTTCGTTTTTTATATAGAAATAAGCTAGTTATTAATTTAAATATTTCTATATGTAGTTTATTAATATATATTATAAATACTCCACTAATATATTATTGATTGTTCCATTTTATATAATGTTTGTGCATTACGGTAAATTTTAATTATTACACAGAATTAACCAAATATCTGTATCAAATCTATTCTGCCTTTGAGGAAAAAAAAAAAAAAAAAAAAAAAAAAACCTACAGCAAAGAATGCTTCAGTTACGTTGAAAATATCTTACAATATTTCATTTTTAGGCGTGCCCTCTGTTATCTTTCTGAAACGTTCACCCTTTTTTATGTTATATCTGATATAATTGCCTGAAAAGTTTATTTTATACTGCAACCACTCTTCTCGCGCTTACCACTAAAGACTTCTGTAAACTCTTGGAGAGGGAGGGCAAAATGACCAACAGGATGGGATTGATAAAAATTCAGTTTTTCAGCGTCATAAAACCGCTCGTTTTCTCTCAACCACGAGGGTTATAACCCCTATTTAACAGTGGACTCGTTGAATCAGCACATGCGCAGAGGCTGCCATGGTCACAATAAACCTGGTTAAAAATACGTATCTGATTTTTTGTCACAATCGCGGACATTTCTTCATTTTTTAAACTACTCTGAAAGCAAATTTCACTTTTGAAACGTTTCTGCAAATGTGATAATAATTCAGTGCCACATGGTTGTTAGGTTTCTGGAATATTTTATGCTGTTAGGAAATATTATTTTTATAATTACAATGTTGGCCAAATTATTAGATTTTTTTTTTTTTTTTCTATTTTCTAAAAAAAAAAAAAAATACTGAAGAAGTGACTTTGAACTTCGGACATGCAAAGAACATTTTTAAACTCATCTATTTCACTATCGATTTAGTCACAAGTGCAAATAAGAGACCAACCACAAATTCAATTTTGGACTACCCTGTATCATAAAATGCTACAAATGACATTATTTTTGCAACATTTGTAGGCCTTTTTGTTTGTGGGAATCACGCAAATACTTTGATATACTTTTTTTTATATATATATTTTAGATTTTTGGCAAGTTTTTTAAGCTATTGCATAGCTTCTATCGCGGGCTTTGAGCGCGGCGACCGAATCCAGAAATTCCGTAACGAAAAAAAACCTAACACAGTTCGGAAGACTTCGGCAGACAGTTAGTTCGGCAGACTTCGGCAGACTTCGGCACTTCAAAACGTAATTTCACAAAATCCTTCATTTCTCAAACAAAAAAACAGATATCCGTAAAATTTTTGCTTTAAAATATAGCTAATAGAAATGTCTAAAAAATCGGTTTCTGAAATTTTTGAAATTCGGTCCCCAAGGGGGGCAAAACGTGATTTCACATGCGTAAAACGTGATTTCGCATAATCCTATATATCTCAAACAAAAAAAAAATAGATAAACGTGAAATTTTTGCTTTAAAATATAGCTAATGCAACTATCTAAAAACCAATTTCTGGAATTTTAGAAATTCAGCCCACAGGTGGGGCAGCAAGGGGGGGGGGCTATGGAGCAAAAACAAATAGAAACACAGTTAGGCTGTTCAAAATTGGTACAGATAGGTTTTAAAGACCTGCAAGACGAATGGGGATATTTTCGATTGTGTACAGTTATTAGGAGGGGCGAGAAGGGGGGAGGGGAGAGGTGCAAAAAAAAAATAGTGTCAGATCGTTCAAAATTGGTACATTGAGGATTTCGATACTTACAAATCGATTGCGGATGATTTTGAATTTGTAAAATTACTAGGAGGGGCGGGTAGGGGGGTGGGGCGGTAAGGTGGGCTATGGGGCGAAAACAAATAGAAATACAGTTAGGCCGTTCAAAATTGGTACAGATAGGTTTAAGAGGTCTGCAAGTCGAATGGGGATATTTTCGATTGAGTAAAGTTATTAGGAGGGGCGAGAAGGGGAGGAGGGGAGGGGGGCAAAATAATAAAAATAGTGTCAGATTGTTCAAAATTGGTACATAGAGATTTTCGATACTTACAAATCGATTGCGGATGATTTTGAATTTGTAAAATTATTTGGAGGGGCGGGTAGGGGGTGGGGCGGTAAAGGGGGGCTATGGGGCAAAAACAAATAGAAATACAGTTAGGCCGTTCAAAATTGGTACAGATAGGTTTAAGAGGCCTGCAAGTCGAATCGGGATATTTTCGATTGAGTAAAGTTATTAGGAGGGGCGAGAAGGGGAGGAGGGGAGGGAGGCAAAATAATAAAAATAGTGTCAGATCGTTCAAAATTGGTACATAGAGGATTTCGATACTTACAAATCGATTGCGGATGATTTTGAATTTGTAAAATTATTAGGAGGGGCGGGTAGGGGTGGGGCGGTAAGGGGGGGCTATGGAGCAAAAACAAATAGAAATACAGTTAGGCCGTTCAAAATTGGTACAGATAGGTTTAAGAGGCCTACAAGTCGAATGGGTATATTTTCGATTGTGTAAAGTTATTAGGAGGGGAGAGAAGGGGGGAGGGGAGAGGGGGCAAAAAAATAAAAATAGTGTCAGATCGTTCAAAATTGGTACATAGAGGTTTTCGATACTTACAAATCGATTGCGGATGATTTTGAATTTGTAAAATTATTAGGAGTGGCGGGTAGGGGGGTGGAGCGGTAAGGGGGTGCTATGGGGCAAAAAAAAAATACAGTTAGGCCGTTCAAAATTGGTACAGATAGGTTTAAGAGGCCTGCAAGTCGAATGGGGATATTTTCGATTGTGTAAAGTTATTAGGAGGGGCGAGAAGGGGGGGGGGAGGGGAGGGGGCAAAAAAATAAAAATAGTGTCAGATCGTTCAAAATTGGTACATAGAGGTTTTCGATACTTACAAATCGATTGCGGATGATTTTGAATTTGTAAAATTATTAGGAGGGACGGGTAGGGGGTGGGGCGGTAAGGGGGGCTATGGGGTAAAAACAAATAAAAATACAGTTAGGCCGATCAAAATTGGTACAGATAGGTTTAAGAGGCCTGCAAGTCGAATGGAGATATTTTCGACAGTGTAAAGTTATTAGGAGGGGCGAGAAGGGGGGAGGGGAGGGGAGGGGGCAAAAAAATAAAAATACAGTTAGATCGTTCAAAATTGGTATATAGAGGTTTTCGATACTTACAAATCGATTGCGGATATTTTCGAATTTGTAAAATTATTAGGAGGGGCGGTAAGGGGGGACTATGGGCAAAAACAAATAGAAATACAGTTAGGCCATTGAAAATTGGTACAGATAGGTTTTAGAGGCCTGCAAATCGAATGGGGATATTTTTGAAAGTGTAAAGTTATTAGAAGGGCCGGGGAGGGGGGGACAGAGGGGCAAAAAAAAATAGAGTTAGATCATTCAAATTTGGTACATCGAGGTTTTCGATACCTACAAATCGATTGCGGATATTTTTGAATTTTTAAAATTATTGGGAGGGGCGGGAGAGGGGGGAGGGAGCGGAAGGGTAAAAAATAAAATAAATAAATAATTATAATTGCATAAGTTGATAAAAAATGCTATGGAATAGCTTTACCGCGGCAGTCCCCGAGTGCCACACGTATTTTTTTTTTTTTTTTTTTTTTGCCTATAACAAGAATAGATATCAACAAAAGTGTGCAAAACTTTTAAAAAACTTGACAAAAGTATTAGAGAATCGTTATTCCAAACCTGAAATGCATAGGTGAAGTTTTCACAAAATTATGAGTATTTGTAGACTTTTTTTTTCTTTTTATCTCACATGCACGAAAGATAAACAAAGGGAAAAAATATATCTGCAGACGACAAATTACAATTCTCAATTCATTTATGTCTTGAAACTATTCCAGATAATGTTTCTTATTATTTATGTGCGGACAAATAAAATTCTTTGTAATCAATAGCAACATTGATATTTATCTTTTTTTTTTTTTTTTTCTTCTTTCGTTAGAGAAAAATAACATAAATTTATCAGATTCTGAAAAAAAAAAAAAAAAAAAAAAAAAAAAACTCCAAGTAAAATATGTGTAGGAAATAAGCACACATTAGTAAGAGACTTTTAAGTATAGAGACTTTAGAAGCTGGTTTGCATAGTATAAACAGTAATTTTACAGAGATGATGAAAATATGTTACATACGCTATGTATTATGTTTGGAAAGCATTTCATTTGCCAGTCAATTTTCAGCTTAATATTTTATAACGAAAAATTAATAATTAAATGATAAAATAAGTTATTACATCATTATACAAATCTAATAATAACAAGTTTATGCATTCATAGTTCAGCTAAATGCTATTCTTCATTCCCATGTTAAATAGAATGTACCAGAAAAGTCATTCGCATTCAATACTTTATTTCGTAAAAATAATCTTCTTTTTTCTTTGCCTGGTTCTAGCAAAAATTCATTTTTATTCTGAAGTCTCAATATATATTCTGTATCTCCCATTATAATGAAGCATTTTGGTATAAAGTTTCTGCAGCTAAACTAAATAAAGATGGAGGTATTATCACCTTCCGCTGGCAGCATATTAAGTAAGACCAGAAAATAATAATGAGTAAAATATAACGCCATTAGATTTAATGACGCCAAAACGTATTTTTGAGTCTTTATATAAACGTAGAGATAACAATTTTGCTTTCGAAAATATAGTTTATTAGAAGAAGTAGAAATATAATTTTATGCTTCACTTGAAATTTAGTTTATACCTGTTCCAAATTCAATATATTATGTACTTGAATAAAAATATTTTAAAGTTGAAATAATTCACATTTTTTGCGTAAACACTGGAGAATTAAAAAATATATATCTGGTATGAAACAGCCACAGGATTTCCATTACCCACTATTACACGTGTTATATGCATTTTTTCAAGAAAATGAGATCAGAAGACTTAAAATTGACCAAATGAAGTTGACATCAAAAAAATTTCCAGTAAGGAAATCTTGATACACGGGTATAGACGTATAAGATAGAGTTCACATAGCAAGTTAAAAAATACGAAAAAAAGAAAAAAAGGTAGATTTTTTTTTTTTTTTTTTTTTTTTTTTTTAATTATTTTTTTTTTAACACCGATTTCTGAAATCTGAAACTGACCTACCTAATGAGGATGGTTGTTAATTTCCCTGCAATAACCAAGTAATATATGATAATGGATATTTAAAATGAATTTAGGTTACAATTTTCAAAAAAACGTTAGAGCCGTTTTTGAGATACCAACTTTTACTAAAATTTGGCATACTTCTGAAATGTCGTAGTTATTTATTAATTTCGGAGATGTGACAGCCAGAAGGTTTCCCATATACATACACACGTGCACACACACAGAGAGACCAATTGACAAAAACTACATTTTTCGGCTCAGAAAAATTAAAACTTGTAAATCAGGTGAAAACGCATTATCGAATTTTTCGACCAAATTCAATACTCTCATTACCTACACTAGTTGGTTTGAGCAAGTAATATGAAAAAATTCTAAAGGAATAAAGAATTAAAAAAAAAAAAAAAAAAACATGTTTTGGCTCATATAAATAAATTTTTAAAGTGTTGGCTAAATTATTAGAGATTATTATTATTATTATTATTATTATTATTATTATTTAAATTTTTTTCTATTTCCTAAAAAATACTGAAAGAAATTAACCTGAACTTCTGACATGCAAAGAACTTTTATAAACTCATATATTTCACTATCGATTTAGTCACGCGTGCAACTAGGGGAATAATCCCAAATGAAATTTAAAAAAATATTTTTTTTCTGGATTACCCTATGCAGCTGTCGTTCGGTGGTTCCTAATCAAACCAATTGCCTAAGATTCGAAATCGAAAGTTAGTTGTAAAACAAATGTAATTATTATTAAATCTCTAAGTTTCATTATCATTTAAATCTAAGAACTCTAAAATTATCTAAAAAATTGACTCTAAGTCTACGAATAATAATTAGCTTTACGGACATAATAACATTTAATAAAAAACAAAAAGTGTGATTAAAAAGAAGAAAAATAACATATCTAGCTCGCAAGAGCTCATTTCTATGGGCGCATTCGAAAGTATTTTCCGGTCACTTCCCGAGTTGGGAAATGACGTCACGCGGGAAGTTCGGGAAATTAGAACTACCATATAGGAGCCATGTTTGTTTATATATTTGTTTCCCGGGAAGATGAGATGTGTACGGAAGTAGTTATATCTCGGTCATTTTTCGTAAGGCTCCTATATGGTAGTTTTAATTTCCCGAACTTCTCGCGTGACGTCATTCCCAACTCGGGGAGTGACCGGGAAATACTTTCGAATGCGCCCTATATCTACTTGAAAAGTTTTTCCGGAGGGAAAAAATGTCCCCTTATGCGCATGCGCTTGCTTCAACTGAGCAGGTGCTGTGTAAACTTACACACACTGTATCATAATATCTAAAAATGACTCGTGACATTAATACATTATTTCACTTACCATGTTCAAGATTTGTATGAATTTTTGTTAACTATATATTTGTTTATTATGGTGTTCCACATGAACATATTCTATATTCTTAAATTCAAAATTCATCGCTTATTTAACTTTCTTTCGTTCTTGCACACATTACACATTTTCTTATTTGGTAAATTTAACAGCAATATCTTATTGTATCGTTACCTTACAAGTTACTTTTCACTGGTCAGATGGGTAGACTTTATTAATCTGGAAACATTATATTCATGGATAGTATTACTAATGTTTTTCAAACAGCGTTAATATTTTTTGTACTTTATTCAAAAATTTCTGTTACATTATATATAGAATGGAAATTAAGCACTTTGTTTATGCATTTAATTTTTTACTTCCTTTTACAAAGTATAAGGACGTATAGTAATCCCGATTGGCAAAATGGATTTTGTGTTTAACATTGCTCGAAAACGAATGATCGCTGAATGTTGCGAATTTATAGATGTGACTGTCATGATGTCTAGTTATACACCTGCAAGTGTCGTCTTAACACGAGCTCTCGTTTTAGAGATACAAGCGACTTTACACGATTTTTCGTGACGTCTGTATGTATGTGTGTGTGTGAGTATGTCGCATAACTCAAAAACGGTTGGACGTAGAAAGTTGTGAATTGGTACATAGGTTTGTTATAACATCTAGTTGTGCACCTCCCTTTTTGGACTTTGTGTGATTTTCCGTTTTGGAGATATTTCGGAAAATTAGGTTCATAATGACCAAAAATACATAGGTTTTGGCCATAATGTATTAAAAAACGGTAATAACTCAAAAACGGTTTGGAAAAATCTTGCAATTTAACTGACTTCCCGACTAGCTAGACATTTGAAACTTTCAGAAAAGCTCAGAACACATTGGCAATGCACTTTTTAAATATTTTTAGCCAACTGTTTCCGATACCTGCTGCCTTCAGTAGCGTTTATGTGATTCAACAGAAAATTTATTTAACTAACTGCCCGATTAGCTAGACATTTTAAACTTTCAGAATAGATCAGAACACGGTGAAAATGCATTTTTTAATACTTTTAGTCAACTATTTATGGTCCTTGCTGCCTTCGGCAGCGTTACCAGTACAAATCTTGCAATCGATTTTTAACTAACTTCCCGACTAGCTAGACATTTAAAACTTCCGGAAAAGCCCAGAACACGGTGACAATGCATTTGAAAAATATTTTTAGCCAATTGTTTCGGGTCACTGCTGCCTTCGGCCACGTTTATATGGTTAAGCAGAAAATTTATTTAACTAACTTCCCGACTAACTAGACATTTGAAACTTTCAGAATAGTTCAGAACACGGTGAAAGTGCATTTTTTTAATACTTTTAGCCAACTGTTTCAGGTCCGTGCTGCCTTCGTCAGCGTTCATGTGGTTCAACAGAAAAATTATTTAACTAACTTCCCGACTAGCTAGACATTTGAAACTTTCAGAATAATTCAGAGCACGGTGAAAATTCCTTTTTTTAATACTTTTAGCCAATTTTTTCGGGCACCTGCTGCCTTCGTCAGCGTTACCAGTACAAATCTTGCAATCGGTTTTTAACTAACTTTCAGAAAAGCTCAGAACACGGTGATAATACATTTTTTAAAATATTTTTAGCCAACTCTTTCGGGTCAAATGTCAATGTTTTTTAACATTATGTATATTTCTAAAAGTGTATAAGGAAGTCATGTGGTGCCCACATCAGATTTTTTAATTTAAAAATACAGTCGGTAACGAAAGTCTCCGAACACTAGCAAGAATTCCTATATAAAATAAAAAGTGAAATTAATACACTTTTGTTAAATAAATCCTTGTCAAATCATGTTTTTATACTGACTAAGAACAGGATTCAACAAGGATTTATTTAACAAAACTGTATTAAGTGTACTTTTTTTTATATAGGAATCTTTGCTAGTGTTCGGAGACTCTTGTTATCGACTGTACATGATTTAAATACGTAACTTTATTTAAATAAAAGAATAAAAAAAAACTACATATATACATTATTTTCTAAAATATCCTTTTGAATTTCTTTCTTTCTTTTCTTTTCTTTTTTCTTTTGCCTGATAATAGCAATCTCTAAGTAAACCGAAATATATCGTAGCAAATAATCTCCGATAAGCCTTGAGTTTGATGGATGTGTAAAAAAATTCCTTTTTATGTTAAATAGAAAATTTTTTGCAGTACTTAAGAAACAATTTAGAAGATATTTCATGTTAACAATGTCAAACAATCTTCCCTTTCCCCTATTTTCCTAAAAAATATAAAAATAGATGATATCATTTAAGTGTTTTTTAATCACATAGAAAGATTTTTTAGAAACGATAATTTAATTTTATTAAAAAAACATTGATGGAATTTAACGCTCGTCATTTTTTCCATCTTGATACTGGGTACTGAGTTTTCTTTCAACAAAAAATAATATGTTATGTAGCACGGGTGACGTATGTTAAAAAAAAATGAAAGAAAGAAAGAAAGAAAGAAAAAAGCATTAAAAAAAAAAATGCTTTCAATAGTGTGTTTACAGCTAAAACTAGGAATGCTTTGAAGGCATGTTTTCGTACCTTTTTATTAGAAAAATCTAAATAAAAAATAAAATAAATGAGAATTTTGTCTGCTTAAAATTTACGTCGCAATTAAAATCCTTAAATTTTCATGAAACTTATAGCAGGGTAAAAATGCAAATTAAAATCTGAATGTTTTAGGTGATAAAGAAATTGAAACAAACAGAGCTTGTATGAAGTTTGGTATTTCATGAATTCATGAAATTAAACTGATTGATGAAATTGAAATGTAAAACTTAAATAGTTTGTACTAGATAAAAGTTTGCATTATAAAGTATTATAAAACTAAAATGTTGCAATGATAAAGTTTCTATCAAAACGTATCAATTTTGAAACTAAACAAAACTGGATGTGGACATCACTTATTTTTATACACATTAAAATATACATATTATTACAAAAACACTGACATTTCCGTGTGTGGATAGTTGTTCGGAAATAAATAGACATGTTTCAGTACAAAATTACTCTCGAACCAAGCCTATAAATTTCATTCGAACCCCAAAAGTCAATATAATAGTAATGTATACAATTCAGAGTACGAAAATGACTTGTTTAAGAGGACCATTTTACAGCCATTTTTCGAATTTAGCATTAACAAATGCACGTTCAATGGGATTCACTAGAGTGTAAATTGTTTCATTTAATACTATTTTATGATAATTAGGGACAAGAAACATTGAATTCTAGAAAAAGATAAACTACGCTTCAAACAGAGAAACAGCTGACTGATTCTCGTAATTTTGAACTACTGTTTTCTGCCAGATTTGGTCGCTAATTTCATTAAGTAGGCATTTGCGTCCTGCAACGACGTCTTTGGTCTTGGTGTCAAATTCAGCGAGTTATTTTCAAATGTGGAGTTCTTGTGACCAATATTGGGGGGAAGTAATTGCTTCGATTTTTCAAAGATTAAATGATCTAGATTCAATAGGAACCAAGTTCTGGAAATTTCTGGAATGTTCAATTGGTTTTTATTGCAGAACTATCTCAAAATTTCTATCAATAACTGAAACTCTACAGAAAGTGAACAACCTCTCTCGGAGTTTGTTTTCAGATTTAGTGGCGAAAGGTGTCTTTGTCTAAATTACGTTTGGCGGTTGATCATATTTCCTGAATTAGTGAAATTCCTGTTCTGCCACCGTTCAGTATCTTTGTCTTGGGAAAACTGAAGTAGGTTTCATATAAAAGAATATTATATTTCCAATTTATATTTATAAATTAATCTATATTAGATTCGTTAAATGACACATATATTCAGGAAACAATTCTTATTATTTGTTGACACATTAATTTCAGATGTAAAATCTTTAAATTGTATTTTCTCAAGTTGCATTTTTCATGAATTTATGATAATTCAATTTCTAAAACTTCTACAGATATTTAAGAAAAGACTTTGGATGTTTAATGGAACCTACGTAAAACAATTAGGGATGGATGTTGCAATATATTTAAAATAAAAATACTAAAAATATAAATGTAACAAAAACCAATTTTTGTTTTCAGTTTTTCACATGTATATGCACCTTTAATTTTTTTAAAACTAATTAATAAATTTCAAAATGCACTCCTATTTTTTTTTTTTTTTTTTACGTAGGTCCTTTTAAATATCCGAAAAATATATTAAGTCTTTCCTTAAATATATGTAGAAGTTTTAGCATTTTGAATAACATGAGTTCAAGAAAAGATGTAAACGGAGAAAATGCATTTTAAAGATTTTAAAAAATGCTATCCAAACCATAAGTACTGTTACCTAAATATAAAACTTTATTGAAGAAGCATAATATAATTCAAAATACAATTTTTTAGTGGAAATGTAAACTTTTATACAAAACCTACTTCAGTGGCGGCATATCAAAGGTGTCAGGTCCCACTAACTTTTGTGGCACGAATGACTATTTAATTGTACTGTTTCAAGAACATTCGTTTAAGTGTATTCGCCGACTAGAACCTGTCTATTTCTTAACGAGCTAAATTCTAAACAAAAGACAACAATAGAAATAAAACCAGGAGCTTAATTAATAGCTTCTGTGGAAATCTGTATTGCAGTAGGTCATATAAGGGCCATTAGTTTTTTGTTTTGTTTCATTCTAAATTCGGCATAAAAACGTAAAAAAAAAAAAAAAAAAAAAAGCATGTATCGATAAGTCCATTCTGGTACTTAAAATTTCTGCTAATGGAAAGTGTTTTTTTTTTTTTTTTCTATATCTCTTCTTTATTTGAAGCAAATCGTTTTTTTTTTTTTTTTTTTTTTTTACGTTTTTTTCCCCTTTCAAACCTTATTATTATTATTACTATTATTATTATTTTCTAAGTTTGTCGTGGAAATTTTAAATTGGTATTTAAAAATATAAAAATAGGGAAAATAAATTAATTTTCTTTTTCTTATGAAAATATGAAAATATTAAAATAAATAGAAGTTTTTTTTTTTCGAATATATAATGTGTAAGAAATGATATGTAATGAGAAGAGGAAATTAATATCAGATTTTTGCGTATCAATACCCTTTGAGGTCTCTCAAACTCATTTTTCCAATTTTTATCGTAATATAAGCATCTACCTGTGCATGTGTGTATGTATATCTGTGTATATGTGCGAATATGATCTCGTCGAAGCGCCTTATCCGAAAAACTAACAGTTGCTAATTTTATTACACATCACGGTCGCATGATCAGTATAAAATTTAATGAGTGTTGTCCTAAAAAGAACAAAAGTAATATTGTTAATCAGTTTCAGAAAGGCACTGATATTTTGATAATAATGTAAGTAAGCTGAAAAGAAAATTTAAATAGCTTGTTTTATTTTTCAAACAACATTTCAATATTTTTTTTTTTTTTTTTTTTTTTTTAATATACAATATAACATAGATATACAATGCTATCTTGCCGTGTTGATATTACAAAAGTTTCAGAAACATAAAATATTTGACAGTACTTTAAACAAAATAAGACTTTTGAAAATTATTTTGAATTGCATATAAGCACGAATGACGTACGAACTTCAACTCTTAAAATGCATTTTGTCAGCAATAAATACAGTTACAGAGCATATAATTTTTTTCAAGTATATTTTCTGTCTGAACTTGAGTAAATTTATACGAATCTTTACTTTTCTTCTTTATAAAATTTAGCATTCCGTCATGTATAATAATGCCTATTTTTGAAAATTGTAGGATCGTATATCTAAAACATACTGTATAATTGAATTTCTATTTGAATGTAGCAAAATATAACAACTGTATTTCGCGAATATATTTATTTCGCCTGGGTATAAATGTGCATTTTATCAAAAGAGACAGGCGCAAGCCTACATTCCAAAAAACTTTTTGAATTTAGCATTTTCGAACTAGCAAAAAATAGACAATCAGACAAACTGAAATGTAATACATGCATTCAAATTTGTATAGTATCCCCATACCTACATGTATTGAGACTGAGTGAAAAGATAAATATATAAAATCAACAAAATCAGTGCTTCTTTAAAAAGCTTTTTTTTTTTTTTTTTTTTTTTTTTTCTTTTAATGAATTTAATCGGGTGTTTCAAATAAATAGCATTTTTTAACGAAGTCATAAAAATTGCAATAATATAATTAAACAAAACTTTTCCAGTTATTTTGAGCTTTTTCATAAATCTAAGTATTGACAAATACATGCATGTTTCACTATTATACATGGTGCCTTCTAAACGCATTTCATTTCAAATTAATTTTAGAGTAGGTGTTTGGGATTAAGGCCGATTCACTATACGAGGGGCATAAACTTGAAGTGAAGTGCCCTGGTCGGGGATTTTTCTAAGGGGTCCTAGTCCGTATTTACGGAGAATACTATGGAAATCTTCGAACGGCCAGTTTCACGAGCATGGCCTGGGATCAAACCCGGTACATTCGGTGGACTAGCTTTGAGCGTGGAACCGCTCGACCAATGGTGGGGTCAGTATTTTTAGAAGAACGATGACTATTCACTTGAAAGTGATGCTTGTGTGTAGTAAAATGACTGTACCTTTGTGTTGATGTTAGTTTTAATGCTACCTTGCCCCAAACAGCGGAATTAACTTTGATACATCGAAAATGCTAAGTAATACTGGAAAAAAAACGTCAATTACATATTTGTAGAATGTGCTTGATTTCAAACGAAAATACATATTTCACTCAATAATTCTTAGAATATACCGTGCAAAACGTGCATTTGTCCATTCATGATTTCCCTAACACGTAAGAGTTTAAAAACTCAGTCGAAAAAATAAATAAGAAAGAATATTTAAATTGTGATTATTTTATGCGTAAAAGATGCACCATACTAATGTATTATGGCACCCGATAGTATTTTGTCGAAATGATATTTAATACGTGTGGTCCATGTATTTTCGTCCATGTTTTTCAATTTTATGGATGAGTACTGAGACCAAATTATGTTTTAATATAAAAATTTTGTGAGTAAAATCTATTTTAGTTATAACATATGTCGCTACACAGTTTTGTATTTATATTTTTTCGCGTGTTACTTAACGATTTAGGAATACGCAGAACTCCACTGTTTGTCACTAGATGTCTCTGTAGTCAATCTAGTCTTGCAGGAGAGAGATATTTTATTATAATGATTTACCGAGTTTAAGACAATAGATATATGGAATTAAGTTGAGTTGGTTATATTAAACTAGCATCCTATATATAATACTAACTCTATTTACAGTTTTTATACCGCTAACAATATTAACTAAGTTAAATTTATCGCGGTATTAACTATCTTAAATTTGATGCATAGTTTATAATGTTCTACTACAATTTTTGCACTTTCTTTCTAAATTGAAAAAAAAAAGGAAAAATGTATATATATATATATATATATATATATATATATATATATATATATATATATTACACTTCTTTATTCGATTACAAACACTTAATAAACAACCACTGATAAGTAAATCTTTATGGTGCTATTGTAGTATTTAATTTATTAAATAAGATATCTGTACATGCTTTATTTTGTATTTCAAAGAGAAAATAATCGAATTTATTTCCTTTTCGTGATTTTGCAACTAAATTATTTTATTTTATTTTATATTTTTCATTTTTATGTAAATTTTACCTTTTGTTGGTAAATTTCTTTCTACAGCCAGAATTAATAGCGCCGACACACTTCTCTGTGTAACATTTTCATATATATTGTCTGATAATTTAGTTTATTCTTCTTAAAAGTTAATTGTATTATTCCCCGTAATTAAATCAAAATTGAGGGAAGTTAAATAATGTATATATGAAAAACATTTCTAAACAATTGTTTATAATATAAAGTGAGATAAAAAAATTTAATCAAACTTTTTTTTAAGGATTATTTGTTTTACAAACTAACAAAAATGTAATTGTCAGTGTATAATAAGAGTAACGTTAAAACAAATGGAAATAATAATATCATAGTTTTAAAAAATTAAAGAACACGCTTTCATAGAAATGTGAACTAAAAAGTACAAAATATCTATCTTAGTATTAAAATGCAGGGTAAGAGAAAATCGTGCGAGTGACACACCATAATATTTACAGACATTTAAATCTTTAATTAAAATAATTTAGAATTAAACAAAAACCATTTTTAAAAAATCTCCCCTGAATGGGTTCGAACGCTTGATCATTAGGTTCGTAGTGCGGAGATTTACTTCTCAGCCACATCGCTCACGTATGGAAAGTCTATTTTTTTACAACATAGATTTTTTGTTTGCTCCTAGAGCGGTTACAAACATACATACAAACATACATACAGGTGAAGCGAATAAAAGCGTGTTAAATAGGGATGCTACATTGTGTTTCACAGTTTAGTAGTATGCTAATTAGACCTAAAAATACATATGTAAACCCACTCGATAATCAATCTTTCTAAATTAAATTTATTAAAGGCATCTATTTTAAATGTGTAAGGAGTTCTCTCTCTCTCTCTCTCTGCACCATTAATTTCTTGAAAATCCGTAAACCATTGACTATTTATAGCTGGTTAATTAAGATTAAAAAACATACAGTACAAATAGTACACAATCTTAAGAAAAAGGAAATAGTTTCATTGAATTATACAAAAAATAAAATTGTTTTATGAAATAAATTTAAAATAATAAGCTTTACATAAAAAAAAGAGAGAAAGAGAGAGAGAGAATATTTTTTTTTTAAATTTATATAGTAATTTTTACTATTAATAATTAATTTTTCCCTCTATTTCTGGCAGTGTGCTAGCAATTTTAATAATGTTATCAATAGCTTAAAATTCTTTCATTAGTTTTATCTAACAATATATATGATATATATTACGTTTAAAGTTATTTTGTTTTCTGATGTAAAACGAAAGATATGTATAAAAGTTTCAAAACATGTTGGATGCTGCTTAATAACTCATAAAATAACGGATATTGGTTTAAATTAAGTTAATAAAATTAATGTTTGCATAGATTTAAATGGCTTTTGTGAAGAACTTCCACTTATGCGGACTTAGTGGCACAAGTAATACCAATTGTTTGTAGATTTCCCTACATGTAAGGGACACTATGTCGGCCCCAACAACGACTATTGTATTTGTAATTACGTCCATCATGTAAACGACGTCTTTTACAAATTTAAAAAGAAAAAAGTCGAGTGGTGCCATATAAGGTGATCTGGACAGTAAAGGAATTGGACCCCGTGTCCAATCCATTTCCTGTAGTAGTTGTGATTGTTATTGTGCAAGTTAAGGTCGAGTGACACGGCTAGGGTTCTAGGCCTATGGTTGGAATATTCTCCATGGAGGTTTTTATAAAAGGTTCCAGCCCATATTTAGCGAGCTTTGGAGAAATCCGCTAGGTCGACCAGAGTGACATGGGATCGAGCCCGGCATTTTTCGTCTACCAGCTTCGAAGATAGAACTGCCCGGCTGCTGGTGATTCTTCCTATGGTAGAGTTGAGAAGTTTTATTTGTCGCACTAATGCTATGCTATAGGCAATAAGAATTATTTTGTATTACTATGAACGTATATTCTTTCTTTTTTTTTATGGTAAACTGTTTAAAATAGAAAATCTGTTGTAAAAAGTTACAATAACTGTCTAAATAATGATAATTAGAAAAAAATATGTGTGCATTTGCTTCTTTTTCAGGAAGCATGAAATAATTTTCATGCATCCTGTCCTATAGGATCTAAAACTAAAATGCCTTAAATTACTTAAAAGAGAATAAAACTGATTTTTAAACTATTTTTTTTTTTGTTTGCCTGTTACTAAACAATGCGTACTTACTAGTCACAGTCCTTTTATTAGGAAACACGAAAAATTCCAATAAATTACGTTACATTATATTAACACATGAATTTTGGTAGAGATACTTATATTTTACTATTCTCTTTTGGGTACTTTTATATAGGACCATTTTCATTTAACACTATTTCACGGCCCATGCAATAAACTGCCAAATTAAGTTAGATACATTTAGCTATATTGAAGGTTGCAAGTAAGGTGAGGGATTTTGGGGATTCAAACAACAACCGAAATTTTGCAGATTTGTTGATTTTTTTTTTTTTTTTTTTTTTAATTATTATTATTATTATTATTATTATTATTATTACTAGTATATAACCCCGTCAAAATTGACGGAATGTGAACGATAAATCTTGAAAAGAATGTTTAGATCATGATGGTTACCACGTGATCATTTAAATGTATTTTCAATTTTTGTTTATAAATCAAATGTGTTTCGATATTTTATAATTTTCGTTCTTTGTGAGGTCTAACTGTAATAGAGACAGTGTCCGGAGATGAGAGAAGTCTGGTAGAGCCACACCAGATTGTAAGAACGTGAGAAAAATTGCAACTTTGGCCTTTATCATGGTTTTGTGAGGTCTAACTGGAACGTTTCCGGCTGCAGTCTTTAAGAGACAGTGTCCGGAGATGAGAGAAGTCGTGTAGAGCCGCACCAGATTGTGAAAACGTGAGAAAAATGGTGGCTTTGGCCTTTATCACGGTTCTGTGAGGTCTAATTGCAACGTTTCCGGCTGCAATCTTTAAGAGACAGTGTCCGGAGATGAGAGAAGCAGAGCTGCCAACCTAATCCGGCAAATTGTTAGTACCGCCTCTTTTTCTACACCACCTAATTTTTAGAGAAATTCTCTTCAAATGTATCTACAATGAATTAAGAAGAAAAATACTCTAAAAATTAAATGGTGAAGAAAAGGGGCGGTACTAACAATTTGCCGGATTAGGTTGGAAGCTCTGGAGAAGTCGTGTAGAACCGCACCAGATTTTAAAAACGTGAGAAAAATGGCGGCTTTGGTCTTTCTCATGGATCTGTGAAGTCTAACTGCAACGATTCCGGATGCAATCGTTAAGAGACAGTGTCCGGAGTTAAGTGAAGTCGTGTTGAGCCGCACCAGATTGTAAAAACGTGAGAAAAATGGCAGCTTTGGGCTTTCTCACGGTTTTGTGAGGTCTAACTGCAATAGAGACAGTGCCCGGAGGTGAGAGAAGTCGTGTAACGCCGCACCAGATTTTAAAACTATATACAGTATATAATCATTAACACATCACATTAGCAAGTTAATTGTATGATACATTATTTGTATCATACAAGGATGAAAAGCGTTTGCTGACGATGACGCGAATTCAATGATTTTTCTTCACCCAAAAGTTTTCACTTCAAATGGAAAGCGTTAGCTGACGATGACGGGAGTTCAATGATTTTTGTTCACCCAAAAGTGCTCAACGCGCCTAAAGAAATTTTCACTTCAAAAAACTTTGGCGTGTCCCTGTGCCCGATCAATAAATTTACCCGATCAATAAATATGAATGACAATAAAAAAACTGCTGGTTGACAAAAAATATAGGCCCGACAACACAACAGCAACAACACATCCCAGTGTTCCATTAAGTGCTCTATACGCAAGCGAAGTGTGACGTCACTGACCGTCCGTGTATGTAAGAAAATGATTTCCTATGTTAATCGCCCATTGGATTTTTTGTAAAAAATTATTAAAAATCGAGGAAAATTATATCCCGATTTTAATCCCCATATTTGGGTATATATATGTATTAGTTATCATGTGCATATGTTAGATTGAGTTATTTTGCTGTCAAATTGACAAAATTTTAATTTTAAATTTCAAAACTTTGTTGTCCTTGGCGTTTTTGTATTTGGCGATCAAAAACGAACTACGAAAATATACATGCCAGATGTATATTTTCGTAATATGTGTTGTGCGAAATATTGTTTCATATTATTCCTTACTCTCTTAATATAAATTTTTTAAATAACCATGATTTTTGAAAGGAATTAAATTATATTCGCCAGATAATTTGGCGATATATAAATATATATATATTTTTTTTCTGCCAAGGATGACCGATATCAAATCTGTTCCGCTGCAACATATTAGTATCTTATATCAGATACTTTATTTAGACATTTGAAAACAAATTTCACTTCAAATTATGATAGAATATTTATCATTTTCCTTTTAATTAGTATATTAGTTGGATATTTATTGTGTAATATCATCCTTTGGAATGAAATGTTTATGTTTTCAATAGAATATGGAAGTTTTTGTTTATCTAGAGTTTTGAAATTTAAAATTCAAATTTTTTCAATTTTAGAACAAAAACAACTTAATCTAACGCATGCACATGATAACTAATACATATCTAAACCTAAATATGGGGATTAAAATCGGGAAATAATTTCCCTCGATTTTTAATAATATTTTATGAAAAATCCATTGGGCGTTTAATATAGGAAACATTTTTCTTGTATCTACGAACGGCCAGTGACGTCATCACTTCGCTTGCGTATTTAAAGTCCTCATAATAAGAAAAAACGATTTACTTCATTTTACCAAAATACTTTTTTTAAGACTATCGTAGATCCTGTTTTCAAATTTTCTAACTAACTATCCAATAACTACAGGCACTCCATGCTAACCCAAATTCACCTCTACCCGATACCTCCAACCAGCTATCTCACCCTCAACATCGCTAAAATATCCAGGATCCAGCTAGGGACTTTCTCATTCTCAACCGAACATTTTACCTTGACTCGACATTATCACATTAGACTACTCTAATTTGAATACTCATTTCAACTGGTGACTTTTACTTGCCCAACCAAACATTCTATTCCAACTATCATTTTACACTAATTTCAAAACTAAAATCAACTGGCGGCATTTACGTACTAAACTCGGCGCCAATCATACCTTACAATGTAAACAAACAATAAAGTTTGATAAAAATATTTAAAGGCTTTAATGCGTTTTTACAAATATTTTAAGATTTTTAAGGCTTTAATATGTTTTAGAAATAATTTAAGCGTTTTTTTAATGAAACAGTCAAAGAGTCGTTCATTCGGAATTAAAAAGTTGTCCATTTGGAATTTGTATTTTCTGAATGGCAACAGCTTTGGTTTGTTTTTATTTGGTCTTGCTTTGTTTATAATCACGAAGTTACATAATTCTATTTATAGGTTCATGTTTATAATAGCCAGTGATCCGTTATACTTAATTTAGACATTTAAACATTATAATTGGATAGTTTTTCAAGGTTTTATAGGAAATAAGAATATGTGCGATACAAAACATGTATGAAAATGATATGTATGTTTCCTAAGTTGAATTAAACAAACGGAAAAAAATGGCTGCCAAAAGTTTCTGTTTTGAAGCGGTACTAACCGGATTCGTTCATGACAGATGAGGATCATTATATATATTAATTATATTTCATTTTAAACACGCAATATTATGTATTAAATATTGAACCCTCTCTGAAATTTTTATCTGGCTATATTAAATACAGAACTTTTTAAACTGTTTATCAATTATTCGAGCGAAAAGCATCTCAAATACTTTGTTCCTCAGATTTAAATATCGTTGGGTCTCGTTGGGTCATGATGAAAATGTTCTCACATTCGGTTATTTAATAAATTATTTTCCGATTAATCTTTTTTTAAACGTCATTAACTACTAAATGTTCAGGAAGTCGAGTGAAGTCAATTCAGATTTTTAATTATGAAATTACAAGAACATTACAAATTCACATAAGTGAGTTTAAGTTGAGTTGAATGGAATAAATACAATAGAAATTCATTCGAATGTGAATATGAAACACACGCATCATAAAAATACGCATTCAGAAACCTGAGTCACCTACGTATTACACCCTAGCATAATATATACGCATTAAACAAACATATTGTTGTGTACTCGGGGTTCATGAATTGTCTGGGGATGAAAGATGGATCTTGCAGAGGGTTACAATTTTACTTAAAGAAAATTCTGGAAGATTAAATGTCTGTAAACCAAGTATCAACTTCAGTTTTACCAGAAAATACAGCTTAAATAATAGCTGACCACATAAAAATCACAGTATAAACTGTACCATAGCATTAAAATCCCACACAGAAATAAGCAGAAATTCAATGGCAGAGAGTTAGCCAAGCAGAGATTTCTGTTTCGCAATGCCGTGGCAAGAAACGACCTCAATGTTCGGAACGGGACCCTATTTATAGCCTCCCACAAATGCAGAATTTTCCAGCAACTTCCATAATAATCGACTTAGAACTTAGACAATCGTATATCGATAATAAAGATTTTCCCGCCAAGGTTGCTAAAAAAGTCGTCTAGGAGTGATAAAGTCGCCAAATTCGTTACCAAGGCTATTACCTAACCAGATGAAGCGAGTTTTTAAAGAAAAACTAGCTTTTTTCACGCAGAAACAAACAAGAAATGCAGAAAATTAACATTTTATAACCTGACTAAGCTTCTTAAAATGGCATTACATAAAAATAATTAATATTATTTAGAAATTCGTAGCAATATATTTACACATATGCATAATACACAAGAATTTTATAGCTGTGTTTCACAAATATACACTCATTATGCATACGTATTATATTTATAAAAGCACATAGCACATAACCTGCAAAAAGAAGTGATATCTCATAAAAAACTACACTATTGTAAAAGTTACCCCGCCCAGAAAAATCTCTTACCTTCCTAAGGCAGCAAAAAAAAAAAAAAAAAAAAAAAAAAAAAAATGATATCAAAACTCTACGCCGCGATTAATTCCCAGGAACTCAAAACCTTACTTAATGAAGATCAGCCAATAACTTTTCATATATCTTTCTAATAAATCCTAATC
Organism: Salticus scenicus; assembly: GCA_963930645.1. Lineage (NCBI taxonomy): Eukaryota > Metazoa > Arthropoda > Arachnida > Araneae > Salticidae > Salticus > Salticus scenicus. The sequence continues at coordinate 149,685,081 of OZ005656.1, forward strand.
GCTTTTAACATTCCTTGTCAGCTGTGTTAATTGTTTGGCTTGCATTATAAATCTATAAATTATTTTTTATTTTTTATTTTTTATTTATTATTATTATTATTGTTTTTTTTTTTTTGTTTTTTTTTACGGCGGGGTACGTCATCTATGTAGAAGTTTTAATTAATAAAAATTTAGCTAGTAAACAGTAACATATTATTTGCGCACTCGTCTGTAAAAATGCCTTAAATTATAGCTTTAAATTTCAGCTAAAACACGAACACAGTTGACAAGGAATGTTGAAGGCGATTAGGATTTATTAGAAAGATATATGCAGAGTTAAGGCTCACTAAGCAAGGTATTGAGTTCCCGAGAATTAATAGAGGTGGTGAATTTTAATATTAATCTTTTTACTTTCTTCTATATGTAATATAGAGAAAGTATTGGATTCGCGAAAATTTTCGAAGTCCACTTTTTGATGGATTTACATGTTTTGAGATGTGGAGAACACGAATCAATAGTTTTTAGAAAATGTCTGTCTGTCTGTCTGTCTGTCTGTCTGTCTGTCCGTCTGTCTGTCTGTCTGTCTGTCTGTCTGTCTCTCTGTCTGTATCATTTTTTTGTGGACGCTGTATCTCACGAACCAATGAATGAAATTTAACCAAACTTGGTATTTAGTTGCACCCTGACATGAACTGGTGCCCATTAGATTTTGGGATCAATAGCTCAACAGGTGGCGCTGTAATCGCATTTTATGCAAATTTTTAACATGGCAACATAGGACAAAATACCGTATAAATGGGCATAATGAGAGTTATTTTAAACTTACGATTGTAAAATTAATATGAATTATTGATAATAGTAGTAGTTAACTAGGAAACAAATTTTGTGCATGGGGGGGCATCGGTCCCCCCCCAGGGGGGAAAATCCCCCCCCGGGGATGTAAATTTTCAAGATGAGTATCTTTCGAAAGGTCTCGTTGCTAATAGTAATAGTTAACTGGGAAAAAATTTTTGTGCATGTGGGGGCATCGGTTCCCCCCCCAGCGGGGGGGGGGGAGTACCCACCCGGGGGGGCAAAGTTTCAAGATGGGTATCTTTCGAAAGGTCTCGTCAATACCTTTAAAACGAATGGTTGAACTATAAATCTGTGATAATTTAAACCAAAGTTATCGATTTTTTTTACTTTTACGAAAAAAAACAGAAAAAAATCGAAATTTTTTTTTTTTTTTTTTTTTTTTTTTACGAAATTTAACCAAACTTGGTATTTAGTTGGTCCCCGACATAAACTGGTGCTGATTATGTTTGGGGATCAATAGCTCAACAGGTGGCGCTGTGATAGCATTTTATCTAAATTTTTAACATGGCAGAATAGGACAAAAATTCGTTTAAATGTGCATAATTAGAGTTGTTTTAAACTTGTGATTCTAAAATTAATATGAATTATTGATAATAGTAGTATGGAACTAGGAAAAAATTTTTTTGCATGGGGGGCATCGCTTCCCCCCTAGGGGGAAAATACCCCCCAGGGGGGGTAAATTTTCACAATGGGTATCTTTCGAAAGATCAGGTTGATAATAGTAGTAGTTAACTAGGAAAAAATTTTTGTGCATGTGGGGGCATCGGTTCCCCCCCCCCGCGGGGGGGGAATTTCCCAACCGGGGGGGCAAAGTTTCAAGATGGGTACCTTTCGAAAGGTCTCGTCAATACCTTTAAAACGAATGGTTGAACCATAAATCTGTGATAATTTAAACCAAAGTTATCGATTTTTTTTACTTTTAACGAAAAAAAACAGAAAAAAATCGCAATTTTTTTTTTTTTTTTTTTTTTAACGAAATTTAACCAAACTTGGTATTTAGTTTGTCCCCGGCATTAACTGGTGCTGATTATGTTTGGGGATCAATAGCTCAACAGGTGGCGCTGTGATAGCATTTTATCTAAATTTTTAACATGGCAGCATAGGACAAAAATTCGTATAAATGTGCATAATAAGAGTTGTTTTAAACTTGTGATTGTAAAATTAATATGAATTATTGATAATAGTAGTATGTAACTAGGAAAAAAATTTTCTGCATGGGGGGGGCATCCCTTCCCCCCCTGGGGGGGGAAGTACCCCCCCGGGGGGGATAAATTTTCAAGATGGGTATCTTTCGAAAGGTCTCGTCAATACCTTTAAAACGAATGGTTGAACTATAAATCTGTGATAATTTAAAACAAAGTTATCGATTTTTTTTACTTTTAACAAAAAAAAAAAAAAAAAAAAAAAAAACTTAGAAAAAAAAATCTTTTTTTTTTTTTTTTTTTTTTTTAATATTGTTACTCATTGAATATGTATAGGTAAATATAGAAGAAAGTCTTGTGGTGGCCACAACATACTAGTTTTTTTTTTTTCCTGGATGCCTCAGAAAGGTGAGAGATTTTGCTGGGTGGATTGACTTTAAAAATAGTATTTTATTTTCTTCATTAGCTTATGTTAAAATTCATCCAACATGTCCGTTACCATCCAATTTTTGATAATTTTTAATATGGGAGTATAGAAAGAAATTGTTTGTAAATTTGCACAATGCTTATAGTGAAGCTTATTTGTGCGATGCTTTAGTAAATCTTTGTTAAAATAAAAACGATGATTTAAAATTCTAATCGTCATATAGAGGAAAGAAATTTGCGAGTAGGAACATTACTTCCCCTTACCAACACCAGAAATTGTAAATTTATAATACACTGCTCGACATTAAAAATACAACACTAAGAAGGAATGATAATAACAGAATGAAATTTGTTGGACACATACATTATAGTAAGAAGAATAATGATTAAAATTTCAGGAAATTTCGAGTAATAAGTACTCAGAAAACAGTACATCAAGCAGCGACCTCTGTGAGCAATAACAGCACTTATCTGCATAGGCATTGAATCGAACAGCGATTGGGTGACATGTACGGGTAGGGCACTTCATGAAGTTTTAACACGATACCATATTTCATCGATCGAAGTTACTGGTGAGTAGTGGGGGGCTAGTAGCTTTTCAACGATTAAACAGTCAGTTTCATTGGTGCGAGATCAGGAGAACGCGCTGGCTAGAGCAACAGTCGAACACATTCGGCATCAATGAAGGTCCAGACAATATGGACAACTTGCGGTCGTGCATTGTCCTGTTTAAATGTTGCGCTTCGGAGGCCTTGAACATAGGGCAGAGCTATGGGCCTTAACTCGTCAGAAATGTAATGGGTGGTATTCAGAGTGGCGGGAATGAAAATAAGAGGTGACCGGGACGTGTATCCAATGGTACAACATACCATCAATCCCGGTGGTGACTCAGTATGCGGCTACCAAAATTCTGATTACCCTCAAAACTGCATCACTGACATGGGCGCAATTAATGTGTGATCAACGATGAACCTGGACGCAGGAATGGCGTGAAGTCACTTTTCAGACAAATCACAATGCTGTTTACAGAATCAAGATTGCCTTATCCGTATTTAACGGCATTATGGATAATGCACATTGCCAGCTGGGATTCAATCTCATCGTACTGTCCATCATTTGCAATGATGTTATGGGTTCCCATTGTATACACGTCTCGATTACTTGATGTTCGTATTCCTGGCACTCTGAACAGCGGCCATGAAATTTCTGATGAGTTAAGGCCCGCCTATCTGTCCTGTATTTGAGGCCTCCGTAGCGCAAAATTTAAGCAAGATAATGCACGACCGCAAGTTGTTTGTGTTGTCCGGACCTTCTTTGATTCAGAATGTGTTCGACTGTTGCTCTGGCCAGCGCGTTCTCCTGATCTCGCACCAATGAAAAAGACTGTTTAATCGTTGAAAAGTGACTGGCCCCCACCACTCACCAGTAACTTCGATCGATGTATTGTGGCAGCGTGTTGAAGCTTCATGAAGTGCTCTACCAGTTCATGTCATCCAATCGCTGTTCGATTCAATGCCTAAGCAGATATGTGTTGTTATTGCTCACATAAGTCGCTGATTTATGTACTGTTTTCTCAGTACATATTATTCCAAATTTCCTGAAATTTTAATCAATTGTTCTTCCTACTATGACGCATGTGTCCAACAAATTTCATTCTGTTATTATCATTCCTTCTTGGTGTTGCATTTTCAATGTCGAGCAGTGTATGATTATATTTCAAAAAAATCTTGCCAATTCTTATAAAATGTATGATTGAACCATAGATCTGCGATGATTTTTTTTTCTTTTAACAAAGACAATCCTTGGAAAAAAAAATAGTATTTCCTCAAATGTCGTCTTTACAAGACAAGATAAACATTCATTTGACAGTTAGTTTTATAAATCTCTAAAGGAAAATTCGTCTGCATTTATGGGAAAAAATTAAAAATAATAATTTAAAAAAAATAATAATAATCAAAAAATAATTAAATAATAATACTAATAATATTTATTTATTTTTATGATTTTTGTTATGTGAATCTGTATAGAAAAATGTAGAAGCGAGTTTGTATGACCCACTAATTTCAGTTAATATTAGTAATTCAAAAGAAAAATAGTGTGAAGTCTCTATGATGACAATAATATAAATAAATTATAAAACTAAATGGTTGAATCGAACACAAAACTTTCTTCAACATTTACCTGTACGCATTTATGCACTAGATATTATTAATCAAAATAATTATTTTACATAAGGAATACAAACAATATTCGTCACAGAGAAATTTAAACCTAACAAAGGCAACCTGTACAAAGAAAATCAATAACATGCAATTTAAAAAATATGATGGAAAATACATTATATATAGAATTCCTTTTTTGTTTGAAAATAGAAAAAATAAATCAATCACTTTGTTTTAAATTATCGACGAGTTCTTCTGAAAATTATGCATATTAAAAAATTTCATTGCCGCAGGGATTACTATTATCAATAATTCGTGTTAATATCACAGTCATTTAAAAAACAAAATCATGATGTACATACATTCGAAAAATTATCCTTTACAGCCATGTTTAAAAAAAAAAAAAAAAAAAAAGATGGCAGCGCTACTTGACCAACGATTGATCCTTATTTGTAATCAGCTTAAGTTTGGGTTAAAGTCAACAAAATATCCAGTTTGGTTGACTTTCGCTCACTCGTTTCGGAGATACATAGTTAAAAATATTGGTAATACACACAAAAACACAGATATTTTTTAAAACTGTCAATTCGTGCTCAGGAGACCTCAAAACGTGCAAATATATTGAAAAGAGCTCTAATAGTTCCATGAGTCTGATACTGTTTTCTAATATCTATAAATGAAAGTGAAAATATTTGAATAATATATGCAAAATAGAAATATCAATATTAAAACTATCACTTTTTTCAAAGAAGTGTAATGTATATCAAACAAAATACACTTCTCAAATCTTTCTAAATATGATATTATATTGTCATATTCAAAATCGAATTATAGTATACTGAATGGAATTGTTTGATATGTTTCTTTACATATATAAGCTTGATTGACGTTTTTGTTTCGAGAGTATATTTGATTTCCATTCGAAATAAGAAAATCAATCTGATATAAATCTCTTTTCAAACACTTATGTGTTTTAAAAAAAAGATATATATATATATATATATATATATATATATATATATATATATATATATATATGTACATAAAGAGAATTTGAATAGATTTAAATAAATTATAGTTTGGTATTCACGTTTCAGATAGTCTTTCTACATTCACTGTGACTCAGTTTTGAATTTCGAAAATTTTATTGTATTTATAGTTAACAATAGTTATAGTTTATGTAAATGTACCATCTATACTAAAGTTCGTCTTAGAAATTTACCATGAAAAATTTAATCTTTACGAATTTTCATTTTTAAATTTGTACTTTTTCCATAAATATTTGCAATTTTGTAGAAATAAATATTTTGTATCGTTTATTTCATATGATATTCAGTTTTTTATAACTGTAACTGTCATTACAATAATTAAAACTAGTATATTGTGAAGTTCGCATTACCTTCTTCTGCATCATCTTAGGGCGGGTGAAAACAACATATCCACCTGCCGTTAAAAGTAAACAAATATTTCATTCCAGCTTCACACAGTAAATATTTTGCAAATGGTGTTGGGTGTAATTTTATCTAAAAGATGCTGAGGTATAGCCTTACCGAATGTTTCAGAAGATGAGTAAAAGCAGGTCTACCTATTGACTTATATATACATAAATTTAGTCAAAATTATTTTTCGTACTAGCTCTCACGTACCAAGTTTCATACTTTTTAACGGCCTAGCAGTGGCACCTGTTGGCTAATATATACTCAATTTAAGTCAGAAGTTATTTTCGTAATGGCCATCACAAATATGAAGTTTGTTGGTGTTACACGACATGGAACATAATCAACTGTTGAAAGATGAAAACTCTAATTCAATCAGCATCTTGTTTAAAACTGTATCGCTTACGTATAAATCAGAAACTGACATATAGCCATCGAGTAAATGAGAGGAACTGCAATATAGAAATGATACCTATTGGGTGTTTTATTGGGAAAAATTTAATAAGCACAATTTAATGTCATGTTCCAATTAAACATAAAAAGTGTTGAAATTATGTACATCGTTTTGGAAGTTAGAGTTGACACAAAGCTTTTTTAAATTGTCAAATCGTGTTCTGGACCCCTGAAAGCATAAAAAAAACGTCTAAAACTTGAAATTTTTATTAATCCATTTTTTTTTTTACCGATTCCCTATTGCCTTCTGTGAAAACTTTTCTTTGAAATATATGAGGTATCTTTATACCCAAGCAGCACCGAAACGTTCTCTGAACGTTCAAAAATTGTTCTGCAAACACGTTCTAAGAAAGTTCACTTTGAACGTGTTATAGACGTCTATCTGTAAATCTTGAAGACGTACAACAGTACGGTTCAGAGAACGTTCAATGAACGTGTAACTATCACCATCGGTGTTATAGAAGCGTTCTGAGAACGTTCTATGTATAACGGTCTCAGAACGTTCTAAACGTTTTTAGAACGTTTTCAAAACGTTATACAAATTTTCAGAACGTTCCAGAAAACGTACTGTAAACGTTCTAAAACAGTGTAGTTAAAAATATATATATATATGTATATATATATGACGTCATTATAAAAAATCACCTCAGTACGAGCGTTTAGAAGTAAAAATTACATAGCTGATGACGAATAATAATACAACACATGAACAGGGATATGAATTACTTTTTATTTTTCAATGCAAATAATGTTTGAGAAATTTTAACATACTTACTATTCCTTTAATTTCAACGTATATGCATCAAAAATTCTATATTCTATGACAGTTTTCACCAAAAAGTGTCATAACGTCTTTTTATCTCTTAAAAAAATTCTTAAATCTTTGCATTTTTTAAAAATTTCTTTTTTCCCCCTAATCTGAAGATAATGAAGTTATAGTATTAATTAAAAAACTTTGAATAAGCAAAATGGAATGCAAGAACTCGCACCAACTGTTTCGCCTCAAAAGAAGACACAAACCTCCATCAGGCGAACATTGTAAGCACGTTGAGTGTGTTGAATGCGTTGCCGCTTTGTTTGTAGAAGCCGTGCTTTGTTTGTAGCAGTTGCGAGTTCTTGCATTTTATGGTGTTTATTCAAAGTTTCGTAATTAATACTATAACGTCATTATCTTCAGATTAGGGGAAAAAAGAAATTTTTTAAAAATGCAAAAATTTAAGGAATTTTTTAAGGGATATAGACACGTTATGACACTTTTTGGGAATTACTGTCATAAAATATGGAATTTTTCATGCATATACGTTGAAATTAAGGGAATAGTAAGTATGTTAAAATTTCTCAAACATTATTTGAATTAAAAAAAAAAAAGTAATTTATATCCCTGTTGCTGTATTGTATCATTATTCTTCATCTGCTAAGTACAACTAAACTCTTGATTTATTTTGCTTGTTTTAATTCTTTTGATTCCGAATGCGTCATCCTATGATTAGTGTTTGTTTTTCATGGTTGTTTTCTGTTTGTTTCTCTGATTTCTTGAAGTAAATAATTTATTCCAATTTATTCTTCATTTCTAACTTCAATTAATTTTTTGCACGATAGGGTGCCCGCTAGCAATTTGCTGTTATAGCTGCTAACGAACGAAATCGTACATTGGTGCTTAACGACGAAAAGGGTCACCCCTGACGAGTTTTTTTTTTTTCTACCATTCTAAGCTTTTCCTAAAAAAATTTTTAAAATGCTGTCTTAATTTTTTATTTCTTCGTTGCTTGTTTGTATCTTTTGATTTGAGTTTCATGTGGTTTTTATGCACCGGCAAAATTATTAAAATTGCAACTAACAATATAGGAATAAATTTATGATTAGACTGAAGTTAAATAAAATAAAAATAAATAAATAAAAAATAAATGTTTCAATAAATCACAATCAGTCTCCAGGTTATTTAAATTTGTTGTAATTTCCTTCTCATTGACCTATGTGGTTTCAGGGATCTTATATCTGTTGCTTGGCTTTAACTAAGATTAAAGATTCATTTATATATATATATATATATATATATATATATATATATATATATATATATATATAAATGAAAAAAAAATAATATATATATATATATATATATATATATATATATATATTAATTTTTTTTTTTAAATACAGGGTGCAAAGCATTGTGACGAGAATACCTTTATCTCCGCAACTATTGGTCGCAAATATATAGTTTCAGTTACAAAATGTTTTAAAGAATATGAGCATTTGTGGTATAACATGTTTAAATTTAAAATATCTATTTTTTCAAAATTGCAAAAACTAGCTTTTTACATAGTCCAAGATCCCTATAGTCATATTTAGAAAACTGTCAAAACTGACACTCATCCTAACAAAAAGTTTCATTTCTATTCTCCCAAAATGGAATAAGATATTTAAAGTTTGGATTTTCTAACATATTTCGGCCTTCAATAAGGGATCGGTTTAAAAATCCTAATTGGACTTTGTTTGCATTTTCCCTGGGTTTATTAAAGAATTTTTCATTGACTTTTTAATAAAGCCCGAGAAAATGCGAAATAATCCTAAATTTTGAAACTAACTATCTCAGACAATTTTGGGTGCACAAAAGTGAAACTTTTTGTGTTATATTTTTTAGGTTGGAACTCAACTTTCACTATTAGTGTCATGAAAATTGTATAAAAATTATCAGTTTTTGTGATTTTTAATAAATTGATTTTTTAAATTTAAACATGCCATATAATGAATTCTTACATTTTTTTTTTAAATACATTTTCTGATTGGAGGACGTCTGAGACCAATTGTTGCGCCAATAAAGGCCTGCTCTCGACTTTGCTCCCTGTATATTCTAAACATTTCTGGCTACTACTTTGTAAGTCCATGGATAGTTTATAAGTATATTTGAATGCTGAAGTTTATAGAAAGTTTTAATATTTCAACATAAAAAATAATTTCAAAAATGAATGTACCAATACACCGCTAAAATAATATATAATTGAGTTTAGAATATATTGTTAATTTATAATAATAAGAAATTGAAACAAAAAATTAAAAATTAGTTAGAAGGAGGAAATTTTAAAAATTTCCAAATACTTAAATACATATATATATATTTAATCAAAATATTTTTCTAAAATATTTAACACACTTCATATTTTTAAATTTCAGTGCATGTGTGTATACATATTTTCAGTTTACAGCAGCAGTTTACAAAAATGATGTTTGCAGGTATTTAAATTTATTCCACATGGCAATGTAATTGGTATTTTTTAAATGTTTAAATTTCTTTAAATTGAGTCAACGCAATTTTTACCTCATTTGATGTAATTATGCTATCATGGCATATTAAATAATTGATAAATGTAAATATTATTAGTATTAATAAATAATATAGTAAATCGTCCTGTTTTTTTTTAAGCAGAATATCTTTTTTTATAAAGATGTGGAATAAAATTGAATTGAATCTTTGTTTTATTATGCAGTTAAACAATTTCATATATTTTGTTTAATAAATAACAGAAAAGAGATATTTAAAATTGTAAGTCGGTGAAACTTAGGCTATTATTTTAAAATTATGCAATTTGCATAACCTAGATTGTATATATATTATCATATAAACATTAAATAAATACTTCAGAATTTAAAAAGAAAAGAAAAAAAGAATTACGAACCTTCTTAATATTCTTTATAAGAATTTTCTTCAAGAAAATGCCCTTGCAACTAGCATTTTAAAATACACAATGACCAGTCGGAAGAGCATTCACTTAAAATTAGCTCTTATCTTGTAAAGTCTTTGTGACTTCTTCATACTTCATTCAGAAACAAAATAACCAAAAATAGTTATTTTAACAAATTCCATCTCAGAAGACTAAATTAATAAAACGAATCCATAATTTCTAAGCGGTTTTCTGTAACAGGAGCAGTTTTTTCTGCGATTCATCGCTGCTTTCAAGTATTAAAAGTTAGGCTTAAGAACTTACGCAGATATGAAAATGATTGTTTAATTGATATTAAAATAAGACTTTAATAAATAGAACATAGAAAATATTACAGGTTAAAAATATTACATTTTTACCTTTTAACCTATTTTTACCTAGTCATTATAACGCTAAAACTGAACAAATCAGATTACATGTTTTAAAATTACCGCCTCACATAACGACACGACTTTCCCAAGGCCTGGCGTTTGACTTTGCAGTTGCACGGTCAGCGAAAATTAACTGAATGCAATCCACAGATGTCGATGTTATCATCTGCTCTCCCTCATCTGCTCCGCAATAATCATGTTTCAAAGTTCCTGTGCTACTTGGGTATGAAGTATTTATATAAAATGTATCAGGTATAATCTTCTTACTCTTGAAGTTTCAAGACAACTTCTCCAGCACCTTTTCAGATCCTTAATAAAACGTCTGATATTGAAAGTTTAGCACGGCTTCACATGTTAACATTTATACCACACCACCTGTAATAGAAAATTTACAATGTGAAAGAAAAGCTTTTTCGTTTATTTTTATGTCTTTTTTTTTTTTTTTTTTTTTTTTTTTTTTTTCTGAGCAACTTTCGGATGTTTACTACAAAAATGAACATATTTTTTGTAAACTATCGCAATGCAGGTGGAAGATTACATTCTAAACAAAGAAATGCCTTAAGAATAATATATAAAACAAATTGTGTATTCGTGTTTGGAATTTTGTGTGATGCCAGTATATATAGACTCTGTTCTCATTTAGCACATCGATTGCTAAAGGCAAATATTAAATGATTTAATAACGAATATGTAAAGTCACTTAATTTCATAATGTAAAGTTTTAGAGAAATATGTATGGGCGAAGCTTAGTGCTAACTTACGAATATATAAACCAATTTGAAAAAGTTAATTATTTTTTCTAAATATTATATAACTTTTAATATTTATTTACTGTCAATGTTTTGCTTTAATGTTGGTGTTCATATATTTTTATTTGGATATTGTGCGACTCGTACGCCCAAGTTAAACGTAATGCTTTAGTTAATTGTAAGTATATGGTACGGCAGAGCTTACTGTTCAAAATAGCAACACATTCGAAAACAATATATTAACATTTTTTCTTAAATATTAAGGGATTTCTTTTCTTTTTTTTCTTAATGTTTACCGTTAATTTCCTTCTGTAAGGGTCCGCTTCACTCACCGTCACCGTCACCGGAAGCCGAAGCTAATGTTATTCTATGGAAAATTTTCGTTACTTTTAACTAATTGGCTAATACATATTTTTAAATTCTGTTTTCACATTTAAAAAATTCCCAACTGCTAAATTGAAGCCCATTTTTTAAAAACGTATTTTATTTATTTATTTATTTATTTTATTTTATTTATATTTACTGTTAATTTCATTCTTTAAAGGCCCGTCTCACTTACCGTCACCGGAAGCCGAAAAAATTCTCAACTGTTAAATTGACGCCCTTTTTTAAAAAACGTATTTTATAATTATTATTATTATTATTATTATTTTGAAGTTGTAAAATACGAATTTTCAATATGTGGAATTTTTCATTTTGCAATTTCAAAATAAAATATTAAAATATATATATATATATATATATATATATATGTATATACGTTTTTTAAAAAGAGGAATCAATTTAACAGTTGGGAATTTTCTTTATGTGAAAACAGAATTTAAAAAATATATATTAGTTAATTAGTTATTCGTAAAGAAAATTTCCCATAGAATAACATTGCCTCGGGCTTCCGATGACGGTAAGTGAAGAGGGCCGTTAATCTTATGGTCCGTATTTTTATATTTTAAAATTGTAGGGTTTGTACAACTTAATGTATTTAAATTTTAATGAATAAAAGAACATAATAAACTATTTCATATTTTATTGAATATATATATATATATATATATATAAATATATATAAGCTGTGCTCAAGAAGAAAAAAAATCGAAACGGAAAACCATATGTTACGAATTTACATCATAGTGTTATTAGAGCATTAATGAGATTTAATATTTGATTTCTTCTTAGGCAAAGATAGTTTATTATTTAACAGCATTTTCTTGGAAGCTTTTATTTTATTTTTTTATTGAAACAAATGTTAGACTCTCTATATATTAACATTTTTCAACATGCAAAATATATTATCGTAAGAATCATTACAATTTTATTTATACCCAAGTAAAGCTGGAAAATTATGACGTAACAATTAAATTGATTACAAAAAAAATCTACTTAAAAACAAAGAAATATGGCGGATAATTTATCAAGATTTAGGTAATGATCTTGTGTTTTAGATACATAGATTAAATAGATTATTTAATTTTAAATAAAGACACACACAATATCCTTATTGCCATTGCTCTATTTTATAGGTTAAAATTTCATACATCCTTCCGGTTATTTTCTGAATGCTTATATTACTATACTGCGCGGGATATTAGTTTTGCTTTTCTAATTTTATGGATAAACCCCCTAATGCATTTTTGCTTGTATGGTTATATATACTTATTACTTGTATACCTATGAAACATTTTTTCATCGTCTAAAAACTATATCATCTGCTGAGCTGCCTTAGACTGAAAATTTTAAATATGGATTCAAAAGTGGTTGTTTATTCAAAAGGATAAGGTTTATTGAAATTTTAACAAGTAAATGTACCCCAAATCAAAAATTTACTAAAATATCATTAACGCATGTTTATACGAATAAATATCGCAAAACCAGTCAACGGGTGGCGTTTATTTATATTTACGGAATGTATTTTTTAACAATAAATATAACAGTAAGGATAATGTTGATAGGTTTTTCAGTTACTTAAAAAAAAAAAAAAAAAAAGTCAGATGGGTTGAATGTTTCAAATATTACAGTCAATAATATACATCAGAGTGCTGTAACCATTGCACACACTTAATGTGTGTGTATGCGTGACCTAAAAATGAATATATATATACGATTCAATATGGTTGCAATGCAAGTACTTTTTATTAAGAGACTTTATTGTAACACCACACACATTATAATTAATAATTTTATTTTATAGGTTAACATTACAATATATTTTATTTATATGTGCGATCAATATCAATAAGAAAAAAAAATACTTGGAAAAATTATATAACAATACTTTTTTTTTTTTTTAATTTGTTGTTGATAAGTATATATGTATAGGAATTTTAACGAATTTTTTTTTAGCATGTGCATTCATTCTAAAGATATTATACAGTTAAAATAAATAATACATCCCGAAAGTATTTTAAAACTGAAATCTTTATTACGTTTAATACTTTTTTTTAATACATAATTTAGAATAATCTGGTAAATTCTCTTTTATCTATACACAAAAAAGTTATAAACGACATCTATTTTTAATGCAATTTTGTGATAGTTTATGTAAGCCGTTTACGTAACAAGCATAATTAACGTAAGCAGTTTTTATTTCACATTAGAAATTTAAATATACGTATAAAATTTATCGAATGAATTTTTCTTTTTCACTTAAAAGAAAAAAAACTAATAAATTAATAAAAAAATAAAACAGAGTAGATTTAAAAGAAATTTGAAAAGCAAACTATGCTTATTTTTGATAGGAATAAAACTATTTTGTTATATCAGAGATATATTAGAATTCGCAGTAAAATATTTTTCATTATACTTCCATTTTCGAGCAAAAAAATGCCGAATATTTAATTTTAAAAAATAGAAATCTGTAAAACATTTTTTATTTTTTTTTATTTATTTTTTTTTTTAAGCGTCAGTTTTAATCATTGAATGCAAATAAAGAATATAATACTTGCTATTTGTAAAATATCGTGTTCTTTTAAACACGAATATCGATAAATAATAGATATACATATATATATATAATATATATATATATTCTAGAATTTGAAAGCTGAGCTTCGATTTATATAAAATAAGTATATATTTAAAAGATGAAAAAAATTACATTCCTGAAATCAAATTTTTCTTTTTTCTTTTTCTTATTTTTAAATATAAGAAGTGATTGATATATAAAAAAGTTTAAATTCCTTTCCTGTAATTATTTATGTCAATCATTTATGTTTTAGTTTTCAAATATTCTATACTAATAAACTTTTTTAAACAATGAAGTATCGGCAAGTATAAAATATTTGTTCAGTATGCACTGCGTCCTATTAAATTAGGTTATATTATTTTTATGTAAACGCCAGTGATATATATATATACCAGCAGGCAACGCCCGCTTCGCTGGTCCCTATTTTTAAATGAATCTCTATAATGAATTCTCAAAATTGCATTAATTTTTATCACATGAAAAAAAAAAAGAGAAACAAAATCTGAGTAGGAAAAATGTCGCACCGGGTTCTCACTGCCTTCAAAAAAAATTCCCAAAATAATCTAACTCTTATTTCTATTATTTTCCCACTTCGCCCCCCCTCCTGTCTATCCTAATAATTTTACAAATTTGAAAATATCCGCAATCGATTTGTAAGTATCAAAAACCTCTATGCACCAGTTTTGAACGATATATCTCTATTTTTATTTTTTTACCGCTCTACTCCCCCCCTTCCCGCCCTCCCAATAATTTTAAAAATTCGAAAATATCCGCAATCGATTTGTAGGTATTGGAAACCTCTATGTACCAATTTTGAATGATCTAACTCTATTTTCTTTTCTTTTTTTTGCCCCTCTGCCCCCCCTTCCCGGCCCTTCTAATAACTTTACACTTTCGAAAAAATTCCCATTCGACTTGCAGACCTCTAAAATCTATCTGTACCGATTTTGAACGGCCTAACTGTATTTCTATTTGTTTTTGACCATAGCCCCCACCCCTTCCGGCCCCACCTAATAATTTTAAAAATTCGAAAGTATCCGCAATCCATTTGTAAGTATCGAAAACATCTATATACCAACTTTGAACGATCTAACTCTATTTTTATTTTTTTGCTCCCCCTCTTCCCTCCCCCTTTCCCGGCCCTCCTAATAACTTTACACTTTCGAAAGTATCCCCATTCGACTTGCAGGCATCTAAAACCTAACTGTACCAATTTTGAACGGCCTAACTGTATTTCTATTTGTTTTTGCCCTATAGCCCCCCCCCTTGCCGCCCCCCTTCCCGCCCCTCCTAATAATTTTACAAATTCGAAAATATCCGAAATCGATTTGTAGGTATCGAAAACCTCTATATACCAATTTTGAACGATCTAACTCTCTTTTTATTTTTTGCCCCCCCTCTCCCCCCCCCCTGCTGCCCCACCTGGGGGCTGAATTTCTAAAATTCCAGAAATTGGTTTTTAGATATTTGCATTAGCTATATTTTAGCGCAAAAACTTCACGCATATCTATTTTTTTGTTTGAGATATATAGGATTATGCGAAATCACGTTTTTACGCATGTGAAATCACGTTTTGCCCCCCCGCCCCCCTTGGGGACCGAATTTTGAAAATTCCAGAAATTGGTTTTTTGACATTTGTATTAGCTATATTTTAAAGCAAAAATTTTACGGATATCTGTTTTTTTGTTTGAGATATGAAGGATTTTGTGAAATCACGTTTCGCCCCCCCTCCCCTCCTTGGGGGGCGAATTTTGTAAAATCGCTTCTTAGTGGATGCCTACGTCATAGAAAGAACATTGTCACAAAATTTCATGCTTCTAGGTCCAGGGGTTTGGTCTGGGCGTTGATAGATCACCCCTCACTCACTAACTCACTCAGGAAGTGTTCTTTTATATATATAGATACTAGCAGGCAACGCCCGCTTCGCCGGTCCCTATTTTTAAAAGAATCACTATAATTACTGAATTCTCAAAATTGCATTAATTTTTATCACATGAAAAAAAAAAAAGAGAAATAAAATCTGATTAGGAAAAATTTCGCACAGGGTTCTCGCTGCCTTCGGAAAAAATTCCCAAAATGCTCTAACTCTTATTTCTATTATTTTCTCCCTTCGCCCCCCCCCCCTCCTGTCTATCCTAATAATTTTACAAATTTGAAAATATCGATTTTAAGTATCAAAAACCTCTATGCACCAGTTTTGAACGGTCTATCTCTATTTTTATTTTTTTGCCCCTCTGCTCTCCCCCCTTCCCGCCCCTCCCAATAATTTTAAAAATTCGAAAATATCCGCAATCGATTTGTAGGTATTAGAAATCTTTATGTACCAATTTTGAATGATCTAACTCTATTTCTTTTTTGCCCCTCTGCCCCCCTCCTTCCCGGCGCTCCTAATAACTTTACACTTTCGAAAATTTCCCCATTCGACTTGCAAGCCTCTGAAACCTATCTGTACCAATTTTGAACGCCCTAACTGTATTTCTATTTGTTTTTGCCCCATAGCCCCCCCCCTTACCGCCCCACCTAATAATTTTACAAATTCGAAAATATCCGAAATCGATTTGTAGGTATCGAAAACCTCTATATACCAATTTTGAACGATCTAACTCTATTTTTATTTTTTGCCCCCCTCTCCCCTCCCCCCCTTGCTGCCCCTCCTATAACTCTACACAATCGAAAATATCCTCATTAGACTTTCAGGCCTCTAAAACCTATCTGTATCAATTTTGAACGCCCTAACTGTATTTCTATTTGTTTTTGCCCCTCAGCCCCTCTCCCCCCCTGCTGCCCCACCTGGGGGCTGAATTTCAAAAATTCCAGAAATTTGTTTTTAGATATTTGCATTAGCTATATTTTAGAGCAAAAATTTCACGCATATCTATTTTTTTGTTTGAGATATATAGGATTATGCGAAATCACGTTTTACGCATGTGAAATCACGTTTTGCCCCCCCGCCCCCCTTGGGGACCGAATTTTGAAAATTCCAGAAATTGGTTTTTAGAAATTTGTATTAGCTATATTTTAAAGCAAAAATTTTACGGATATCTGTTTTTTTGTTTGAGATATGAAGGATTTCGTGAAATCAAATTTTGCCCCCCTCCCCCCCTTGGGGGGCGAATTTTGTAAAATCGCTTCTTAGCGGATGCCTACGTCATAGAAAGAACATTGTCACGAAATTTCATGCTTCTAGGTCCAGGGGTTTGGTCTGGGCGTTGATAGATCACCCCCTCACTCACTCAGGAAGTGTTCTTTTATATATATAGATATGTACCGGTGTTCCGTAAGTCTGTAAATATTTTTAAATATAACAAAAAAAAAAAAAAAAAATCGCGGAATTAAACACGGTTTGTGAAATAGTTAGTCTCCTGAAAAGAAAGATATTTTTTTTATATAATTGAAAGAAAAAATATTAAAATTTTCGTCGATAGAATACACAGACACAATGAAAAGAAATGTGAAAATCAGAGTAAATGTCAGGGTTTTTCTATTCGCAGCTCATTTCTGATGTTTGTCCTAGTAGCTCGTACCACGCACATTTAATTGTTATGTTGATAATGATGGATTAAACAATATTGTTGAGGATTTTGTACCTAAATACAAAATCAATGACTAACATTTCACAAAGATTTCGGACACATATAGGTTTTCTAAAAGATTCAGGGAAAATCACAGTTTCTAAATTGATTTCCTTGGTACAATGTTTCGAACAAATGTAAGGTTTGTGTCATCGCACCAAATTTATCAGAGTCAACCACCTTTTAAAAATTTCCACGAAGTTTATAAGCCGTCCATACTTCCTTTGCGACTTCTCTGATAGACACTCAAAGGGAACAACCAACGAATGCACTAAGTAATGCACAAGAACTAGCAGGAAGCACTGGTATATTCAGGACCAGGGGAGAAGCGTGGTTCAGAATTCTTGGAAGTGCTAAAAAGACACGCTTCCAAAAGCAGAGGGAGAATCAATTCAGCTTTTCACCATCGCGAAATTGGATCTGATAGACCATAACCCGAAAATACTATTTCCATTTTCCCATCTAAAATAATGAAATTATTGTTTTAAAACTTGAATAAGGGAAATGCCGCTTCCATCGCTTCCATGGACGCTTCGCCTCTGTTGAGGACTGTTGTACTGCATACTTTACGGTGTTTAAAATTGTATACAGAGTTTTGTCAAGTAGCAAAGGTAAGCGATGTGAAATTGTAAATTGCGTTTTATCAAAAATTAATGACGATCCACCATGGCTTATCAATATATTAGGGACAGATGAGGTTGTATGGAAAAGTCAACAATTATGTATAATCTTGGAAAAGAACCCATTTGCTTATGCAGAGAACCCCTACTTTCCCAACTTGTTACTCTTTGACGTGATTCCCCTGCACCTATTATTGTGGTCTTTTAAATTCTTTAAAGAGTGCTGAGCTAAAATTGGCTTGAACGCCTGCTTAATTATTTTAAAACGTTACTTACAGCTGTCGCAGGAGAAAGTGATAGAGAACAGAAAGATAATGTCCTTAACACAATGAAGCTCACGCAAACCGAGGCACCTTCTCATATACCAACAGAAATTATATGAGAAATTCCACTTTGGGATTTTTTTTTTTTTTTTTTTTTGTATAAAAAAGGGTAAATTTTCAGTACCTATTTCGCTAATATTTTTATCGCTTGCATTTTTTCGTTAATTTATAAAAACACTTCATAATCTGTTTATACTTTTAATTTAAGGGTAGGTTTAAAATATTTCTTGTAGAAATAATTTTTGTATTTTTAAAAGTGCATATTTTCTATAAAGTGATCTACTTAGATAAAAATCTGCTGTGAAAGAACCACACGACTTCCATTATCCACTATTACACGTATGACGCATTATATGCACTTTTTGGTGATAATGTGACATACAATTGACCTAATGAAATGGACAACTAAAAATTTTCCAGTAAGAGAATGTTAATACACGTGTAAAGACATATATAACAGAATTTACACAGCAAGTTAAGGAAAAAAAAAAAAAGAAGTTATTTTTTTTTAAATATAAAACTAACATAAAACTTTACATAAAACGTTGCATATTATATTTGCATAGATTTACATAGTATAAGTTATTGAAGCTGACATACAGCTCTCTGGTTGAAGGAGAAAAATTGCAGCTTAGCAGCAAAGCCTTTCGAAAGATATGCCCAATATTTGACCAAAATACTTGTGTAGAATATTTTAAAACCACGTTTATACTTTTATAACATATGTCAGCCTGAATATTTTGGTAACATAAAGAAATAGAAGACACTTAGACCAATAGAAACAGATATTATTCTAAATGATCAAATCGAATTAACGACATCTCACAGAGTGTATGTTCATCGAAAACTCTAGGGATATTTTCTCAGCAATTCAATGTTTTCTTTCTATGCATAGAAAAAAAGTAAAATTTAATATACATTTCTTTTTAATGTGTAAGGTTTTACTTTCTTGTACATTCATGAAAGCAAAATTTGGGTTCATTATTTTTATAATTTACAGCTTTCGACGAATTTATAACTTTTTAGATGTCTTGAAAATGTATTATCAACTTTGTGTAAATATCCGTACTAGTTTTTGTGTGTTTGTGACGAAATGTGTCTTGCAGATCAAGTTCAAGAAGTAATGTATAGACATTAATACACATGTATTGTTATTTGCAACTTAATATATATTTCAACCTCCCATCTTCTAGTAGAAATTGTCCATCAGGTGACGCTACAATATATGCTAAATATTCCGCAATCTGCAAGAAAGTTATGTCTCAAATTATATTCTGTATAATTTCTCAAAACTCTGTATGTGAAAAAGCCATTGCGAAAATTCATGCTGGATAAATATGTATGCATAACGGCCGAAAACGGCGCTGAGATTCTGAAGGTTTACTGTTAGGCTATATATAATTTTCTGTAATGTATAAATGAACCAAACTTGATGTATGATATGGTCATAATTAATGAGGGTGCAAATTAATTTCAGGTGCATATCAGCTGGAAGATGCCATTGCTGTGCTCCAATTTCCATCGTTCATGAGAAGGCTATTCTTAATTCTGTACTGTATAGCTGCGTAAAAATCGATGTCTTAGAGAACCATTTTGAAGAACCAGGATGGGTTTATTTTGCCCTTCAGGTGCGAATCTGTAATTTTCTCCATGGTCTTATAAGCTATATTTGAGCTTTTGTAGCGCTTGAATAAATCAAACCTGATATGTGAGATGATTTTACAAACAGGACTGCAGATTATCTTAGGTGTGTATCTGCTTGAAGCTTGCTCTGCTAGTAGTAATATCTGTTAATTATCGTGTTAGTATCTGATGATCAAAATTACATCAATACACACGAATAATTAAATATTTGTTCATGTAAAACTGTATTTAGTTCTATTATATATATATATATATATATATATATATATACATATAAATTAAACTTTTGTGATAGCCACAACATACTTTTTTTTTTCCCCTGTAATATTTAGGAATGGGATTTTTCTTTTTCTAAACACTACAACGGATTGTTTTTCTTTAAATATATAAATCTCGTACTATACAGTAATTTCTTATTATTTTCTTTATATCTTCATAAATACAAATTAATTTTAAACTTAGCTGTTCACACACATAATGAAAAATATAATTAATTTCAAATTCAGTGGAAAAGTATAACTGTTCATTTGCAGTTTTTTACTGCATAATTATACTGTAAATTATTGTGTTGCTATAAACTTTGCGCTTTCCCGCTAAATAACAGCTAATAGCAATACTAATCAGTTACTAAACGTTAATTATCAATTTATCAGTTTTTTCCAGCATTATGTTCTCTCCAACAGTCATATACAGTGAAAAAGTGGAGAAATCGCATCTTTTGTAGTGTTTAAAATCAGATAACGGGCTATTTTGGTAAATTACTTGCTGTTTATGAACACAAATTGTGATCGAACGGGAAATCACAGTATCTGGACAATTTTGTAGTGGCCTTAAACAGTCCAATACAGTCATTTGTGACCTTATGCAGTTTAAATAGATAGCATATATACTGAAATGTTTACAGGAAAATGTTTACAGTAACACATTTGTTGCCAAGATTTTTCAGTAGTCGAACGAATGATTTTCAATCAGTGTTGTATGCTGTATATAATGTATTAAAACATCAAAATTGTTTTTTATTTTTATTAATTAGACATTCTGATAACGTTATTGTTAATATTATCCATTTTCGTGAATTAAGCTTTGATTTGATTTGATTTTTTTCATTTTTACACATGGTGAAAATCAATATTCATAGAACTGCAATATAAATTGTACTTTTACATTTTATTTTAATCTTCAAATCTTTATGATATCGTTAAGAATATATTAGAATAAAACGTATTCAATAAAAATTCTAGAATCGAATTTGTCTCATTCCTGCAATAAAGCCATTTTTCTAAGAAGGAATTTCAAATCTATGACAAATTTAAATTTAATCAAGATGGTGTACAGTTAAAAATCGTCACATATTTTCAAAAATGTAAATATAATCATATTTTTAAAGAGAAAATTACTTTCTTAGTATAAAGTTACCAAATTGAATTTCTATATTTACTGAAGTATAAAAGTTGCATTGATTGATATATGATTTCAATTATCCAGAAAAATGCATGCACAAATATTTATAGAAGAGTAATATAATATCTGTATTTCAAAGAAAGTAAGTCAGATAAAATTTAATATACTTCTCGTAAACAATTGTAAATAAAACTCAAAACAATTTAATATTCATGAGCTAAGATAAAGTTTACATTCGTTCAAGAGTAATGAATTATTTTTATTTTTATTATTTTTATTATTATTATTATTGTACCATACATTTTCATTAAAATTGTTTCTTTTTTAGAAAAAAAAAATATAATTTACAGATTTTGACGAATTTATAAGCTTTTAGATGTCTTGAAAATGTATTATAAATTTTTTGAAAATACCCGTACTATTTTCTATGTGTTTGTGATCAAACGTTTCTTGCAGATCAAGTTCAAGAAGTAATGTATAGACATTAATACACATGTATTGTTATTTGCAACTTAATGCATATTTGAACCTCCCAACTTCTGGTAGAAATTGCCCGCTACAATATAAGCTAAACATTCTTCAATCTACAAGAAAGTGATGTCTCAAATTATTTTCTGTATAATTTCTCAAAACTCTGTATGTGAAAAGGCCATTGCGAAAATTCATGCTGGGTAAATATGTATGCATAACGGCCGAAAACGGCGCTGAGATTCTGCATGTTTACTAGTGGGCTATATATAATTTTCTGTAATGTATAAACGAACCAAACTTGATGTATGATATGGTCATAATTAATGAGGATGCAAATTAACTTCAGGTGCATATAAGCTGGAAGGTGTCACTGCTGTGCTACAATTTATCTCGTTCATGAGAAGGCTATGCCTAAATTCTATACTGTATAGCTGCGTAAAAATCAATATGTGACAGAACCATTATGAAGTATATTTTGTTCTTCAGGTGCAAATCTGCAAATTTCTCCATGGTCTGAAAAGCTATATTTGAGCTTTTGTAGCGCTTGAATAAACCGAACCTGATATGTGAGATGTTATTACGAACAAGACTGCAGATTAACTTTGGGTGTGTATCTGCTTGAATGTGGCTCTGCTAGTAGTAATATCTGTTGATTATCGTGTTAGCATCTGATGATTAAAATTACATCAAACTGTTTACACACGAATAATTAAATATTTGTTCATGCAAAACTGTATTTAGTTCTATTATAACACACACACACACACACACACACACACATATATATATATATATATATATATATATAAATTAAATTTTTCTGATGCCCACAACATATTTTTTTCCCTGTAATATATAGTAATAAATTTGTGTTTTTCTAAACACTACAATTGGTTTTTTTTCTTAAAATATATAAATCTCGTACTATACAGTAATCTATATCATTATATAAAGCGCAAAAAAATGTATGTTTGTGGAGGGTAATCTCTGAAACTACTGAACCGATTTAAAAACTTCTTTCACTGACCAAAAGCTACAGTATGCCTGATTGTTATAGGCTATATTTAATTTTGATAAAATAAATTTTAGTTTAAAATCAGAGCATTTTAATTAAAATCCCCATAAAAGCCATAATAGAAATGGAATTAATGAAATATTAAAAAAATTAGCTGCTGCCAACATAAAAGAAACATTTAGTACATGTTCATTTTGTTTTCAAAATATCTTGACATGAAAAGAAAAGAAATATATTTGCACGTGAATTAAATTGAAATTCATATAAAGCTTAGCGAAATGTTAAATTTACTCGTTAAATCTGACGTCATTATAGCGTTAAAAGAGTTTATTTTTCTGATAATATAACTTGATATGATATTATGTGATATGATATAATGATCTAAGCATTAATGTTTAAACTGACGTGCGTAAACGAAATTGGAATTTAAAAATAAATAAATAAAATAAAATAAAATAAAATTAGAAATTCTAACTTCTAAACTTTTATTAAATTATTTATTTTAATTTATAATTGTTGGCAAAAAAATTTACGAGTTAATTTATTTTTCGACTTTTAATAAAATATATTTTCACGCAAATACGCAAGCGAAGTTATGACGTCACTGGCCGTTCGTGGATGCAAGAAAAATATTTCCTATGTTAAACTCCCAATGGATTTTTTGTAAAAAAATATTAAAAATCGAAGAAAATTATTTCCCGAGTTTAATCCCCATATTTAGGTATATATATCCATTAGTTATCATGTGCATGCGTTAGATTAAGTTGTTTTTGTTGTAAAATTGATAAAATTTGAATTTTAAATTTCAAAACTCCAGGGAAAAAAATTGGCAAACTTCCATATTCGATAAATAGGTTTTAAAACTTTTGCTTTTGCCTCCAAGGCAGCAGTACGTGTTTTTGTGCACCTGATGAAGAAAGGCTAAGTCCTTTCGAAACCGGTTGTGCTAGCTTAAAATTGATGGTGTGTAAAGAAGTTTTAAAAACTATTTATCGATTGTACACCAGTTTTTGAATTTAGTTTGGTTCCATATTCGGTTGAAAACACAAACATTTCATTTCAGAGGATGATATTTACACAATAAATATCTAACTAATATACTAATTAAATGGAAGATGATAAATATTCTATCATAATTTGAAGTCAAATTTGTTTTCAAATGTCTAAATAAAATATCTCATATAAGATACTAATATGTTCCAGCGGAATAGATTTGATATCGGTCATCCTTGGCAGAAAAAAAAATAAAAATAAAATATTGCCAAATTATCTGGCGAGCGTAATTTAATTTCTTTCAAAAATCATGGTTATTTTAACAACTTATATTAAGAGAGTAATGAATAATATGAAACAATATTTCGTACAATACATATTACGAAAATATACATCTGGCACGTATATTTTCGTATGACGTTTTTGATCGCCAAATACAAAAACGCCAAGGACAACTGAGTTTTTAAATTTAAAATTAAAATTTTGTCAATTTGACAGCAAAATAACTCAATCTAACACATGCGCATGATAACTAATACATATATATATACCCAAATATGGGGATGAAAATCGGGAAATAATTTTTCTCGATTTTTAATAATTTTTTACAAAAAATCCAATGGACGATTAACATAGGAAATCATTTTCTTGCATCCATGGACGGTCTGTGACGTCACACTTCGCTTGCGTATAATAATATAAAAAGTGAATTAAAAAAATACCATCTGCATTTCATTATGCATTTTTTAAAAGAATAATTGAGAAGTTTAAATTTATTTGACGACTATTTTTAGCAACTAATAGTTATGACAAGTAGCTCAATATACATAGCGCATACAACCATTACTGAAATGCAAATAGCATTTAATTATTTGAGTTACATTATCTTGATTAGAAACCTATTTAATCTAGGTATGCTCTATCTATACTAATATATAAAGAGGAAAGGTTTATGTATATATGTAGATAACGATCGCTAGAACTAAAAAGCCGATTTTTTTTCTTTCTTTCTTTCAACTAATCAAAGGTTACACTGTCTCTAAGTGCTAGAGTCTATAATAAATTTTGGTAAAATAAATTTTTAATTCAAATTTTCAATATTTGAATTGAAAACAAAGCATAGATTTGATATCTGTCGTCCTTGTCGATTTTTGTGTTTGGCGATCGAAAGCGCAATACGAAAATCTGTATATTTTCGTATTAAATACGAGATCTATGTTTTTACTTCAATTATCCCACAACCGTAGGTAGTGGAAGTATTATATTAGGTCCAAAAATTCGATATAGAGTTTTACCTGTCTTACACGTTTTAAGGCCTCCTGAATCCAAAAAAGTAGTTTTTGGCAATGGGTCATTGTGTGTATATGTGTGTACGTATGTGTGGAATCTTCTGGCTGTCATATCTCCGAAACTAATAAAGATAGAACTACGAAACTTCACAATTGATTCTGGAGTACAGATAAATTTTCCAAATTTCCGTAAAACTTGAAAAACCAGAATTGGGTCATCGAAAACCGGTAATGGGACCGTAAGCCCTTATCACAAAAACAACTCTAACGATTTTCTTCAAAGTTGCTATATGAACAATCTATTAGATGCCCTTTTGAATGATATAGTTGGTTAGTTCAGGAAAATTGATAGACGTCCTCTATGAACAACTCAATTTCAGATGTCGCAAGTGCGTTCCTTTAAAAACGCCTGTACGGATTTTTTTCAAACTCGCCATGTTAAATTCCTATTAAATATGCTTTTGTATGTAATTATTGTTTTCCGGTCAATAACTGAGTATTCTAAGTTTTGGTAAAAGTTGGTATCTCAAAAACGGCTCTAACGTTTTCTTGAAAATTGTTTCATTAATCCAACTTAGATAACCTTTCTCAAGTATTACGTGCTTATTACAGGAATATTAACGGTCATCCATGATTAGGTAGTTCAGTTTTAGATCTCGGAAATTCGTGTTTAAAAAAATAACTATCTATTTTTTTTTTTTTTTTTTTTTTTTTTTTTTTTTAACTCGCTATATAAACTCTGTTGTATGTGTCTTTTATACGTGTATCAAGTTTCTCTTACTAGAAAATCTCAAAAAATGTATATAACATCTCCAAAAAATTGTATATAATACGTGTAATAGTGGGTAATGGAAGTCGTGTGGTTGTTTCACACCAGATTCTGTAACAGTATATATTGTACGAATATTGTTTCATATTATTGATTTCTCCCTTAATATACATTATTAAAATAACCATCAATTATGGAAAATATTAAATATATTTCCGAGATGAACAAATAAATAATAATTAAAGCTATTATGACGTCAATTTTATCAAAAACATTTTCATATCATAGGTTTATTTCTCGATATTTTTTATTCATGAGTAAAGAAATGTTTCCTTTTTTTAAAATAAATAAATAAATAACATTAGGTAAAAATTGCCAACATTTAACAACTAATTAAAAAAAAAATTGTAAAATTATATTTTGACTTTTTAGTTAATAATATTGCCTGACTAATAAAATATAAACTGATATCTTTCTTGATTTTTTACATGCCAATCCATCTTTAACTAAAATTTGTTCATTTGTGCGAAGCCGGACGGGTCAGCTAGTTTCTTATTATTTTCTTTACATCTTCATAAATACAAATTAATTTTAAACCTAGCTATTCACACAGATAATAAAAAATATAATTAATTTCAAATTCACTGTAAAAGTATAACTGTTCATTTACAGTTTTTTACTGCATAATTATACTGTAAATTATTGTGTTGCTATAAGTATTGCGCTTTCTCGCTAAATTACAGCCATTAGCAATATTAATCAGTTACTGAACGTTAATTATCAGTTTATCAGTTTTTCCTGCATTATGTTCTCTCCAACAGTCATATACAGTCAAAAAGTAAAGAAATCGCAGGTTTTGTAGTGTTTAAAATCAGATAACGGGCTATTTTAGTAAATCACTTGCTGTTTATGACCACAAATTGTGATCGTATGGGAAATCAGAGTATCTAGACAATTTTGTAGTAGCCTTAAACTGTCCAATACAGTCATTTATAACCTTATACAGTTTAAATATATAGCATATATACTGAAATGTTTACAGGAAAATACAGGAGTCTGTATTGCGAAGTTGTTTCAGTAATCGAACGAATGATTTTCTACCAGTGCTGTATGCAGTATATAATGTATTAAAACATCAAAATTGTTTTTTATTTTTATTAATAAGACATTCTGATAACGTTATTGTTAATATTATCCGTTTTTGTGAATTAAGCTTTGATTTGATTTGATTTTTTTTATTTTAACACATGGTGAAAATCAATATTCATAGAACTGCAATATAAATTGGGCTTTTACATTTTATTTTAATCTTCAAATCTTTACGATATCATTAAGAATATATTAGAATAAAACGTATTCAATAAAAATTCTAGATTCGAATTTGTCTCATTCCTGCAATAAAGCCATTTTTCTAAGAAGGAATTTGAAATCTATGACAAATTTAAATTTAATCAAGATGGTGTACAGTTAAAAACCGTCACATATTTTCAAAAATGTAAATATAATCATATTTTTAAAGAGAAGATTACTTTCTTAGTATAAAGTTACCAAATTGAATTTCTATATTTACTGAAGTATAAAAGTTGCATTGATTTATATATGATTTCAATTATCCACAAATATTTACAGAAGAGTAATATAATATCTGTATTTAAAAGAAAGTAAGTCAGAGGAAATTTAATATACTTCTCGTAAACAATTGTAAAAGAAACACAAAACAATTTAATATTCATGAGCTAAGACTAAGTTTACATTCATTCAAGAGTAATAAATTATTTTTATTATAATTATTATTATTATTATTATTTTTGTTTACCATACATTTTCATTAAAATTGTTT
This sequence comes from Salticus scenicus, assembly GCA_963930645.1. NCBI lineage: Eukaryota > Metazoa > Arthropoda > Arachnida > Araneae > Salticidae > Salticus > Salticus scenicus. Next base: position 149,713,272 of record OZ005656.1, read on the forward strand.
CTTTTTTAGAAAAAAAAAAATATTAACTATATCCAGTAATTAAACAATAAGGCAAATAATTACTTATTATGTTGACAATTATCTTTCGTTCATATCTAACATTGTATTAATATTTTAGAGTTTTGATTTGTAAAACACTGATTTTGCGTTACTTTCACAGGTAAAATAGTGTTTTATTTTTAGTTTTATTTATTTTTTTTTTTTTTAGAATGGCAAGTCGTACTCAATCGTTTCCAATCGTCGTTACAAGTTTTTATCAATCACTTTGAATGAACATGCAGAGATTTTTATTTTTATATAAATTGTTAAACTTAAAGTTTGTTATTCTAACTGTCCAAATTTTCAGTCTGGATTCGTAGATTTTATCAAGTATTGGTACGCTTATTACTCAAACAAGAATCTAGCGAATGTTGTAGATTTTAATTCAACCACATCAGAGGTTAAAAGGTATTAACGAAAGCACCACTTTAAGTTTAAAATTAATAAAAAATAAAAAATAAATAAATATGAAAGCTTATATATATATATGTGCACCCCGCGACAAAAAGGAACAAAGGGTTTTTTCTTTGATTTTTCATAAAACAACGTTATCTAATCTGTGCTTATCATTTATTATTATTATAAAATAATACTATTCCTGGTCTAATTTTTGTTTTAAGACTAATTTTGAAAAATTTTAAGACTAAAATTTTTTTAATTTAAGACTACACAGCCCGACAAAAAGATAGGAACAAAGGGTTTTTTTTTTTTTTTTTTTTTTTTTTTTTTTTTATATGATTATTTTGAATATGAATATTTTAAATATGATTCAAATATTTAATATGTTTTTTATATTATAATATTTTGTTATGATAATAAGTGATCAGCACAATTTAGATAATGTTATTTTATGAAAAAAAAAAAAAAAACTTTGTTTCTATTCTTTTGACGCGGAGTGTAGTCTTAAATTAGAAAAATTTTAGTCTTAAAACTTTTCTATAGTCTTAAAACAAAAATTAGTCCAGGAATAGTGTTATTTTATAATAATAATAAATGATAAGCACAATTTAGATAACGTTATTTTATGAAAAGTCAAAGAAAAATCCTTTGTTCCTATCTTTTTGTCGCGGGGTGTATATATATATATATATATATATATCAAGAGTCTCGGCAGAGTCTCAAATGACGCAAGTGCAAAAACAAACGAACGCCACGACACTCAGCGGAAACGGAAAAACGAACGAAACTGCGACACTTATATATACAGGAAACCGCTGAAAGCCGACACTTAATATCTCAGGAAATATGGGAGGTTATGTTCTGATAATTTCAAAATAGTCTTTCACCTTCTGTCTGATCCTACCCTGAAATCGCTACATTTCTGCGTGCAATATATTTCGAGATATGAATTGGCTCATTTAAGTTGTAAATGACGGACTATGTGAGGAACAAATTTTTCTCGAATATGGCTCGACCGAATGTCGTTTAATTGATATATGATATTAATCGCTTTTATCTGATGTGCCTGACGTCTCCCTTTTCCCTAGGAAAACTCTTCTTTTTTTTATAACTCAGTTTAAAAATCGAACTATTTTTTACTCCGAAAATACCGTGATGCGGCAGTTTCGCGGACGAATACAGTCCAAAGAATATTCTGAAATACTCAATACCAAATAATCGTTTTGGCGCCCTCTATCGCGAATTGGCGTCAAAAATAAACACAAAAATATAAAAAAAATACTTTTCTTTTTTTAATATATATATTAAATGAGTTATTTATTTAGGTACTTGTATTTTATATGACATTTGTTTATCAAAAATATTCATTGTATTTACATTGTTTTCATGCTGATACGTTGTTAACTTTCAAAATTGGTTTTATTTTAAAAAGTGATTGCAACAACAAAAAATGTTTTCTTTATTTTCATAAAAATGACAAATAATATGATAATCATATGCAAATATTTGTAATTTTTTCAAAATTAGGTGATAAATCACTTAAACTATGGATTGAAAAAATTCTTAAAACAGAATTTGAAAATAATTAATTTGCTCATTAAGTTTCTAGTTTATATATATAAATTACAAAATGTTAAGCTATAATAAAATTTTGAATAGATTAAGATTTTTTTTTTAAATTAAATTCATAACAAACTATACTACTTAAATATTTACCAGTATAAAAATTTCACTTTTTAAAGATTTTTCTATTATCATTTATTTTTCTCTTTTAAATCAAATCTATACCTAAAAATTTATTCGCGTTTCTTTCTTTCTTTCTTAAATTTAACAGGAGGGAGGTGGCATGAATATAACAATAAAAACTACTCCAAAATAAATAAATAAATAAATAAATAAATAAATAAATAAATAAAAATATGCTCCTTAACTCGTATATACTTATTTCTTAGATATAATAGTGATATAAAATAAAATTGAAATTACCATGCATCTGCAACTTTTAAATTAGAAATTAATAATAACATTGTAAATATTGTACACACTATTCTAAAAAATATGGCATAAAATTTCGAGGAATTTTTTTTTTTTTTTTGGTGAATGATATCATTCAAATGATTAAATGACATAGAGGTTCAAATAGGATTCAAGGATGTTTATTTCCATTACAAAGGATTTTTTTTTTTTTTTTTTTTTTTACTATCACATATTTTTTAAAAACCTCTGTTATTCATTATTTAGTACAGCATATTGTTCTGAAATTTGCGTAAGTACTTGTTTATTTTTTAATATAGCTTTCCTATACAATATCCATAAAATCTTAAAAGTGTTACGAGGTAAAGTGGGGCAATTTTAAGCTTTTAATTAAACACAAAAAATTAATTAAAATTATAATATGAAACTGTTTTCACTTTGTAAAACTAATCTATTAATCAGTTTAAAAACTTAAAAGTCGTGGCCAAACCAACAATAATAACGATTAATACTTATACTAAATTAAATGATTTTTCCGTAGCTTAATAATTACTGTTAACACAAACATTGTTACAGTAACTTGAGTTTGCATTATATTATAAAAATCGTAAAGGCAAATTCTTTACGAAAACAACTTTAAATTAAACTGATTTAAACTCATTTTGTATTAAATAAAAAACTAATCATGTTGTTCTGTAGAATTTTTATATGAATTTAATTTTATTGATTTTAGAAAAGTGTGTTTCCAAAGTTCATACAAAATCTCGCCAAACAGTGTCAAATACGAATTATTCAATTTGTTTTTATCTAGTAATTTTCGGAATTTCTTAAAACTGTAAAACACGTCTACGAGAATTTTTACGGAATTTTGTTTAGTTAAGAATAAAACAAATGTGTATAGTAGGGGAAGGGAGGGGGGCATAAGGACTCAGTGATGGGCAAATTTTAATTTTATAAATGTGAAATTTGGGTGGAGGGAGGGGGAATCTCTGTTAGTTTGATGGAAAGACCTTTTCAAAACCACATTTTAACACAAAATGTTTTTCTCTATAACTATTTGTTAGGAAAATAAGAAAGAAAATTTTTCTTTTAAAGTCGTCCCCCGTGTCTCGAGAACACCTTGGAAAATTTAAAAACTGTAAAAAAAAAATGAGGCGGGGGGGGGGGGAGCTTAATCAGTTTGAAGGATCTTTGTTTTGTTTGGAAATTCGAACTGTAAAAACAGGGGAGCGAAAGGCACATCTTTGAAATTTTAAACAAATGAAGTTCTTTTTGTAGTTTGTCGGAAATGTCTTCTACAAACAAAAAATTTTTTAATATATTTTGTTTGCCTCTTTTTTTTTTTATTATTATTACTAAATATACTGAAAATAGTCTGCATTATGTTCCTATTTCAGGATCACGTCGTTTGATCTCGTTTGGTTTACTTAAAAAAAAAGAAAGAGAAAAGAAAGGAAAAGAAAAAAAGAAATTGAAGCTGAATTGAGATAGAAGAAACCTTAGGAGGCAAACATTAAAATTTCGAATAGGAGGGGGATTAGGAGCTCATTTAAAGTTCTATTTAGACTCATATTTAATATGCACGCTTTTACGTTTTCAAAACTTTCAAGGCGTCTCCTATAGATCTGGAAAGAAAAATGGGACCTTTAGAATGTATATATATAAGCTTCTTTAAAAAATGCCCCACGAGCGGTTCTGCGCTGTAAAGCTGGTGGATGGGAAATGCCGGATTCGATCCCATCCCGCTCTCTTCAACCTAGCCGTTCATTCAGTGTTTTTTCTCCGAAACTTGCATAAATACGGGCTACGACCCCTTAGAAAGAACTCACGGGGGGCAATGTACTTACAGGCCTAGGACCCTAGCGCAGTCAATTGGCCTTAAAACCTACAAACAAACAACCTTAAAAAAGTATCGTTGGAAATATTTTAAGTGATTATATTTAGAAGATTTCTCAAAGTGCTAAAAAATCCTTATCATTTAAAATTTTAAAGTTATATCTCTCATATACACTTTATACCCCCATAAACCTATTTTCGAAAATGAGGCAAACTCCAAAATCCCTACACTACGTTTCAGAAAATTTTTAGGAATTCTAAAGTGATTCCAAAATACTAGGAAGAAAGTGGGGACTATGTACAGTATGTTTAATCAGATAGAATAAAACTAGATGATAACATTTTAATGCATGTTTTTTAGAAACACTTTTCTAAAAAGCGATTTTCCTATTAAAATTTCTAAGTGATCTAACTGGTAACCCCCCTCCTATTTTCCCCAGCTGAATTAATTTTAAACCAGACAAAATCTCTCTCAAATTGATTAAGCATCTTTTTTAGAATTATCAGAGTTTCCAAGGGAGGATCTGAACCTAACCCCAATGGTGCTAGGTATTTTGGAAAATTACTGTCATATCCTTAAACAGTTTTACTTTATGCATCTACAATTTAAAAATAACAAAATATTTATCTTTTGTTCACTCGATTGAACATTTAAAAATTTTTGTGAAATTTTTATCTAACTGAAATCTATGTGGTGAAAACTCTTTAGAAACTTATTCGTAACACTTTTTTACAAAATCTTTCGTACACAAATTATTTTTTTAAACATTTATTTTGAATTTTCTGTTGAACTATCTAAGAAATAGTTGCACCAATGAGCTATATAAGAAATTGAATATTGAATAAAATAAAAAATCTTTATTTATTTTTTTATTTGTAGAATTTTTTGTCATTTTTAAAATGTACTACATTATGCCTTTGTAATGTTGCATGTTTCCATCCCTCAAAAAATATTCTTTCTTAAAGTTTCTTTTTTTTTTTTAATCACTTTTTATAAAATTTTGAAATTTCTTTTAGTTTTTTATTTTGTTCGAGTATGACCTATAAAACAACACTTTTTATACAGTGTTATAACTCATTACCATGCTCCTTTAATTTTACGTTTTGATCATTAACCCCTAAAAAGTAATGATATCAATACAAAAAACCCTTAACGGGTTAAAAGTTTGTGACGCAGCACTGTACTTTATGGCTATAAGAATTAGAAATACGGGTCTTAAAAATAATGATATCAAATTTTCAGTGACGCTTTGATATTAATTAAATTATAAATAGATTTTCTTATTTGAATTTGTTTTTTCCTCTTATTTATATTTACAGTGTAAACGTTATTTTCAAGATAAAATAATATATAGCATTTACTCATTGATACCTTTCCATTCACATCTCTTATACTATGAAAGCATGCGTTTTAAAAGAAATTATATGAAATTCCAGTAACCCAGTGGTGTTACATTAAATGATTTGTTTTTAAATTTCACTGCAATTATTTTGTTTTGCATATTAAAGTATATGTGCACATTGAAATATTGCTTTTAATTTTCAAATACGCTGTCAAATATATCACTTTCATTAAGCTTATATTATGTACTGAAATATATTTATTTCAATGAATTATTCTATCTTTTGCGTCACGCCATCCAAAACTGTAAGTAAAATATATGGAAATGTTTACTTTGTGTCATTTCATCCAAATAAATTGAAAATGCATGCAAATAGATATTGTGCTGCAAAGAAAAAAATTGTGAACATTTTTTCAGTTTTGATGGCGTGACGCAAAAGATAGAATAATTCATTGAAATAAATATATTTCAGTACATAATATAAGCTTAATGAAAAAGTGATATATTTGACAGCGTATTTGAAAATTAAAAGCAATATTTCAATGTGCACATATACTTTAATATGCAAAACAAAATAATTGCAGTGAAATTTAAAAACAAATCATTTAATGTAACACCACTGGGTTACTGGAATTTCTCGTTCTGGAAAAACTTCTGTTTGTGAAGAATTTTATATACCAAAAAAATAAATAAATAAAATAAAAAATAAAGCTTAGTTTATATATATATATATATATATATAGCAATTATAATTACTTTTTCCATCGTAAATCCATAAAAATTAACATTTTATAATAATAAAAATAAATATTTAACGTACTAGGATTTAACTTTTTTAAACTTTTATAACGCAACTAACGTTCCATACAGAAATTAAAGAAAAGAAATATCGATTTTTTTTTTTTTTATTCGAAATGAGTTATAAAAAAATTGCAAATTTTCTTTTTGTCAAATATATGTAAGAATAAATCTGCACCAAAAAAATTATATTTCCTTGTGGAGCATGTTCAAATTTAATCAGAAGGTAGGAATAAAATCCGTGTACCTATCCCGGGGGAATATTTTTTCTAATTTCTCATAGCCACATTTTTACAGTCTGAAAGGCATTTTAAAAAATACAATAGCACTCAAAATAATGAAATTTTTTGTCAGCAGGTATTTTTAAGAACATTTCCTTTCATCAAGATAAAGTTTAAAATCGTTAGGGATAGCGTATGGATGCGAAAAGGGAAAGGAAAAAAGAAATTTATAAACTGAAAGATGGAAGCTTATGATGTTTAAAAAAAAAAAAATGTGTATATATATATATATGTGTGTGTGTGTGTGTGTGTGTAAATATATTAAGATGTAACACAGAAATAAAATAAAATTCACATATACGTAATCACAGAAAAGCAATTGTATTTGTATTTGTTTTTTTGTTTATTCCTAATTAAATAAATTTCAACCAGCCGTAAAATTATTTTTTTTCTCTTGTATATATATATATATATATTAATGCAAAAATGAGTTTCCTTTTTCATGAAATAAATGCCTTTCTGTAATAAAAACAAAATGAATATCGCTATATGTTCATTTAATTAAGCTTTTGTAGGATTCGAACTTTCTAATTTTCACGATTAAAAAACAGCATTTTTAATTTAAAAATAGGTAATATAAGTTTTGGGGGGAATTGTGCATAGGTTTTTATTTATTGGTTAAAATTTTGAGTGACTGCAAAATATGATTAAAATAATTATGATATGAAAATACAGTTTACTTTTGAATTAAAAATGCTGCACCTTTAATAATTATATTACTTTTGTTAAATCAAAACAGCATTAATTATTAGATTTATCGTAGTGAAATTTTCATGATCAAAGCAAATCATTATATATATGTATATATAAACTTTTCTTAATATGTTACTAATATATTTATTATTTTTTTTTCTTATTTTAATTATGTTTATTTTAATTGAATCTCCAATGTTTTAAAAAAGTATGTTTAATTATGATTTTCAAAAAAAAAAAAAAAAAAAAAAAAAAAAAAAGCGTAAAATTTAGGGCTACGAGTTTAATTTAAAAAGAAAAATTGCTTCAGAATATCATATTGACTACACTGAAAAGTTTTGACTACATAAGAAACATTATTAAATATTAGCAACTTTCTTTTCCATTTTACAGAACCATGATAAAGTTTGTTTGAAACGCTGTTCCTAATACATTTTGGCGTTAATTATGTTTATAATTAAAATAATCAAAGTTAAATTAATAAATTAAGCTAATTGTTCTTCATTCCATATATCATTGTGTTATATAAAAGCTGTTAAATTTCATTAAATTATATCTAATCACCACGGAAATATTTTTCATTCAAGATTATATATCAACAAAACCTGTTATATATATATATATATATATATATATATATATATATATACTGCGAAAAATAAACTGTTAAAAGTACAGGAAAAATCTGGCCGCTGGTGTGCCAGTATTTTTCCGTCAGATATACAGTTTAAAACCGTAAAATTGAATCACTGACGTATATTTTACGTAGAAATCCTGTAAATCAAACAGGTCTTTCGTTAAAAGTACAGTTTTGTCCTGTATATTTGGCAGAGAAATACTGGCACCCCAGCTGTCAGGTTTTTCCTGTAATTTTAACTTTATTTTCTATTTTTTTTCTTGCAGTGTATATCTATCTATCTATCTATCTATATACATATATATATATATATAAATTTTAATGTAAACATTAAAAAAAAAAAAAAAAAAAAAAAAAAAAATACTCTAATAGCTTTGACACAGAGACAAAACCTTTCGAAACTATTGTCAAATTTTACAATTTAGTTGCAAGTAATTTCTTTAAGATTTTTTGTACACTAAACTTCACAGTTATTTTGCGTAATTTCAGTAGTAAGCGCCACTAAAACGGTAAACCTAAGCATCAAAATATCGGTCGCAACTAAATTTCCCAAATTTGCACCATTTGTTTTTGTAAAATAACGAACAATTATTTTTAGCAGGGGTATGTAATTTTATCTCCATGCAAAAAAACTCTTCTTTGAAAATATTTTCTTTCACAAATTTGTTGACTACTATACCGTTATTTAAATACTCTTAAACTTCTAAAATAATAACAATAGTAATGACCTCAATTTTTACATATTTCGTTTTAACAATTTTGATAAATCTAAATCTAAATAATATTATTATTGGATATTTTTTTCTATTCTTTAAAAATAATTAACTGTACGATTTGTAAATGTGAAAAGGTACAAATTATACATATTTAGTTTAACCATAGACCTATTATAAGAGTGGACGGAGCATTCCATTATTAAGGGAATACAAGAAAAGGTGCAAAGATAAAACCACGTGAATGTTGAAAAAGGTTACCTTTTTCTACATTTATCTCGTTATTGGCGATTTTTTGCTTTCAATATAAATATATATATTATTAAAAGATACAGCAAGCAAAACTAGTGTAAAACACTACAGCTACTAAAATATATTTTTACCTTGTTATTAACACTTTTGAACAAAGTTCAAAAGTTTTTATAACTTTGTTTGTCTATATTCGTTTTAACTCTCGTAAATAATCATTCAAATTTTTGAAATAATATAAGATATAATATAGTTAAACTAATTCAATTTAGAGAAATAAGTATAGAAATTATAAGCATTTTATAAAAATAATTACTTAAAAAGAACGAAATAATAAAATATTAAAAAGAATCTTAGCTGTTAAATAAAATCCTTATTTGACATAACTTCTAGGGTTTTTAAAGTACATCTAATTACTATTCCAAGCTATAAAATTCTTTTTAAATTCAAAACAATCTAACTTTTAAAGTGAAATTTTTTTTTTTTAAAGAACTTTCAAAGAAAAAGGAAAAATACCGTCTGCTTAATAAAAAGTAGAGTTTAGAGCATGGCGAGTAAATTTCAATATTGGCTGGCTTGGCTTCTGTAGATCAACAATCACATGACCTTTTTATGAGTTATCTTTGCACTCAAAAAGGTTGCCATTGTCCCGTCCACTCTTATAATAGGTCTATGAGTTTAACACTTTGTCGGTGATAACGTTTAAAATCGCTCTAAATATTCTTACCAGATTTACAGATTCTTTTAATCACCTATCTCACCTATAATTCTGAGGTGTTATATTTCATTTATATATAATGGAAAAATAACATTCGAAGAGATTAGGCAGCTATTACAGTTAAAATTTATTGGTAGATATTCATTTAAAAATTCCAACACTGGCCAGAGTTGTGAAATGAAATAGGACATGCAAAGGTCTTAACCTTGTACATTTTACATTTTTTGTAACAAATTAAATCAGTTGAAAATAATTTTCTGTTTCATTTTTATGGAATAATCTTAAAAAATTGTATACATTTTATTAAACATTTATAAAAGTACTTACTTATATTCTATATAACTGAAAAAACAGCCTATTTTAAAAGTATATCTAATGTAAACAACTGCTAAAGTAGGGTTAATATCTGTAAAACTATTTATGTTTTGTTCTCTAAAATGAAAGTACCCCTGAGAGCTGAATTTAGAAAATGTCATACAATAATATTTTAAATAGAAATGTAATATAAAGTATTTTTATTTCACTTAAAGAGATTAAGTTTTAAGAAAACAAACTGCTAAAAAGAAATACAAGCATTTCACCTTGTAAAAGAAATATATATATATATATATATATAGTACATGTATGACTTTCTTTTGAACATAAAAATATTTTTATTTTGTAACATGTTACATTTTTTATGTTACTTAAAACGGTAATTTGATAATTTCACAGGAAGTATGAAATTTTTTATTTATTTATTTATTTTTGACGTATTTAAATTATTATAACACTTGAAAAAAAATTATTGGAATATTACGTTAATGAAACAGAGCTTTACAAATTTACATTCAAAAATTTCGTCTTTTAACACCAATAAGTGAATTTCTAATTGCTACTATAAATGAAGAGCTTGTTTCCAAAAGGCGTTAAGTAAAAAATTTCAAAATTGACTTTTTGATGCAAAAGGTCGCAGCACACGTCGAACAATACATATTCAATAAGTAGGAGTTCCAAACGAAGTTTAGTCATAATGAAAACAGAAAGTGAAATCCGTGTTTTTTTCCGAAAAGAATTAAGTCACAAGTAAGTTTTGTGCCAAAAAGGATTAAGTCATGTTTAACCAATTGTAGCGTTAAAACAGGAATAAACTACTACGTCAGAAACGCCAAAGAAAAATTATTGAGGTGCATACAGCTATTTCGGTAGCCAAAAGCCATGAAAAGAATCTTTCTTTTCATGATGAATGAAAAGAAAGATTGATGAAAAAAGAAGAATGAAGATGAAAAAGAAGATGAATGAAAAGAAAATTTTCATTTTCTTTGAATGATTCTTTCAGTGCAAAAGAATCATTCTTTTTGCACTGAAGACGGTACGCTTTAGGCTACCGAAATAGCTGTATGCACCTCAATAATTTTTCTTTGGCGTTTCTGACGTAGTAGTTTATTCCTGTTTTAATATTCCAACGCCAAGTCTCCTGCTATCAATTGTAGCGTGCCTTGAGATCACGTGGCTTGTCTGGTCTTGGGTCAAAAGTAAGGAAAAAAAGGTTGTTGTTAGATTGTCACATTGAGACAGTTTTTTTTTTTTTTTTTTTTTTTTTTTTTTTTTTTTTTTTCCCCATAGAAAAATATAAAAATATAAAGATGAATGTATTTATAATCTTTATTATAATGTGTTTGAAAATATTTTAGTATTGGTTTTGGAACCTCGAAAAAAGACATTTGTTCCTTCTGTATTAGGAAAAAAATACAAATGAATTCAGAAAAAATTACAGAAAAAAGAAAAGACCCTGTTAACCGAACTTTTGATTCATAAACGTCGGAGAAAAAAAAATTATTCACTTTTAGGGGAAAAGCTTATAGGAAAAGATGAAATTACAATATGTTTTGACCTGATGCAAAATCAGGAATTACCACACAAATAAAAATTATACCATGTTAGGAATGTTTTTAGCAGTGGCTGCTCAAAAGGACTTCACTTTCCCATACTATTTACCAGTGCGTGGTCACTCCTACTTTACACGGAGATAAAAGATTCGGACGAGTGGAGACTAGTTTAAAGAAGTGGATACAATTTCACTTTCTAATGAATATTTTGAACATTTCTCTAAGGTTGGAAATCTTTTCGAGTATAAGAAGCAGTGGAATATTTTATATTGGAAAAATTTTGCACATAGTCGTCTGAAAATCAAACAAGGTTTCTTGATTTCACAGGCAAAAGTACTGGAAATTACAAAGCGAGATGTGGGAATCAAGACAACGTACTATGGTTCGTTTTGCCGCCAAAACATACTGAAACGAGGGACAGAAATTATCCCGTGCGCCCCTTCTGAAAAAAAAAAAAAAAAAACAGTATGAAACAAGCAAAGAAAAAAAGATGTTTTAAAATTACTTAACGCTTTGGAGATTAACTAATTGCACGAATGTTTTTATTTTTATGAATAATCTTGCAATGATACTGCTAACGCTAACACAAGGGAAAATAATGATAAAGATGGCAAAATAGAATTTGTAAATGAAGATTTGTAGTAACTAAATACCTACCAAAATTCTATAGCTAAAATTTATGCTGTATTTACATGAAAAAAAAAATACTTGAATTACTTTCAAATGGAAGTAAGTCATTTCATTTCGTTATTTGTTTGTGCCAAAAGGGCGTAAGTCATAGTTTTGTTCCAAAAGGAGTTAAGTCATTTCTTTCTTTTTTTATTTCTAAATAACTATACTGTCAGGATTTTTTTAAATATGTAATTTAGTGTTATTATCATCCATAGATTACTGGGAAAAATTATCTTTTCCTTAAATTCAATAATAAATCTTACATAACAAAATTGCGTTTTCTCAAGAACTGAAAAAAATGACTTAACTCCATTTGGAAACAAGCTCTTCAAATGACAAAGAAACTCTAATTCATAAGAAATTAAAATTTTACTATTATTCACAAAATAAACCTTATTGTGTATAAGTAAGTTAGGAAATCTCTTAGATTAATATGTATGTATATATATATATATATATATATATATATATATAATGATCTTGTATTCATCGCATTTCACATCATCATTAGAATATTTATTTGTATCCACTGAACTAACTAAGCAATCTTCACATTCGTTGGTGATACTTTTTTGAAAAGCGTAATGCTTCAAGTTAATGCAGTGTCAATTTTTATACTAAAGATTTTGTTTGTCAATTCTATGTATAGTTAAAAAATAAATAAACGTCATATTTATTTTTAAACTATAGCATTATATATATATATATATATATATATATATATATATATATATATATATATATATATATATATTAATTAAATAAAATTTTAATTTGGTTTAAACCATTTATTGAAAAATAAAATGCATTTCTAAAAAATATGCATTTTAACAGAATTAGTGTTACAGTCTAAAAGAAAAACTGTTAAAAAAAAAAAAAATCATTTCTAAAAAATTATGCATTTTAACAATAGTGTTTCAGTCTAACAGAAAAGCTGTTAAAAAAAAAATGCATTTCTTAAAATTATGCATTTTAACATAAACGGTGTTTCAGTCTAACAGAAAAGCTGTTTAAAAAAAAATGCATTTCTAAAAATTATGCATTTTAACAGAAATAGAGTTTCAGTCTAACAGAAGAGCTGTTAAAATAAAGTTAGATAATGGTCACTAATTTGATATAATATTAAATGAATAAATGTGCAAATAAAGGAATAGTAAATGTATAAAATATATTAATAAACCCCTGAATTTGGAAATATAAAAATAAAGAAAAATCAGACAAAAAATTAACAAAACTAAAAGATAGACCGAAGCTTTTAAAAAAAAAAAAAAAAAAAAAGCTGATGTACTGTTTAAATCTTGGCTTAAGCCTTCTATTTCGGTTTTAATATGTTTATTTTACGTAAACGCTTCTCACTTGTAAATATTAGAGACCAGTTAAAATTTTATTTCTTAAAAAGAAAGTAAAAAAACAAATAACAAAAAAAGAAAAAAAAATTCTGTTTTTTGTTATTAAATATATATATATATATGTATTCTTTGTTGTTGAATCTAACCATTCAGTTTTACAACTAGAAACTCTTTCCTTCAAAATGTCGGATAATTTTTTAAACTTATAGTTAAAAGATATATAAATCGTTACGTGTATCATTATTATACAAAATTTTCTGAAAAATCTTATATACTGATAAACGTCGGTTTTAAGAAAGATATTCCTATTATATCAGAAATTGAGGAAAAGTAATCACCATTGCATAAAGGTTGTCTTTGTGTATTTCAAATATTTGCTTGCCTTAAAAGGCAGAAAAAATTTAATTGTATCGTAATTTTAAACTAAGATTTCTCAAGATTAGACAAAAAGTAATTTAATTTGCTTGGATAATAACCATTTATAATTATGTGCAATTATGATTAAGTTTCCCATATTGTATTACCAGGACACTACCAAGTACAGTATTGGAGTATTGGATTTCAGCTGAAATAATTTGCATTTAAGCAATTACTGAAATTTTGAAGGTTTTTTTTTTTTTCCCTTTCTTCTAAAAATTGTCTGGCTAGTTGTCCCTACCGTTGTGACGACCTAACGGTTGTCATGATCTCATTAACTTAGATTAAGCTTAACTTAATTACTTAATAAAGTGAGTACGAGACTTGAATTATAAAATAAATAACGAGCTTTTACTTAGAGCTTAATGAAAAGGAGGACGTTGGACTATATTCACATTCACTACCTAATCTCACCTAATCTCAAAGGGGCAGCCTTCATAAATACTCTAACTATAAACAATTAACCATAAATAATCTCAACAACTTCACCTAACGTCGTTTACTCTCACGACTTGACTCGTCTTTCGTTAGTGGGAGGATTCCCTAAACCACTATACTACTCGACTAACTATCTTCTACTATAGCCGCTCGCTACTAACTCCTTCGAACTCCTATTACTTCTCATTCACTATCCGCCTCTTACTCTTACCACTCTCCCTCTTACTCTCTAAGCAGCTCTCCCGTCACTACCATCCTTCCCCTTTTATATCCATTTTAATTTATAAAATTAACGTATCGCAAATTATCATTATCATAGGAACTAACTCCATTAATCAACTGAATCCTAAAACTCTGCACATTTACGTGTTATTTGTAAAGTGCGAACTTCATTTGTAGCGTTACGCTAACGTTACTTTACCTCACACCGTTTTAACACTAAATACCTAAACTTAAATCAGTGTTACGCTGTAACTAATCATTCGACTCATAGTCTACTAATTAAAAACAAGTATATTTTTATTAGTTTCTTTATTTATTTCAGACAGATTTGCGTAACTCAAAAAAATAGTAGTATAAAATTCCAAATAAAAAATAGAAACGTGATAAAAATTATCTTTCGCATTCTTGGCAGACGTTAAAAGTGTGCTCTCCACAACTAGCCTTGTTGCAGTAGTTGCATACGTATTTTGTAATTTTCCTTTTCTTAGATGGACAGAAAGGACAAATTCAGTATTTGTTCGCTGCATTTTTAATCGTGTCTTCTGTAGGCTTGACAATATTAAATATATCTTCAATATTTATTTTGATGATCTAAACATTCGACAATTACAATGAATCTCGAAAAGTAACAAGTGTACAGCCGTGCTTATCAGATTCGGATAACTCATTTTACTGGTTATGTAGGTACTGTGAGTGAGGAGGTGTAAGTGAAACGGGAATATCTCGAATTCTCAAAACTGGCAGGGGTCGGTAGTCTATTTGACGAATGCTTAACATTCAAAAGGTGTCATCTTCAAAAAGTATTGAAAAAAAAATATATTTGATTCTACTCTTCTTAGAACACCAGAAAGTGAAAAAATTATCGGCTGAAATTAATTACAGCGACCACAAAAAATTATCAAAATTAAGCATATTTGGCGATTTCACACTTCTAGGCGATTGATTTTAAGTACTTGGCGGAAAAGCAAAACACGGTTCTGTTCGTACATGGCAATCTCGGTGCTAGCAAACGTATCGCCTAACAGCGCTAAATCGTCAAATATGCATAATTATAATAATTTTTTGTGGTTGCTGTAATTAATTTCAGTCGATAATGTTTTCATATTCTGGTATTTTATGAAGAGTAGAATCGCATATATTTTTTTGAGTACCTTTTGAAAATGACACCTTTTGAATGTTTCCTTGTTAGTTATCTAGGGTTAAGTATGTTTTAAATGTAGTTTTTCATATGAAATTAGCCGTACAGAGTTACAAAACTGAGTAAAAGTAATTCCGAAGTTGCTATCAATTTTTAGAAAGAAACTAGCAGGCTTTATTTGCTTCACCAGTCACTGCAATTAAGTATTCTTTTTTAAACAATTGAACATTTTAGGAAGTTCACTGAATATTTTAAAAATTGATGTTCTTAAATTTTTAGTTCAGCAGGAAAAATCTGTATAATTTTTCTAAAGGAAAAAAAAAAAGACTCATTTATAATTACTAGTATCGCCCAGTGGTCGAAACTCGACCATTTTTTTTTTTTTTTTTTTTTTGCAAAGCGAGGCAAAGCAAAGTTATTGCCTTGTCCTAAACGGAATGCAATTGCAACACAGCTGCGGCAATTGTTTGCCAATATTCACTCTAACTGAATCAGCAGAGTTTTACTTAATATAACTATTTCTCTCTGTAGATGTTAGCCTTTCCTGAAATGAGAGAAAATCGCAACGTCAAAACGCCCCTTGTTGTGTGATACAGCCCAGAAGCTAATAGGTACCATGTCAGACCAAGGTCCAACCAAGTATCAAATTCTGTTAAATTAATTCGATTGGTTCATAAAGTACAATGTTTGAACAAAAAAAAAAAAAAAAAAAAAAAAAAAAGATATTTTTCAAAAATGGTCGAATTGAGTTCGGGAAATTTCAAAACGTGTAACTTTATCGAAAACCGAAAATCTAAAACATTTCTGAATCTTACATTTTCTACTTATATATGCAGAGAAAAGAATAATAAATCCACTTTTTAAAAAATAAAAATAAGTAGTCAATTTCACTAATTTCACTTAATTAAAATGCAAGGAAATCTCAAAACGTGTAAATTCATCGAAAACTGGAAATCAAAAGTTTTTATGTATCTTCTACTTGCTTCTTCTACCCACAAAAGCTAGCAATAAAGACACTTTTTAAAAAAAATAAGTAGCCAATTTCAGTTAATTGAAACGTAAAGAAAGCTCAAAACATGTAATTTCAGCAGAAAACGGAAATCGGAATTTTTTCCGTATCGTCTACTTATACATGCAGCAGTTAGTAACAAATCCATTTTCCTTTTATTTAGTATATTAGTTGAATATTTATTGTTTAAATATCATCCTTTGAAATGAAATGTTTATGTTTACATTCGAAACTGGAAGTTTGCCATTTTTTTTTTTTTTTCTGGAGTTTTGTGATTTTAAATTAAAATTTTATCAATTTTACAGAAAAAATAACTCAATCAAACACATGTAGACAGTAACTTATATATAACTATACCCAAATATCGGAATTAAAATCGGCAGATAATTTCCGTTATTTTTTAATAATTTTTTACAAAAAATTCAAAGGACAATTAACATAGAAAATCTTTTACATGGCTCCATGGACAGACAGTGACGTCATCAATTCGCTTGCGTACAGTGATGCTACATTATACAAATTACTGTGTCTATGGTTTTATTTGAGCTTTATGAAATTACCAGATTTAACAACTTTCTACTTTTAGGTATTTTTTAATGTGAAGGAATACGTGTATAAAAGGAAAAAATGGGGGAAAATGCATAAAAAATAAATGTATTTTTAAATACCTTCTTGACATCGTAAGAAAATAATATTTGTATTCGCACCTTCCGGCTAACCATACCTTTCGAATGATACCATTTTCAACCCTCTACTCCCATAATTAATATGTTAAAAAGGGACAACAAATTTTATGCTTGCCTATTAATATATAGATAAAGTGTAATTTCGGCCAAATTTACAATGCAAAAAATAATAACAGACACAAAAAAAAAAAAAAAAAAAAAAAAAAAAAAAAAGATTATTTCTCACGAATTTATAGACAAGAAAATTTAATTTGAATAATAATAATAATAATAATAATAATAAAGGTTACCATACTAGTTATCAAACGTTGCCAAAGCAATTTATTTATTTAATTATCTATATTTCAAAAACTAAATTCTTCATCAATAATATTCCAAATCTGTCTTGGAAAATGGAAATTAACAAATGCAAAAAAACAAGATTATGAGATTTCCTGCAGAATCCTGAACCGTTTTGTTAAAGAAAAAAAATATTTAAAATAAATTCGAGTATAATTCAGATATTTATTTACCTTTTATATTATTTGCTGTTGCTTGAGAAAATAAATGTCCTTTGTTTCGAGAAAATGTAAAAATAATTTGAGCATAATAAAACACAAATTCGATGTTATAGAAAAAGTCAGATTTCTTGCAGTTGTAAGATAAAAAAAAATAAATAGATTACCAGAAAAATAATAATAAAAAAAAAATAAAAAAAAAGTAAATAAAGCCCTATTCCTTTGCTTTTCAATATTTTATTACTCTCCGCATTTCAATTTCATTATAGCAAGAATGACTTCAAAAAAAAATTTTTTTGTCATCTATCAAATTTAGCTTTTCTAGGTGTTATTGAAAAAAAATTAATAATAATAACATGGTTGACTGCATACTGAATCTTACTTAGTGTGATTTCTGAATTGTTTTCAAGTCATCAATCAAAATAAATATCAAGTTCAAACAGAATACATGCTGAAAATAATATAGATCGAAGTAAAATTTACTTTAGACTTTAAGTATGTATGAAATTTCTTTTGTTTGTATACTTTATACGATCAAATATCACTTTTTTTTCTAACGTATTTTATTTGGATAAATTACTTTTTTAAATATTTCTGCAGATAAAAGAAAACAAAGTATTGTTAATATCTATCCATCTATCTATCTATCTATCTATCTATATATATATATATATATATAAATCTATATATATATATTTATATAATGTACATTGGAAGTTTTTATTATTATTATTATTATTATTATTCATAAATAAAGTTCCACTTAAAAAGTTACATTTATCTATATTACTGGGATTACAAAACAATATTTCCCATTTCCCTTTATTAATTGGTAGTATATATTTAACCGTAGTATAAAATTTCATGTTAAAAGATTGTATACATGTAATTTGCATAAATTTAATTATAATATAAATTTGTATAGGGTTAATTAATATAAAATTAAAAATTACTAAAAATTTGCTAATATTATTCCAACCACTTTGCATTTAAACCCTTTTTTGGCGTTCCTCTAAAGCATTACTTTAATTAACAAAATTATTTTACGTACTCATGATTAAATATTTGAAATTTCATCCTTAACAATTAATGCTAGTAATACTGATGTCGTATATATACACTGGAATATATAAAGTGTTAAACATAAATACTTTTTTTTTTATACATTAAATAAATTTTTAGTAGAACGTCTAAAGGCGGGGATCTTTTACTTAAGTACTTTTAATTAATCCGCAAGCAATAATTTAAATTGGGTGATAGTCTTCTTTATATATATATATATATATATTGATATATATATGTGTATATATTACATAGTACATATATCCAAATATATATATAGTAGACTTGTCTAAGTCATATATTTTCCATATTTTACCTACTCTAAACTTTCAAAGTAGTATTAAGTTTGAACTCTCTAATGGATACTTAAGGAAGCCTCTACTAATTAAGGACCTGTGCATAAGATTTAAGTTGCTGTACGTGTTCATTAATTTATTATTTAGGTTAATCAGATTTAAAATTCTCTTATTTAATTATTGTGCATCTTTTGTAATGATATAATAGATCTAAAAATACGTGCATATTATTAATTGCATCATATATTTGTTAATAAACTTATTGTCTGTTTCTTCTTTAGCGATCTCTTTCCCTCAGCTAAATACTACGCAATTTCTACGATCACACCTGTATAACTTTGGAGCATATTTCATGTATATGCCAATATTAATTTAAAATTTAAAACTTCCGTTTAGATGTAATATTTAATTAAAAAATATATATATTTATTTGTTGACAAACGCTTGTTCGATATTTCTTATGCATATTTTTGTATTTATGGAAATATTCAGTAAAAGTTAAATGTGTTTATCCATTTCAACGGTACTCTTCTAAAATCCTATAATGAAGCAAGACAGATTCTTTCACATCCCTTGATTAAAGGGTAAAGGTAATTAATTTCAACACAAAAATTAACACCATCTAATATTTTTTTTCGGAATATATAATTAATATCGATTATCGCTGCTCAAACTATTATTTAATTTGTTGCAGTTTTAATGGAATGAAAAATTATTTATTAATCATTACTGTTTATATATAATTTATTAATAAAATTATTATATCATAGAAATATTTACATAATAGTGTAACACATGCAAGATTTTCTATTTTGGAAATTTCAATGTATTTTAGATGTCATAAATCTTTTTAGAAGATTTCATCGCAAGAATAATCTCCATCATTTTGTTAAAATCCAAAATGCCAGAGCTTAAAATATTTTTTCCTATTTCAAGAGATTTTCATACTTCACTTAAAAAAAAAAAAAAAAAAAAAAAAAAAAAGAAAGAAATAGACGTTTGAGAAAAATTGCAGCCGGAAACCACTTTATTATTCTTTCTGAAAAGTGGTTATAAATATCCGTATTCAATATACTCCTAACAGAGTTTTTAATAAAATATTTCTCAACCAGGAACTTTTGATTCAATATAACTGAAAAGATTGAATACGTTGTTGCAAGTAAATTATAAAAGGAATTTGTTACAAGATGGCTTGAGTGATTTCAACTAACTTTTAGAATCATTAATTTCAAAAGAAATCTTGTGTATATATATATATAGATACGTAAGTGGGCTTTTTTAGCGATACTTATCTAGATACTTATCTAGAAATTTATATAATGATAACGAAATAATAGAATAAAGAAAAAATATGCGTATACTATGCGTAAATTATACTTTCGAATATTTTCTTAAATGAATACTTAAATAAGATTTTTAACAAATTAAGGAAAAACAATTTATAGTGTATATTGATAGTGTAATTTTTTTGCCTATGGTTTTGTAATAACACGAAATTATTTGATATTAACAAAATACGGTTGGTGATTTTTTATTGTTTCTAATTGAAACTAGTATGTTGTGGCCACCACAAACTTTCTTCTTTATATTCCTATACAAATTCCCGCAGCGTATATTATTTATAATAATTTTTATTTATCAATTGTTTTTCATCATAAATTTAGATGATTGTCATTCTTCACAGAGAAACATAAAAGTAAATGTGGAAAGAAAGTCAGATTTATGCTATACAAAAAAAAAAAATGTTTAGAAATACTTTTTTTTTCTTCCTTAAAAGCGAAAAAAAAAAATCCATTGCTTTCATAAAAATTATCACAGATCTTTGGTTTAACTTTTCATTTTAAACGTACTCATGAAAAAGGTATCCTTTCGAAAGATATTCATGAGAAAAAAAATTTACCCCTAGGGGTTGAAGAGAGGTCCTTACATATAATTGATATATATGTGTATGTCTCTTTTATGTACAGGGTGAGAGTCGCTGGCACAACAAGATCCACTCTATAGTCGTTCAGGAAAACGTCTTTACCATAGGAGCAAATCGGAGCTGCTCAAAAGGCAGTGGAGGTTTGCCGATATCCGGCCGGTGCTAGCGGCAACTGCCACGTTACTCCTTAAGAGAGTCGGTTGATTTAGTTCCTACGTAATTTCGGGCGGTAGGGTGACGTAGAATTGTCTAGTAGTTGAAAACCATGACAAAAGTCGTGGTGATGTTTACGATTCAGCTTTGTGAACTCGAATTCTGTGCTCACCATGCTCCTTATTTGACTATCGGTCCCCTGAGGCTTTTTAATGAATTTCTGTTCTTAATTATTACGCATAACGATGCCGCGAAAGTTGCAAATCGCACTTGCGTCAGCAGAATTTGACTTATAATTTCGTTCATTTTCTAATTTCTGTGTGATAAAGTCTTTTGCCGGGAATCAAACTTTAAAAGGGCAATAACGAAATATTCACAATTTGTAATTTTGACTAGTAAATTTTACACTCTTAAATTGGGTTTTTAAAATTAATTTTCATTACATACATGTATACGTTTTTTCCCCCTATAAATCTATTTAATAAATAAATAAATAGATAAAATGTAATATTAACGCAGCAACTTGAGAGTTTAATTTACAAATATAATCAGCGCCAGTCTAAGTCAACGCCTAACTAAATACCAAGTGTGGTTAAATCTCATTCGTTGGTTCGTGAAATATAGCAGCCACAAAAGTTTTGATACACGTACTTAGACATAGAAACACATTTTCTAAAAATAGTCAAATATCGTGTTCAAGACATCTAAAAACATACAAATCCATCGAAAATCAGAGTTCGAAAATTTTACAGAATCCGATACTTTCATCTTATATAGTAAGGTAAATCTACGAGAGTTTGTGCACAATTCAAGAGAGCGTAAAAAAAAAAAAAAAAAAAAAAAAAAAAAAACCTGAAATATTAATTATTTGCTAAATTATTGCTGCATAGTTTTAAACTGATCATTTTCTAAGCATTTCCAATACTATTTTGTTATTTTGTAATCATTTAAAACAGCATCCGTAATAAAACCAAGACAACTATTTTTCACAATCTCTCCTTATAGGTTAGGAGTGATTGCGCATATGGGTAGAAGAGATTGAAATGTAACTATATTGCATTGTTAATGATAATAATTGCACTTAAATGAAATTATTATAAGGTATTCGTAAACAAGTATTGTTGTATTCCCAGTGGATATTTCAATTCAATACTTAAAGAAGAAAAAAAAATCAAAACGAAATTTAATTCCGTTCCTAAATAATGTTGGAATTTCGATTCTGGGAACAGTCACTAAAAAGGTGCGCCGTCTCGAATGAGTTGAACTAGTCCTGTTACTTATCGAAGTTATTTCCTGGTACAGTTCCAGACATTCAACAAAGTCATTCTCATTGTCTTGTCATTACCAGTCAGCTGCAAAATCTCTATTAGTATACAATTTTATAAAAATCAATGCACAATCTCTCCTAAATAGCAAAAGCACAATTTCTCACATTTTGTAAGGAGTGATTGTGCAGTCTTTTTTAAAATAATTATTCGTTTTTAGAGAAATTCATGGTGCCCATATCTTTTATCTAGGTTAGTAGCTTAATTGTTTAAATTAAGAATATTTTGTACTACTACCATTGTATTGAAATTCCTAGAAAGGGTTCTAAAAATTCAAGCATTTATTTTTCAAAACGAGACAAAATAACCATGATTTATTTTGAAACAATCAAAATGCGCATTCTACACGGCACATCACTATTGATGTTGTACAATTACCTGAAATCGCAACTCGCCCAATCTACTCTTCCCAACCTATCTCATATGTACGCAATCTCTCCTAGATTTACTTTATGTAGAGAGTAAAATAGATACTGAAAGCATTCTTTACATAATAAAGGACATTTCTAATTTACCTGCAATATTGTTAATGAATATACCACTAAAAAATATTACTTACAAACTTTGAATAAACACCATGAAATGTAATAAACTCGCAACAATTGTTTCGGGTCAAAAAAAAGACACTACCCTACATCAGGCGAATAAAGTAAGCACTCGTGCTTACTTTATTCGCCTGATGTAGGGTCGTGTGTTTTTTCGACCCGAAACAATTGTTGCGAGTTTATTGCATTTTATGGTGTTTATTCAAAGTTTGTAAGTAATAATTTTTACAACGCCAGTTTTGTGGTGATTTTTTATTAAATATAACACTAAACCATTGTACATGATAGTTGTAATTAGTTTCTATTTTTAAAAACATATTTTAACCAAATCTGGCATGTTTATTATGTGGATGATTAATGAGATGCAGTCAGAGTTCAGAGTAGAGTGACTAGATTTTTACTTTCTCGTACCCATATATATATATATATATTTATATATATATGGTTGAGAACGTATTGTTTTGGGATGATTTTTTTTAAGTGAATTTTTGTTAAATTTTCAAGTTTTAGGGTTCCTTGAATACAAATAAACATGTTTTTAGTGGTTTATCAGTGTGTGTATCTGTGTGACAGTTATCAGCATATCTCAAGAACAAATAAGAGCAGGAAGTTCAAACTCGATGTCCTAAATCTGTATTATATAAGAATGCGACGCTAAATTTTTCGTTGAGATCAACCAAATAATTGGTGTACCTGTGCACCCATAAAATTCAAATACTGTATGTCTATGGGGAAATTACAGCTAAATAGGGCATAACACCTATATATTACCCTAAACCAAATGAAAGGAATATATATTTTTTATATGTATAAAATCAGGTTTTATGTAGAATATTGTAGGAAAATCCTTTTTTTTTCGTTTACAGGAATGCACAAAAGAACTTGATTATAGTGGGACAATACTTAAAAATTGATGGAAGTGTATTTCAGATTGCAATGTACGTTATTAATATAGGATTACATTTATGTGCACAACGTAGTGTATACATAAATTTTAGAAGATATAGAATGCTGAAAATAATTAAGCGTAAACTTTCTTTTTTATTGAATGCAATTAATGGAAGTATTTTATTATAATATTTTACTATGCCCAAGAAAACTTTTCGATAGTCGAAATTTATTCCCCATACTTATACACCAAATAAAATATTTTTAAGATAGATATTTAATGCTTGTTTTTTTACATTTACAAGTTTTCAGAATTTTTGAATGTCGAAGTCAAGTTTTTATAGTCTGATCTTTGCCTTTTATCAGAGCAACTTAAATGAAAATAATTTCAGGGTATTCAAATGTAGTATTTTGATGATAGTATAAGTATGTTTCTTTAAAAGTTTGACCAACATTGAAAAAATTTCAGTGGTGCGTGTGAAAATTACCTGAATAATTTTAAATGCACTTTGAAGAAATCCACTTGCGAGACCTTAAATTTATACAGAGCACCTATTTAAGCAGAGCACCTATCAATTTTCCTGAACTAATGAATTATATCATTCGAAAAGACATCTAATAGTGTGTTTATATAGGAACTTTGAAAACAAATCGTTAGGGTCGTTTTTTGAAATACGGATTCTAAGTATATAAAATTAATTTCAGCATTTTTTTTTAAATTTTATATGTATGTATATATATATATATATATATATATTTAAAAAAAAAAAAGATTCTAAATAATCATAAAAACAAAACATAAATTTCCTAATGCATTTATTTCATTTTTTCTTTTCACCAGATATTTTTACATTGGTCCGTTTCATTTATTGAAAATCTCTTTATATTATTTTGTAACGCTCCAATAGAAATAATATTTTACAATTCTCAACAAAGATTCTGTAAGCGCTATTTGAACACCTTTCCAAAATTAAAACCTGAATAAACTACTTCCTTTTTGCACTGAAGACGGTACGCTTTAGGCTACCGAAACAGCTGTATGCATTTCCAATATTTTTCTTTGGCGTTTCTGACGTAGTAGTTTATTCAGGTTTTAATATTCCAACGCCAAGTCTCCTGTTATTACCTTTCCAAAATATTTACTTATGTATCAAACTTATTAAATGCGCAGTGTAATTATTTATTTATACAGTTAGGTATATAAGTATATTACACTAGTAATTATTGTACACATACCCTTTACTCTAGAGGTACATATATTTAATTTTTCAATTGAACATAACATACTCAATTAATTACAGTTTATTACACATCCTTTTAAAACTATCATATCAATTCGTAGAAGCCTACGACAGTTATTGATATGTATGTCATTTTTAAAGAATATAACAATCGTAAAATAATTATACTGTATTCTAAAGAGATATTTAAAGAAATCCAACATGAGGCTTAGGACCTCTCTGACACGAGGGAATCATTGGACAATTATATATTTATATTTGAATTTCAAAACCTGAAATATATTTAAGAGATTAAAAATATTAAATATAATTTTCGAGTTTAGTTAAGGTGTAATACATGAAACCATGTATAATTTTTTTTTTCAACCTAGTGTAAACGAAATCTTCCATATGACACGTTACCAACATTGTTAACGTTTGTTTAGGTCAATCTCTTTTTTTTTGTGAGTGCATATGTAACCAATTCGACATTTCGGTAAATATATTTAGACTTAAAAAAAGGTGGGGGTGGGGTGTGTGTGAATAATGTGTTTTATAATGAGTTTTTATTGCAATTGATCACCTATAGAATAATTAAAAAAGATATATCATTTTGCTAATGTCATAACAATTATAATTTTCAAATTAAAATCAGCCTTCAAAAATATTTATAATATAACATATATTTCTTTAAATTCTTAAAAATAATAATAATACATAGGAAATGAAGAAATTTATGAAATGAATTTTAACTAAATATTCCTTTAAACACTTTAAACTATATATATTTATATATCTCTATAACTATTGATATATCTTATAACTATATATCTCATATTAAGGTCTGTATACAATAATTCAGTATGATTACTTTGTATATATATATATATGTACACTTTAAATTATTCTTTTACCAAAATATAAAAATTTTCACTTTTTCTTTTTCTTTTTAAAGAATTAATAAAAATATGTTAATAGGCTTTGTTCTTTTATGCTTTATTATTTATTTATATACTTTGCATACAAAACACGTTTTGTATGACGAAAAGGAGAAAAAACGATATTTGTTTTACTTTTAAAGTTAATAAACATATGATTCTATGCATGTCATTTTCTCGACATTCTCTCGGCGTCCATAGTGAATATCAAATACTTTTATGACAGATGGATTCAGACTGCCTTCCTTTTCAAAATATTCCCCATTATCGAGTATGTACGAAGGTGTCAAAATATTTAACTACGTTGGCTGAATTTTAAACATAAGAGTTCTTCGTATTTTTATAGGCAAAGTTAGAATATTTCATCAAAATATTGAATCAAACAATAAAAAAGTGACGAAATAATATAACGTATTAGATAAAGAAATATAAGAAGAAAAAAGAAAAAATTCTTCGAAACAACTGTGAAAACGAAGCATGAAAATACATAAATAGTTATGATGAAACGTCCTTTTTACTAATTTTGAAATGATTTACACATCGGCTGCTCCGGTTGTAAATTGTATAAATATTTGTAATACTTAATTAAGTATAAAATAAGTAAAAATCATAGTATGTAGATTATTCTAATATAATAAAAAAAAAAGAAAAAATACAGAAAAAGAAAACCCCTAAAAACCAAGACTGTTTTTTAATCTACATGCACACAATATAACGCTAGACTTGTATTTGATTACTTTTTTTTCTTTCTTCTATATTCAATAGGAGAAAGTATTTTATTTTTATTAATATTCGACATCTGATTTGTGATAGAATAACACTTATTATGATGTCATAAATACGATTCGACCATTTTTAGACAATGTCCGTATGTCTGTGTGTGACAAAAAATATTGCTGCTCTAGACAAAGAATTGATGCACACGAATTCGTAAAAATATGTATTTTGTCTATATTTGACATAAAATGTTGTCTATCAAATTTTGGTGTATACCGCTGAACATGAGATTTTGGTATCCCTCCTAGCTAATAATTGCAAATATGGAAGTACGGGATAAAATAGCGCATGAATGTATGGAATATTTTTAAATGATCATTGTGAAATAAGAAAAATAACAATAGAAAATAAATAAAAATTTTGTATGCATAAGCGCATCCCCCCCCTCTCACTCTGCACCCCATTCCAGAATGGGGTACAGTTTTTTTCTGCTGACCACCTTATTTAAGTTTAAGATGTATTCCCATAAAAATAATCACAAAAACTTTAAGTTTACTGAATATTTTTTAACACATGTCATCGTTAATATTTACATAAAATACACTACCTTTCCATAAATGACAGGACCGTTTTTTGAAATATCTCAAAAACTATTTGACAACCAATCTTGAAACATTAGAAGTATGAAGAACATGTTACATCTCATATATTTCAGTATAAGTTTTGCCCCGAGAGTGAAGGGGGAACCACTACAAAATTAAAGCGTTTGGCATCCCCCTGTAAAAAGTAATGCTTGAAATATGATCTGGCTGTAGCATGTGATTACAGGGCTCCTTCTTGTTATTTATATAAATTTTAATGGCTCTATAACATGTAATCAGAAAGATGTAACCGTTTCTTTAAGAAATTGCGAAATTAATTGTCATTTTTTTATCTATAACACGCAAGATATTAGACCCAGTGCAACGCTTTTTTCAGGAAACTTGACATACGATATTAGGTATACTGCAATGAGAAAGAAAAAAAAAATATTAAATATCTAATGAAATATAAACATTTTTATTAAATAATTTGTAACAGCGCATACGTAAATTTTAGCGAAATTTAATTTGCATAATTCAATAGCCAATTGTATTGACCTACTTATATGAAAACCTCAAACAAGTATCGTATAAACTCAAAAAAGTTCTACGCGATATATTTACCTGAATTGCAGCTGTTCCCCCCCAAGAAAAGAAAACAATAAGGGGTTTTCTCAATATTTATAACTGCAGTTGTTTCTCAATATTTATTTGCAATCATCGAAATCTATTATCATTCATTGAATCAAAATAAAAATGTAAGTAAAACCCCTTATAGTTTATCTTTTTTTTTTTTTTTTTTTTTTTTTCCAGTGAAACTGAATAGCAGTTCTCTCTGTCGCATACAACTTTTTGAATTTACACGATACTTGTTTGAGTTTTTTATATAAATAGCCGAATACATTTAAAGGTATAAAATTAGGCAACGGAAATTTCGTTTAAATCTTACGCATGCGTAGTCAAAAATTATTTTGTAAAAATGTTCATATTTCATTAGATATTTGATATTTTTTTCATTCTGATTGTAGTATGCTGTGTCTAATATCGTATGTCAAGTTTCCTGAAAAATAGCTTTGCACTGGGTTTAATATCTTGCGTGTTCTAGCTAAATAAGAAAAAATTGCTTTCGCAATTTTTTAAAGAAACCTTTATATCTTCCTGATTATATAGAGACATAAAAATTTATACAGGTAATAAGAAAGAGCCTCACCACATGCTAATGCCGATTGCATTTCAAGCACAACTTTTTACAGGCTGATCCAAACACTTTAATTTTTTTTTACTTTTTCACTGGTCCCTCTTTCACTTTCAGGGGAAAAGGTTAACTGAAATATATGATGATATAACATGTTCTTCATACTCCTAAAGTTAAGATGATTTACTAAGTACTTTTTGAGATATTCTAAAAAAAAATCTGAAATCGAAAGTCATTTATGGAAAGGTAGTATATAATATCGTAGGTTTAAATGGAGCGCAGATTTCTCTAAAATATTAATTATGAGAAAAAACATTTTAAACATTTTTATATTATATTATTAGTATTATTTGCGTATGTGTGTTTTCTTATATACTGGGGGCACCAAAAATTTCAATACACACTTTCAAATTTTATTTTTTATAAATACGTTGGATATGCAAATAAAGGTAGTGCTTAATGTAAGATCAGATTTAAAATTATGTTGAAGAAATATTTAAGAAACTACTTTCTAATTTTTTTATTTTTTTATTTTTTGCGGTACCGCAGAAACAAAATGAGATTTAGTTCCAAAAATGATTTGCTTACTGCGAAAATTTTGTATATTTGTACATAATTTCCTATTGTTGTGACTCGTTAATCTTTACAGAAATTTGCAGATGTCCAATACTAAATAACGAAAGAAAAAAAAAAGAGAGAGAGAGGGAGAGAGAGAGAGAAGAGAAGCAAGAGAAAATTTTAGTGAGAATAAAAAATTAGAAAATTCAGTAAAATATAATTTATTATAAAATAAATATTACACGTATGATAACTCACACATAATTGTAATATGCTATTAAGAACGCAGATGTATTTCTTATTTCAGATTGTACTCCAGCATCTTGTATATATGAGTTCATGAGATGTCATTTTTATTTGTTTTAACCCCAGAAAAACGCTGCCTTCATTGTTCAACTAAAAAATTGAAAAAAAGAAAAAAATGTTGAAAATTGACCATTTAAATAATAATAAATTAAACATTTTTTTTTTTTTTCTTTTCTCTTCTTTTCTTTGTTTTTTCATAATTCTACACCGAACTTTTGGTACATATCTGTCTTGAATCAGAATATTGCCTCAGAATTTCAGCCGTTGAAATTTCGTTTCGAATATTTTCTTTTAAGCTTAAATCTTTTCGTATATAAAATTCCTTTAATTTATAAATACTAGTTACATGGATTTAAATTACCATTGAGATATTTTTATATAAAAAAAAAAAAAAAAAAAAAAAAAGACTAAATGAGTATGATGTTTCCTAATATTTTTTGAAATAATTTTTAAACTATCTTACGTTGATACGCTATTTTATTAATTTTTTTTTCTCGAAATTGAACAAAATTGTGTCAATTTTTATTACATCGCATATTGAAAATAACTCGAAAGCAAAGATTCCCAAATTTGAAAATCGCGTGTACTCATTACTGAATATATCGCCATGCTGAAAAGTGAGGGTGCCATTTGAATCACAAAACCCATAAAAAATAGATTTTCATTGCAGTATTCTTCTGTATATAGTATAAAAATCTCTTGAAATATAATTCTGATGATTTGGGGGAATAATTTTGTTTCTGAACTCTTTCTTTTTAAATATGTTGCAAATCTTTTAGCTCTTCATATATAAAACTAGCAGATTTTGCCTGCTTTGCTTGTTATTAAATACGGATTAATAAGGATTTTTTTTTTTTTACATTAAGAATCTATTCACATAATTTGCAAGGGAGGTGACGATACTGGTTCTTACTCATCTTCGAGAAAAGCCGTTGCCCTAGGCAACGGAAAAGCAAACTTATCGCGGCCACATTTAGGCCTAAATACTCCCACACCGTTTGTTCAACTTACGGAAATATACACGTAATCTGTTTTGTATCACATCTGTTCTTATTTATTTTCTCTAAAGGCCTTCAAAAACTATCCAATTGTAATGTTTAAAGCTTTAAATTAAATATAACTCGGCTATTATAAATTACGGAATAACAGATAAAAAACAAGCCAAAACTGTTGCCAGAAAGTACAAATTCAAAATGGATGACTCTTTAATTCTGAATGAACGACTCTGAGCGTTTCATTAAAAAAAAAGAAAAAAAAAAACTCTTAAAATATTTGTAAAAGCATATTAAAGCCTTAAATCTCTTAAAATACTTGTAAAAGCATATTAAAGCCTTTAAATATTTGTATCATACTTCATTGTTTCTTTACATTTATAATGAAGTAGGCTTACGACATACATACGTAAATACCTACATAGGAATACATAATACATACGGAAAAAATTTCTATGAATTAAAATAATGTCAGTAATTTCAATGATTTATCTTCATTGAATTTCATGCGTATTCATCATTATCTATGTGAATCATTCATATGAATAATGTTTCATATCAATGGTTCAATTATTGTTATTATTTCTGTTTGCAGAATGATTTTCTGTTGATTAAGAACTGCAGCAGTTTTTTTTTTTTTTTTAATTTTATTTTTAACTTATTTATTTAAACTATATATATTTCAAGCTCAATTTAATATAAACGATACATATATTAGTAAACTTTCTTATTCAATTCCTGTACATTTTAAGCTAAATTTAATATAATTCTGTGAATGATTTTCTATTCGTTAATAAATACAACAGCTTTTTATTAAAAAAGCAATTATATTAAAGTACAGGGGGACAAGAAATAACTTGGACGAAATTTCAAACCAAATATCTGTAACTACCAGTATCGCAAACTCATTTCGGATGATGTTATCTTACCTAGGTCGCAAAAGTTTTTTGCAAATAAAAGATGGACCTTCCAACAGGATTCTCACCTGCACACAGAGCTAAAGGCACTCAAGATTGGTGCAAGACAAATTTTCCGGACTTCACTGGAGCTCAAGAATGGCCGCCGTATTTCCCAGATTTGAACCCAATGGATTATTCTGTTTGGTCCATCTTGGAAACAAGGGTGTGTGCTAAACCTCATAAAACTTTGGCATCCCTAAAGGAATTCCTATGCAAGGAATCGAATAAAATATCAGTAAGTGAGTTGCGGCCCAAAGCCGAAAATTTTGAGACACGTTTAAAGCTCTGTATGAAGGATAAATGTAGCCACTTTGAAAATTTGTAAATATAATACACAAAATAAAGTATTCGTATTTATTGAAGTTTGGTCGTAATATTTTCATTAGAATTAATGTTAAATTGTATCATGTGTGTCCAAGTTATTTCTTGTCACCCTGTAAATTAAAATTTCAATTTAATATACACAATGCAGAGAATTGTGAAATTTTTTATTCAAACTTCGCATACTTGTAGCTGCATTTAATATATTTCTGTGAATGGTTTTTTGTTAATTAAGATATGCAACAGCTTATTATTATTATTATTATTATTTTCTTCCTTAGTACTTTATCTATGCATATTTCAAGCTCAATTTTATAAAAACAATGCAGAGAATAATGAACTTTCTTATTCAACCTCTGCACATTTTAAACTGAATTGAATGTATTTCTCTGTGAGATTTCCTGTTGATTAAGAATTGCAGCATCTTTTCTGTTTTATCTTTAACCTTTGCATACTTCGTTGCAATTTAGTTTGCATGCATTAAGCTTTGGATTACTTTTGCAATTTACTTTACTTAGTATGCAATTTATTTTGAAAAATGAACATTGTTTAAAAGATTTATCGTTCAAATTCCGTCATTTTTCACGGAGTTATATACTAGTAAATAATAATTATCACTTAATTTTAACTGCCCTTATAAATAAAAACTAAAAAAAATCGATTGAAATTGCTTAAAACCTTGCTATGGGTCCCTGCTGCGTTCGGTACCGACTTCTCGGTTTGCGCTATTCTGTTTCGAGCCCTTACTGCATGTGGTTACCGGACGATAAGTGGCGCCGATATCGTTTAAGAACTAATTTTTTTGGATATTGCAATATGTACTTAATCTTACTAAACATGTAACGTTGGCAATTGATCATTCCACGACGCACGCATGCATATCTCGTTATGTTTAATGAGTATTTTGATCATCTACTTAAAAGTAACATGTAGCTCTATAAAAATTTCTATGTTAATGTTTCCAGTTCGAAATTTTCCGTACACAAGCTACTTAACTATATATATATATATTTTTTTTTTGCATATTTCTTGAAAACTATTTGTCGTAGAGTTAGGGTTCTTTGGCCACATTTTGTATACTCAAACGAAGAATTTGAGTGTTCAGAGATTATGAGGTTTTAACGGGATATCCTAAATTTAACGAACTGTCTTGAACGCATGCAAAACCGTATATTTGAGCTTTAATGAAGGGATATATCGTTTTAGTATGGATATATGTGTATGTGTAAAACAGTGTATTAATGTTTTAATATATATATTATTGATACGTTAATTTGGAACGCTTTTAGAATTATTATATAATAATTTAAAATATATTTAATGATAATAATAAATAATATTTTGTTAAATCTTTATTTCTGTGTAAATCGTTACCCTCATCCTCAGTGAAGCCAATGTCAGTAAACGATTAAGGTTTCTGAATTAATCTTATAAATAGCATTTCTATGATAAGCATTGTTATAACAATATTTACATCTTTTATATTTCAGAATATTAATTTTCACTTTCAAAAAGACATAATTGATTTCAAATTTAAAATATGTCTATAATACATGATTTTAAATATTGCATTTTAATAATAATTTGTATGTTATCTAAAAATAGTTATACAATATTTCGTAACTTTACATTATATATTGGTTTTTATAAAACTCGTTCTGCACAGGCATTATCAAGTCCATCGCGTTTTACAACATACTAATATTTCTGATACGATTTCATGAACACCCTATAATTATTGCTATTTAAAATTTCAAGAAATTTCATTTTCAGTCAAAAGTACAAAATAAAATATATACCGAACTCACGCTCTTATATTTTATATTTTTGATAATATGTACATATGCAATTTTAAATATTTAAATTTTGCCTGCATATACACTTTTAAAATTTATTTGCAAAACAAATGTATAAACAAAGAGTACGTGTGTTGTTTGTATTATGTTTTTCTTTATCAATCACGTAAAATGACAAGGTATATGCATTTTTCATTAATTTTCTCATTCTGTCATGCCATAGAATTGCTTATTTTTGAGAAGAGTAATATTCAACATTGAAAATATACTTGAAAATTGAATTTACTAGAAGAGGGTATGTAAAAAGATAGTATATAAAGCAAGTGCAAAGTCTAGACGAAACTACAAAGAAAAATAACAGCCGAGAAAAAAATACTTATTTTATTAAACAAGATAGAAGCAGAATCAGAACTACTTATTTATGGAGATATTGAATTTAAAATTTTCATGCAATACGCGGCATATAAGATGACGTATAGGGCAGTAATATGCCTAGTCATATTTGAGTGTCATATTTCAATTTGCAATAGAAGTAAAAATGAAATTATAAATGAACAACCTGTTATATCAAAGAACAATCTTCAAGTAAGAAAGTTAATATTTCAAGATACTTTTTATATGTATTTAAATATGTATTGATTATTATTTTTAAACACAATGCAATGGTTTCATTGTGGGAACTCTAAAGAGAAAACCAACATGTGTAAATTATTAATCAAATCAATTTGAACATGAATTATAATGGGTTGTTTTGCTTTGTAATGGTGATGTTTGTTTAAAATGGGTGATGAAGAATTTAAGAGCATTTTGTAAATGCTAAATGTATTTCAAATATGTAATCAAATTATGGAAAAATAAATAAACGCATTTGAAGTAACTCAAATGCTTCAGATATTGCTGAAATTAGGATATAATTTCGCAAATGTACAGCTGACACCTACAAGTTTAAGATTAAAATTTGCAATGCATGCCCATTGTTTGGTTTTTGTTTTTATACTCTGAGTACAAAGATAAATAATTATATAAGTAAATGAGTAAATAAACATATAAGTATATTAATTGTATAGTTATATTTGTTGAGCACCGTCATCCTCATGTAGTTTAAAAGAGCTCCTGCGATAGTCACCACCATCACTACTTGTACATGAGACGAAAGAACACCTGAAGGTAGGTTCGAGTTCAAATGGTCGGAACCTTTAACTAGAGGAATTCTAATTTAACAAAGGCGTGATGATTCAACACCACCTGTAATAATGCCTCCGAGCTGAGCTCTACGTCACGGAAAATCGGCCGACTTCATCCAATCCCCACGATCCAACATGTATCATAGTAAGTGTTGATTGGATAAAATCGGCCGATCTTCCATGACGTAGAGCTCAGCCCGGAGGCATTATTACAGGAGGTGTTGGATGATTTGATTAGCATCACATGTCTGTGTACAGAGGAGAGAAACTGAGAGATGCAGAAGTGTAAGCTGTACCCACACAGTCACTTTTATCTATTAAAAATCTAAATTACATCCAGTGTTTAAAAAAAGATACAAAATATCTTAAGAATGTCCGTCAAAAGTCCTGAATATCCTGAACTAATTATAGATATCTATCAAATGTTTAAATGTAAACCAAATTTAGACGTGCATTTCTCAACGACTAATAGATGTAACATGTTAAATCAAAACAAGATTTAGATATTTTCAATATCTATTATATTTAGCAAACTCAATTATTGGATATTTGGAGATTTATCGAATATTCAACAAACATCTAATGGATGTAAAAAAAAGTGACATTTTTCGTGCTAGTAGATATCTGTAAGATGTTTATAGAAGTTTAATGGATCATTATATAACTTTTATCGATGTCTTATGGATGTAAGTGACTGCATGGGTAAATGCATACTGGCATACCAAAAAGTAAAAAAAAAAAAAAAATCTAGCACTGAAGATTTTTTAAAAATAACTTTTCTGAATATAAAACTATGACTACCATTAGTTTTTTACACTTACTAAGGGCTTAACAAATATAAACAAAGCCTAATGAGACTATTACGATGACAAGAACAAAATAAGTTTACAATTAAGATACAAAGAAGAATTATTTACTCGACCATTTATAAGATAAACCATTTACAAAAATGGTGAGGGGTGTTCCTACAAGTAAGGATGGACTACAGGAAGGTTGACCATACGCGACTATAGATAAAACACATCAGATTGAAGATGTCGGGGGTAGCCAAAAGTTGATGAAAAAAATATTCAATCTACGGGAAAAATAAATTTAGAGTGTGAACTTTGTGTTAAGTAACGCCAGAAGGATTACATCTTTGATGTATTAACAAACCCGCCCTCCATAAATAAGATATCGAATGGGCGTTTTTTACCCTTACATATCCTAGGACCACATCTCATTATTACATTTAACACAAGATTCTGGACTTTTGGGATATAACTGTGAAATTTCAAAGTAAATCTCTTACTTTCAGAATAGTAGGGACGAATCTTCAGGTCTTTGTGAATGTTATCATTGTGAACGTAGCAGAAGGCCTTCACATGCAATCAGCAGTAAAATTATTGAAGCACTAGCAATAAATCCTACTTAAAAGATGAGCACCTACGACTGTTTTTTAAAGTAAATATTTGGCGAGTTATGATCGTAGTCTTTTGCTGTTTATAAAAAATTAAGTTGATGATAGAAATAAGCGATCAGACTAATACAAAATGAATTAAGAATGTGGATATGTGCTTCAATAATTTTATTGCCGACTGTACCTACGCAATTACTTCTCTTGGAATATTTGAAGTCTTTCAAGCACTGCTTTTGAAAAAGCGTCTTTGATCAAGCGCTGTCGTTGAGCGAGATCCGGACACTACGGACCCGTAGGTCGAGATGGTCCAAATCAAAGACTTCAAAAGTAACAATTTATTCTTAACACACTAGTGGCTATTCCAAACCAAAAGTGGAAAAAAAGGGCGGGGACACATTGAACTTTTTTAGAACTTCCGAAATATGCTTGTATCACGATAATTTAGAATATGGTGAATGCTTAGGTATTTTAAACATAGGTTCATAATTAAGAAGAAAGTTGCTGTTGGTGGAACAGAATTTATTAGTGAAAAAAATGGCGGAACTTTTTTAACTGTTCACATTAATTTTCCATTTTTGGAGCCAGAATTCATACGAATAAAGGTAGTTTGAATTTTCACACGTTGTGTGCAGTTGTACGTAATAGCTTTATCACCATCAAATAATACTAAGTTGGTTTCAGGCTTACACGAAATGTTATTTTGAAGATGTTGAAAAGGCATGGCCCGGCCAGAGTGTTGTGATATTTAATCTCAGAACATTCTTTTATTGACTTTCGTTTTTCTTGTTCCGGACTTTCTTTTTTGTTTTTTGCTTCCCGCCAACTGATTGTTTTGGTTCACCTGCCGCATTACGTGACGATGTGTCGCGACTCTCTACGAGTACACTGTAATACTTTTTTCAATCATGTAATTTTTGTTATTCGGAACTGACGTTCCATTTTCTTATTCTATTTAATCATAATATTTTTCTTTTGTCTAAGATGAATAAATAAAAGGCAAAACATCTAGGCATTCTTTCATTACGCAGCAACGTGTGAATTATCCTGAATAGTAATTGATATACATATTATGTAAGATAGCAGAGTCTAATCTACATTCATTATAGGAAAAGAAGTTGCAGCGCTTTAATACAGAAGTCATATAAATATATATCCATGTATTTTCTCATCTAATTCAAGTGTACGATCTGATGATAAATTAAGAGGTTTTTTCTTCACCAATGGAATATACGATTACCTGTGACAACCCAGGTAAGTCAAAACTTTATTTAATTATATGACTGTTGTTTTTTACAAAGAATTATTAGTAAGAATTATTTGTTATAAAATATATTTAAAATAACTAATTTGAGGAAACTGCGAACTCATGCATTCATTTATATAGTATTCTTCCAATAGATTATGATTCTGAGATTTTGAATCGAAAATTTAGATTTATTCTTGACAAAAGTTTTTCATTGCACATTGGAAGAAATTGCTACATTTAAAATAATAAAATAAAAAATGAAAATGTAAGCGAAAATATTTGTTTTTGTTTCTTCAAAACTGAAGTGACACTAAATCGAAAGTATTGAAAAGTACTTATTTTTATGAAAACTATTTAATTTTATTTTCTTCTTCAAGTACTATTTATCGAAACTGTGTTGATTTAAAATATTAAATGAATATTTACGAATTGAACAAATATTAACAAAACTATTACAAAAATTTTGTTTAAGTATGTCAGCAACAAAAGATATACAAATCGAACCGCTGAACTCCACAAATTATAATGTGTGGAAGTTTCGTATCGAAATGTACTTGCAAAAAGAGGATCTTTTTACAGTCATTACTGACGATCCTCCCAACCCAATAACCGATCAGTGGCGTTCAAAAAATAGAAAAGCCAGAGCTATTATAAATTTACTTATTGATAATGAACAAATAGTGTACGTTATGAATCTAGATACAGCACGAGAGTGCTGGAATGCTCTGCTCCAAGTCCACGAAAGATCATCGCTTACCAGTAAGCTTTTCTTACTTAGGAAACTTTATTCCATAAAATTAATTGAAGGTGGTGATGTTAACCAACATATAGCTGATATATATAAAACACGCGACAGACTCACCGCCATAGGTGAAGTCATAAATGAATCGCACCTAGCTGCATTAATGCTATGCTCACTCCCTCCTTCGTATGACGTTCTC
Source organism: Salticus scenicus (assembly GCA_963930645.1). Lineage (NCBI taxonomy): Eukaryota > Metazoa > Arthropoda > Arachnida > Araneae > Salticidae > Salticus > Salticus scenicus. Next base: position 149,751,794 of record OZ005656.1, read on the forward strand.
ATAACAAGTCTCGAATCGAGAGACGAAGCCCAATTGACACCTGAATACATACGAAACAAATTAGCTGATGAATATGCCAAAAGGCTTGAAAACAAAACTATTCAAAATTCAGCGTTAAAAGTCCAATACCATAACAAATCGGAGAAATTCTGCAAATACTGCAGGAAAAGCAATCATAATATAGAAGATTGCTATAAGTTAAAAAATAAAAATAATTCTGCTGTTAAAAGTCACAGTAAAAATTTCAACAAAAAACCCAACTTCAGATCCAACATATGCTCTCAGAACAATGAGAAGCCAGATAGCGCTCAAATTGCAGAGGGGAGCAATAAACCAAAAGCTGATAAATTGTATTCTTTTTATGTTGGAGATAAAACTGTAAATTGGGTGGTTGATTCAGGGTCGTCTTCACATATCTGCAATGATAAACTAAAATTTCGCGAACTTAAAAATAACGTTTCTAACGTCACTATCGCGAACGGCACGCAGCTAAAATCTTTGGGTTCCGGTACTGTGGATTTGTATACCGTAAATTCGGAAAACACACAGAACAAAATAACACTTAAAAATGTTCTTTATGTCCCTGAAATAGAAACTAATTTAATTTCTATAAAAAGAGCAACAGAGAATGGCTGTATCGCTGTATTTGATGATAAAACCTGTAAAATTGTAAATCAGGGTAATACATGCATTGAGGGATATGTGAAAAATAACTTATATGAATGTCAATTAAATTATTCTGAAAACAAACACACAGCGAACATTGTAATACAAACTTGTGATAACGAAAATTGCATAAACAAGTGGCATGTGCAACTTGGCCACAGAAACACTAACCACATTAAAGATTTAGTTAACAAGGACATGGCTGTGGGTATAAAATTAAATGTTTGCAAACATAATACAGAATGTAAAACATGCATAATGTCAAAATTAACTGATTCACCTTACCCCAAAGCTGCACAATTTAGAGCCTCCGTACCACTCGAACTGGTCAACACAGACTTATGTGGCCCTATGAAAACCCCCACTGTAGGTGGAAAATATTACTTTCTTACATTTATAGACGACTACAGTCGTTATACTATTATATATTTGCTAAGAAATAAGTTTGAGGTATTTTCTAAGTTAAAGGAATATGTGGCTATGACCGCAAACAAATTTGGCCGAAAAGTGCAAGCAATTCGCTCCGATAACGGGGGTGAATACACTAGTATGGAAGTAAATGAATTTTTGAATAAAGAAGGAATTGAGCACCAGTTTACCGTTCCTTACTCTAGTGCTCAGAACGGCGTGGCAGAACGTAAAAATCGTACGCTTACCGAAATGGCTCGCTGTCTGCTTAAAGACAGTAATTTACCGAATTCCTTTTGGGGGGAAGCCGTAAATACTGCAAATTACATACAAAATAGGCTCCCGACCTCCTCATGCGACTCAACTCCTTACGAAAAATGGACCGGCCGTAAACCCGATTTATCAAATATAAAAACATTCGGATGTCGCGCATATGCATATGTACATAAAATACATAGGGGAAAACTGGATAGCACCGCTCAAGAAGGAATCTTTGTGGGATATGATAATCGTAGCAAAGGCTACAGAATTTGCACAAATAATAAAAATGTAATAATTAGCAGAACTGTAAAATTCTTGGAGGATGAAAATAGAGAATCCCACAATAATGAAACATCACAAATCAAGAATGAAAATTCAAATGATGAAATTCCGGTGTCCAAATTATCAATATTAGATACTGATATAAATATAGATATAGCGGGCGATAACGATAGTCCGGATGACACGCAAACTCTGCCGCGACGATCACAACGATTAAATAAAGGTGTTCCGCCCGACAGATTTGCATTTGCAGTAAATGACAAAAGAATTGATGAGCCTAAATGTTTTGATGATATACTAAAAATTCAAAACCCAGCTGAAAAAGAAAATTGGCTGAATGCCACACTCGACGAAATGAATTCACTCAGACAAAATAATACTTGGGAACTTGTTGACGCTCAACCAGGGACCAAAGTAGTAGGGTGTAAGTGGGCATTCAAGGCCAAATACAATAGCCAAGGACAAGTCGAGAAATATAAAGCCAGGATTGTTGCCAAGGGTTTTTCTCAAAAATACGGGGTGGACTATGACGAAACTTTTGCACCAGTTGCATCGCATACCACTCTAAGAAGTTTCTTGACCATGTCACTATATAAAAATTTGAATCTAAGGCATGTAGATATCAAAACTGCTTTCCTACATGGAAATTTGCAAGAAGATGTATACATGCATCAACCCGAGGGTTATGTTGTCCAGGGCGAAGAAAATAAAATATGTAAGTTAAAGAAAGCGATATATGGCTTGAAACAAGCCGCTAGAGCGTGGAATTTGAAAATTAATGAATCATTGTGTAAATTAGGATTTAAACAAAGTCAACATGACAAGTGTTTATATATCCGTAACAAAGGTAACACAGAAACTTACATTCTTGTGTATGTTGATGACCTACTTATAGCTGGTAAAAATCACAATATTGACATACTAATTAATCAACTTAGGGAAGAATATCCATTAACCGACCTTGGGGAAGCCAAATATTACCTCGGAATAAATATAGAAAGACCTTGTAAAGAGGTAATTACGCTTGATCAAAATAATAAAATACGAGACATTGTAACCAAATTTGGGCAAGATAACGCACGGCCCTCTGACACACCGATGGAACCAGGGTATATAAAATTAACTGATAATGACAATCTCTTACCAAACAACACAATGTACAGACAGGCTATAGGCGCGTTACTTTACATTTCTACAGTATCGCGACCTGATATAAGTGTTGCCGTTGGCATCTTAAGCCGTAGAAACGAAAATCCTAGAGCGAAAGACTGGGAGGCAGTTAAAAGGGTTATTAGATATTTGAAAAATACCCAAGATATTAAATTAAAACTTTGTAACTCTGGTGAACCTGTTCTTAGAGCATATTCGGATTCGGATTGGGCCAATGATCCAAATGACAGAAAGTCCATCTCTGGAAATTTATTTAAGATAGGAAAAAATCCAATATTTTGGACTTCGAAGAAACAGTCCTGTGTGTCCATGTCTTCAGCAGAGGCTGAGTACGTCGCAGCTGCGAGTGCTGCACTTGAAATACAGTGGCTCAACAAACTACTGGATGATTTAAATTTGCCGCAACAATGTCCTATAGTGTTGTACCAGGACAACCAATCTACCATCAAGATTGCTGAAAACGATAAGTTCCAGTCCAAAACAAAACACTTACAGCTGAGATATCATCTTCTGCGAAACCTAATACAAGAAGGCCTAATCAAGCTTCAATACAAACCTACCAAAGAAATAACCGCCGATACCCTAACAAAAGCTCTGCCAAAAACTGATTTTAATAGACATAGAAATGCATTAATGAACAATTGAAAAATTTCTGAGCTTAAGAGGGGGTGTTGTGATATTTAATCTCAGAACATTCTTTTATTGACTTTCGTTTTTCTTGTTCCGGACTTTCTTTTTTGTTTTTTGCTTCCCGCCAACTGATTGTTTTGGTGCACCTGCCGCATCACGTGACGATGTGTCGCGACTCTCTACGAGTACACTGTAATACTTTTTTCAATCATGTAATTTTTGTTATTCGGAACTGACGTTCCAGTTTCTTATTCTATTTAATCATAATATTTTTCATTTGTCTAAGATGAATAAATAAAAGGCAAAACATCTAGGCATTCTTTCATTACGCAGCAACGTGTGAATTATCCTGAATAGTAATTGATATACATATTATGTAAGATAGCAGAGTCTAATCTACATTCATTATAGGAAAAGAAGTTGCAGCGCTTTAATACAGAAGTCATATAAATATATATCCATGTATTTTCTCATCTAATTCAAGTGTACGATCTGATGATAAATTAAGAGGTTTTTTCTTCACCAATGGAATATACGATTACCTGTGACAACCCAGGTAAGTCAAAACTTTATTTAATTATATGACTGTTGTTTTTTACAAAGAATTATTAGTAAGAATTATTTGTTATAAAATATATTTAAAATAACTAATTTGAGGAAACTGCGAACTCATGCATTCATTTATATAGTATTCTTCCAATACAGAGAACCTTGGGAAACAGAACTAAGTACAAGTTCCGGGCTAGAGAGTGAGTTACCCATTTTTACCACAAAAGGGCTGTTAGGAAGATAGTCTCCAACGATTTTTATTAGTTGGTCAGAAACACCCAACAGAGCCAGATTATACAGAAAGCCGGCGTGCCAGATTTTGTCAAAGACATTTTGCACAGTGACAAATATAACTCCTGCGATAGTGCTGGTTTGGTATCCATCGTGAATGAATTCAATCACCCTCCACATATGCTTTTGTGTTGAATGACGAGTCCTAAATCCGAATTATTCGGGTATAGTCTTCCCATGAGAATCAACGAGATCATTCACTCGGTAGATGAGAAAACACTCATAAATCTTCGAGAGGCAAGAGAAAAGAGAGATGGTCCGATAACTAGAAAGGGAATGGCTATCCTGGCCCCCATACCTTGGTAAAAGGACAAAGATATCTCTCGCCCAGCAATCAGGAAAGATATTGAGCTTAAGCATACAGTTAACAATGAGAGTAATGTAATTAATAAAATGATGGGGAGATTAATTAATATGCTAGTAGTAATTTGGACTTCGTCTTGTTCCTTGTATTTTTTTTAGCCTGAAATATACTTCTAAGAGGATCAAGCAGGTTAAAAAGCGTTTAGTGTGTCTGTGGGCGTTGGATTTTAGATCCTATATACGACCATAAATTCGATCATTGAGTTAACGATATCCGAATAGAGTGAAAACTGACTTCTAAGATTTTCAGCAATTGCTTCAGCATTTTCTGTGTTAGTATAAGCCATGTCTTTAGGGTTAATTATGGCGGGAATGTGTGTTCGTTTCCTACGAATTTGAGAGGTAGCTCTTCAAATTGTGTTGTCTTCAGTCGAGAGAAACTTGACAAAATTGTTAAAGCGTGGTTGCGTTTTCCGAAATTTCAGTTCTAACTTTATGAATAAATCTAATAAGTTTATTTCAGAAATAGGGAACTTATGATTCTGTCATTGCTTGCAAGCACGATTTCGATAGCTAATTATTTCCCTAAGGCTATATGGAAGTCTTTTGTAATCACCTGATCTTTTCCGAGGTTCCGAGTTCTACATGTATGCCTCTTGAAGTGAACCTCTAAGAATGGCTATAGCTTGCTTAGATTAATCTTTGCAATCTGAGTTCGGATCACGTTTCGAGAGAATGTTTGTGAACTGAATCTGTCTGTTAGATACAGTCGTTCACAGATCCAGATCGTATGACCCACCATCGTACTGCAAGACAACAGGTAGGTTGTCGGAGTCTAGATCACTTATCGTTTTAATGATGTAGGCAAACAAAAAAAATGTGGATGATGGCAAAAACCAAAATATTTTGGAATCTCTGAAGGGAGCTATCACGAAGATGGCGCTTGAATTTGCGCGAAATTTTGATCCCCTCTTCTTAATTTAACTCCAGTTCTATTATACCGGGAACAGTTCCATGAAGTATGCTTAGCATTAAAATCACCTAGCAAGAATAAAATTTGAAAAACTATTTGTGCGACAGGAAATATCTTGTTCAAGCAGGTTATTCTTTTGCTTAACATTTTGAACATAAATAGCTGCAATTAATAAATTTGGAATATTGAGGAAGTGCGAAACAATCAACGCGACCTCAATTCAAATTAGTTTAGGGACTTTAACGCAAATATGCATTGAAACCAATTTTAACACAAATGGCAGTGCCGCCTGCAGATTACAGAATGAGAGCCCTGTCTATATTGAAAATCTCATAGTCAGCAACACGGAGAGTATGTCTATGGAAACAGTGGGTCTTAGAGACCAAAATTAAATCTGAATTGTTGCGTATTTCAAAATCCCTAAAGTAATTCGCTTTGTCAAGTAGCCCATCTGTATTCCTTTGCTAGTGGTGGAGCATTTCAAATTCCGAGAATATGGGAACATGGGCAGTCGAAAAGGAGTTTACATTAAGGCGGGGAAAACATTAGGACACACTGCGGATTTCACTCCACAGAATGTCTATGCGGTCAACATCCGTGGATGCTTTACGGAGTAGTGGGACAGCATTCGTGAATGCTAAAAATACCAAATTTGGTTTGTATTATTTTTCGAAAGCTAAAAGTATATGAATGAAGTCAGTAGCCGAATCAGCATCCTTGCAATGCACGGACGAATTTTGAGGTTTCATTGCGGCAAGGGGAGGGTCTGTAGCGTAGGTATGTTACTGAGGAACGCCCGAAATGAAATGGCCTGTGTCAATTTTCCTGTATGTGAAAGACCTGTTTAAAACCTTATCGGTCAGATATTTCTTAGCAATGATTTTTTTTTTTTTTTTTTTTTTTTTTGAGGCCGGGGGGATTTAGGGATCTTTGAACTTCTTTGATAATTTGCTTGATGTTCTTCCCCATAGCGCATACAACTACACAGCTTACCAAACTCTTTTGTACAATCCTTTGAACTGTCATCCCGACGCACTTAACGCTTTATTTGTTAAAAGTCTGCAAAATTGTGTCAACTATTTTGAATACGAAAAAAAATCACAATTCTTAATATGCAATTACGGATTATTAAAGAAGGCTTTATTAATTTTGTATTAAAATTTATATTAAAATGTATCAAAATCTGAGCATTCATTAAGAACTTATACATACATAAACATTCCTCTCCTCCACAAACGAAAATTATAAACAGAGAGTCATATCACAATTTAGTCTAAGACTTTTCCGACAACAGAAACAGAATAATAATCAGTAGAGCTTCCGTTAAATAGGTGGGAAACTAGAAGCAACTAAAAAAGCATAAAAACAGACAGACAAACATCTTTTGTTTAAATTCTAATTATTTTGTAAAGGTATTATCCTCAGCTCAAGTTTTTTCAACAACGCAAAAAAAGTTTCAAAATTGGAGCGTCCGTTAAAAAGCTAGTGGTGGATAAACAAACAAACATACAGCCAATAATTACCGCTCTCACCCTTGTAATAATAAAAATGTTGTCTAGGTATAGGAAAGCGACTATGTGCTAACTGAAATGAATGCTTACTGTGATCGTACTTTGAACTTTACGTAACATACGTGACACCAGCGGCGATACAACGGGGAAAACTCAAATTTCAAACAAAGATACAAATGTGCATTACAGCTGACTGATAGAAGTTTGAATATCCACAATAAACATATTTGATGATGGATAGTTATATTTTTCTTTCTGAGATCGATTTGGCTCGTTACAGTGTAGTAAACCGCTAAGAAACAAATGCAAGTTTTAAGAATTCTTGTTTTTACATTAATTTTCACAAAGGTACTTTTATCACTAAATCGATGAGGCACTACAACTTTGTAACTCACTTTCTGACCCTGTATCGTTTTTGAGACAGGAACACTAACTTCACTGCTTTCCAATATGTGGCGCAATAAGCGGTTGCATCTTGTGGCGCATGACCACTTTACTATACCCACATAATACTTTTATTTTTACAGTTGCAGCCTTTCAGCAGCTGAAAGTGTTGGAACTACTGCATTGGGCACCCTGTATTTTCCTTTGATTTTAAAAATATCATAATGGGACTTATTTCAGAAAAAGACTTTAAAGCAAAAATAAATAAATAAATAAATAAATAAATAAAAGCATTTGTTAAAGGGTTATGTGACCACACACACACAAACGAAAAAAGAAATATAAAGAAATAAAAAGAAAGAAAGAAAGAAAGAAAGGAAGTAAAGAAAGTTACAATGGAGAACCTCTTCCTATTTGAAGTCTTTTAAAAACCTATATTGTAATAAATAATGAAACTTAAAAGTACATCTAAATAAATTAAATGGAAAATGAAAAAAAAAAAAAAAGTTGTCCATTAAATCAACTGTCGAAAAAAAAAAAAATATATATATATATATATATATATATATATATATATATAATGGGTAAATGACGTCGAATTTCTAAGTGTTGGATAATCACATGATACGGGAATATCATCGGAAAAATGTTGCAATAACGTATTAAATTAACTAGTATCGCCCAGTGGTCGAAACTCGACCATTTTTTTGCAAAGCGAGGCAAAGCAAAGTTATTGCCTTGTCCTAAACGGAATGCAATCCGCGTTTGTAATGATCGATAGATGGCGCTTTTTCAGCTGTTGTTGTTAGTAAATATAATAGCCACATGTATTTATTTTTGTTCTATATGTGTTAGTACTTAAAATTCGTGCTATAATTTCTCCGCCATTACATGATGGAAAATTGATTGCTTTTGGAAAAAATATTTCAGTTTATTCAAAGTTCGATCGGAAGTAGATATTTAACTGAAGCTGAACAAATATTAGTTCCAAATCATCTGATTAATTCTTTACTTCCATTAGCCGAAGCAACTGAAATTTTAAATTTGTCATTTGGAAATAAATGGAAGCTTAATTCTGGATTTCTTGATTTTTTGGAGTTACACTGTGGCACACAACAGTAAGTGTTACGTTTTTTACCGGATTTATTCATTTTTATTCAATAAATATATGTAAAACTAAACATCGCAAGCAATGGCGTCTATTCGAAAGCCATCATGTCAATTGTAATTTCACCTTAGCCCACCAGAAGGCGAGCATTTCATTACAATCGCGGATTGCAACACAACTGCGGCAATTGTTTGCCGATATTCACTCTAACTGAATCAGCAGAGTTTTACTTAATATAACTATTTCTCTCTGTAGATGTTACTTTTTCCTGAAATGAGAGAAAATCGCAACGTGAAAACGCCCCTTGTTGTGTGATACAGCCCAGAAGCTAATAGGTACCATGTCAAACCAAAGCCCAACCAAGTATCAAATTCTGTTAAATTAATTCGATTGTTTCATAAAGTACAGTGCCTGAACAACAACAAAAAAACAGATATTTTTCAAAAATGGTCGAATTGAGTTCGGGAAATTTCAAATCGTGTAACTTTATCGAAAACCGAAAATCTAAAACTTTTCTGAATCTTATATTTTCTACTTATATATGCAGAGGAATTAATAATAAATCCACTTTTGAAAAAATAAAAATAAGTAATCAATTTCACTTAATTAAAATGCAAGGAAATCTCAAAACGTGTAAATTCGTCGAAAACCGGAAATCAAAAGTTTTTATGTATCTTCTACTTGTTTCTTCTACCCACAAAAGCTAGCAATAAAGACACTTTTTTAAAAAATAAGTAGCCAATTTCAGTTAATCGAAACGTAAAGAAAGCTCAAAACATGTAAATTCAGCAAAAAACGGAAATCGGAATTTTTTCCGTATCGTCTACTTATACATGCAGCAGTTAGTAACAAATCCATTTTCCTTTTATTTAGTATATTAGTTGAATATTTATTGTTTAAATATCACCCTTTGAAATGAAATGTTTATGTTTACATTCGAAACTGGAAGTTTGCCATTTTTTTTCTGGAGTTTTGTGATTTTAAATTAAAATTTTATCAATTTTACAGAAAAAATAACTCGATCAAACACATGTAGACAGTAACTTATATATAACTATACCCAAATATCGGAATTAAAATCGGCAGATAATTTCCGTTATTTTTTAATAATTTTTTACAAAAAATCCAATGGACGATTAACACAGAAAATCTTTTCCATGGCTCCATGGACAGACAGTGACGTCATCACTTCGCTTGCGTATAGTGATGCTACATTATACAAATTACTGTGTCTATGGTTTTATTTGAGCTTTATGAAATTGCCAGATTTAACAACTTTCTACTTTTAGGTATTTTTTAATTTAAAGGAATACGTGTATAAAAGGGAAAAATGGGGGAAAATGCATAAAAAATAAATGTATTTTTAAATACCTTCTTGACATCGTAAGAAAATAATATTTGTGTTTACACCTTCCGGCTAACTATACCTTTCGAATGATATCATTTTCAACCCTCATTTCCCATAATTAATATGTTAAAAAGGGACTACAAATTTTATGCTTGCCTATTAATATATAGATACTACTGAAATAAAAATAAAGTTTGTAAGCAACGAAAAATATAATTTTAGTAATGCTGACTTAAGAAATGGAAAATATTATACTTGAAACACAGTTTCTTCAGCTCAGTTCAATAGCATTTAAAATATTTGCTAATTATAATAATAGCGAAAATTATAATAATAATAATAATAAAAAGAAGTCTTTAACGAAAGAAAATTAAATTTTATCTTTAATTTAAAATAATGTTTTTACAAATAAAATTTCTGCGAACGAAATTACATATTCTAAAATAATTTTCCAAACGTTTATTCTTTTTGAGCTAAAAGTTAAGTCCACTCGACGTATAAACATTGCTTAAATAATTAAATTTTACCGCATATATAATAATGGTTATATATATATATATATATACACACATATAAAACCTAAAAAAAAAAAAAAAAAAAATTAAAGAATTGTTTTTGATATATGCGCATAATTTAAAAGCACAAAAACTTTGTTCATTAATGTTTTTTAAAAGATGTTATTAAATTGAATATTAAAATTTTAATAATTTTTGAGATTGGTTTTTCTTATTAATTAATATTTTAGGATAGCTTGATTTAAGTTGAGTTTTTTCTTTTGAGAGTGTAAGTGTGTGGGTGTGTGAAATTATAATGCATGGGTAAATGTTATGATAATATCAATGTTATTATGAAGCAAATAATGCTGAATAGACTAGCAGCATATTTTATTTATTATTTTATGTAATGTATGTAATAATGTCTAAAAATTTCAAAATAAAACTATCAGAACATATATTTTGATATTAAACACAACAGTATTTTGTTAAGCTCGATGTTTTATCAGTCAAAGTTTTTATAATGTAAGAAATATGTTTCTAGTTTACCTATATACAAGATGGTTTTAACAAATTTTCTGCTATCAATGTAATCCTGTGGCTAAGACGGTGAAAGTATTGACACTGCACTTTGGTATTTGATCGGTTCATGAGACTCGCACAAGCATATATATATATATATATATATATATATATATATATATATATACTTGTATGTGTGTGTGTGTGTTTAAAATTTTCACTATGTGGCAAAAACATGGGCATAACCGATAGGAAATTCCTGAACAATTTCAACAATTATAGATTTTTTTTTTTTTTTAAACCTTGCGTGGTACATTTCATAAAACGAACTGTTAACATATATTGTTTATATTATATGTTAATAATTTTGCACAGGTTTATAAGGTAAACCGAAAAGAAAATACAAGTTTTGAAATTAAAAATCCAAAATGAAAGCTGCATTACTTTTTGAAGGAAATATATTCCAACGTATGAAAAAACTATAAAATCGAAACTGTAGTAATTATAAAAACTGAGTGAATAAATTATTTGGGTAAACATAAATTAAAATTTTGGTGTTATGATACTATCCTAAATATTGGTGATTTGAAGATGGAATTATGTTTAAATAATTTAGTTGGAATTACGTTTAAACGTAAAAGTTAGCGTTATCGCACACGAATTTCGGATTTTCATTATTCAGAACATCATATAAAAACTCATTTTATTTTTTATTTTTTTTATATTTTTTTATTTTATTTATTTATTTATTTATTTTTTGCTCGACAAGCAATATTGGCGTTAAATATTAGATAAGTTCGTCATAAAAAAAAAAAAAAAAAAAAAAAGAAAACAAAAAGAAAAAAAAAAAATTGCTTTGAAACAATTTAAAGAATTGATAATATATCCCGATATAGATTTCCCATTTTCAAAGATACGTCATATAAAAGTTCTTTAATGTAATTACTGATTTGATAAAGCCTCTTTAAAGTTCCATGACTTTGATTAAAGATTGGCGACCTATTTTAATAAATTATTCGGGGTAGTTCCGTAATTATTCTTCAAACATGGCGAAACGTGATAAACACTCAATGTGTACCTAAGAAAACAAAATCATGCACTCCATTTACTATTAAAATTAATCATAGGAATACAGCTGTTACGTTTGCATTAGTTTCTCATGTTTAACAGTATCGTAATTTTGTCATAGTGTGGGATTATTATGATAGAAGATCATACAATAGTCCAAAGAATACCCTCTAATGCAATAAACTCATTCAATCGGAATTGCTGTGAAATACCTACACAACCTCGAATAAATGTAATTTCTAAGTCATGAAAATTTTGTTAATTTTTTTTTTTTTAAATCTGAACAATACAAAATGTAAAATTATTACACATTAGTACATTAATAACACAGGTTTTCTTCAAGATGATGTTTTTTTGAAAGCTGATTAAGGAAAAACTATTTAAATTTTTCCATCACGTACAGTTTTGACAAAAAATGGGACTTTTTTTAGAATAAAACTCATATTTTTCAACACCCTTCTAACTTATCTGTGATATTGAAAAATCACACCCAGATCCATTATTGATTGACCGTGACAAACTGCTTAAAAATACTAAAGGAAAAATGCTATGCAGGCAAAGCAAAAGAAAAAAAAATCACTTGAACAGGTCCTTTATTAATAGCATGAAGATAAATGTCATTTTACTAAATCAGCTTCATCTTGTTAATTATTGAGAAATAGAACAAAATTCCATACGGTAAATGGTACTGGGGGAGAGGAGGAGGTCGTCAAAATAACTTCTTTTTCAAGCGAATACTATAGGAGCTCTGCCAGTCTCAGAGTAAAAAAATGCTAACCGAAAAAGTTGACATCGTTAAAATTCAGCCAAAAGAATGCCAAGCTATTTCTTTGTCTTTAATATATTTTAATACAAAATTTTTTAATATAAATTGTCGTTACTAAACTCAGACCAACTTGGCATTAAAAATTACGCCAGGTGTCAATCAAAGCAACGGTCTAAAAACGGTTTGCAGATGCGCGCCAGTTAGACGAGACACATCCATTAAAAATCTATTTTTAGAACAATAATTATCTGCTCGAAAAGTAATAATAGCTATTAATGTAAGCACAAGCATTATAAATATTAACTGAAATGACTATTTTTTGTTTTATTACTACATACATGTGCTAGAAATAAGCTGGTAACGAATTTTGAAATACATCCTTCTAACTTATCTCTTTAAAAATTTGGGTGATGCAATGGAAGAACAAGGAGAGCTATTTCTTTTAAGACATTATTAAAATGTGCAAGTGGTGTCATGGACGATGGAGTGTTAACATGTTAGGAGATTATGGTTGGATGCTGCGCAAAGAGCCAACCCTCCCTTATTCCCTCAAGCCGCACACAAGAGAAAAAGCTCTAAAGCAAGTTTTGATGTAAATAAACACACGTAAAAAATAATTTGTAATATTCTATTTTCATGTATTTTATACATAAATAATTCCGAACTTGTTATAGTCTATATGAGAATTTTTCCGATCTCTATCTTTTACTTTGTGGAAAACATTTATGTGATAAAAAGAAAAGACAAGTATTTCTGAATTCAGTGCAAGAAAACAAATTAGGAACACCCAAAACAAGTAAAAAAAAATAATAAAATATGATTTCACAAATCTGTGTAATTTAATTAATGCAAAATAAGGAAATTGTCAACAATTTTAGTTCTATTTTAGGACTGACAGCTTTATTAACGCCATAAATAAATAAATAAATATGTATATATATAAATAAATAAATAAATAAAAAATAAATAAATAAATAACATTCTTCTATCATAGACACACACACAGAAAAAATCAATGAACAAATAAATACATGCTTACACTCACCGAAAAAAAAAAAAAAAAAAAAAAAAAAGTGTTTAAGAATTTGGTTTATGATTTTTCTGTCTGCCTGTTTGTCAGTCTGATTGTCTGCCTTTCTGTTTGTTTGGCCATGTTCTATCACCTGTAAATATTTTCAGAATTCCTTCCAATTAATATATTTAGGCTAATTATGCCACGGTTCTTATTGAATATAGTATAATAAACACGGTGGTTTTCACGGGGACATCCGCGACATCATCAAAGTTTGCGTTCCACGACAGGCGTTTTTATAAATCATATTGAAATATATTTGTACTGCATAAACCATAAATAAGTTGACATTTATTATTTATATGCAAAAAAAAAAAAAAAAAAAAAAAAAAAAAAAAGGTTTTTGATGAATATCGTTTTTATATTATTAAGGATTACAAGTCACGCAAATATAACCCGATACATTAAGGTCTATAATTTGAAACTGCAGTAATTGCATTTTCTTCGAAAAAAAAAAAAGACTACTAAAATAAAATTTTGTAACTTTCCTATAGAAACTTTCTGTTTTTGTGAAACTACAAAACTACACTGAAAATTAAATTTCGAAAATATATAAGCTTTTATTTTCTGTAAAAAGATAAAAACTATAAGCATTGATACATAAATTAAATGTTAGGTGCATGGTTTTTTTTTATGATTTCCATACAAAATCTTGGTTCAAAGCACAAACAAGACACAAGGTATATTAATAAAACCTGTCCTTCATAAAATATGATACACTATCCTTTTGTTTAAGTTAACTGTATATTATTTACTTTTCACTTTGAGTGTTACATTGTGTTCGCAATCTCTGAAGGGAAGAATCGTTAAAGCCAAAAAAAAGCGCGATTTTACCTACCTGTTTGAGTATTCCAGCAACACCTCAACATATTTCCGCACCCTGATTTCTACACTAAATACACTAAATACAGATATTTCGCTCTCATTCACCAATATTTCTTCTATTGCAAGATATTTTTGAAATGGCTTGTATTTAAACAAATAGCATAAGGTAAAAGCACCAGTAGTGGACGCTTTTAAATTTAAACTTGGAAAATAAACTTTCTATTCTGTCAAAAGGTTCGACCAATGCTCAGGAAGGAAGTTGTGGTCCATAACTTCCTACTTGAGCACTGGTCAAACCTTCAGACAGATTAGAAAACTTATTTTCCAAGTTTAAATTGAAAAGTGTCCACTACTGTTACAGTCTTTATATTGCCGTTTTTTTTTTTTTTCCCATTTAATTCTGAATTGTCTGAAAATATTTGTTAAAAAAAAAATAGTCTGACTATAGAAAATATATTTCAGTTTAATAAATAAAGATGCAAAAATAATACAAGCAGGTATTTTTTAATAACCTATTTTAATTTACAAAGGGGAATGTTTATGGTTTAAAGAAGCTTTAAAGAAACAAATAAAACAAATACAAAATGTAAAACAATCTTATATCATTTATTTTTAATTTGGGAAATAATCTGTGTGACTCATTATTATTATTATTATTATTATTATTATTATTATTATTATTATTATTATTATTATTTTAGCGATGATTCAATAATGGAATACATGCTTCTTATCTACTAACTTTAGTATAAAAAAGTATTCAAAATTAATATAAAAACTTAAATTATGGTCTAAGTAAAAGCAATTCAACATGAAGTATAGAATATGGAATTTAACGCACTTAAAATTGATATTAGGTCTGATTCTAGACATTATTCAAAAAGAAATAAAAATCAATTAAATAAAACTATTTTCAATTCTAAAGTTACTATATGTTAAGTAATATATATATATATATATACATAAAATGTATGCAAAAAACATAAAACTTTACACAAGATATGAAAATATTTTTTCAACAGTCATCCTTAGAGTGGCATTTTGAAAAGAAAACAGAAAAATACAGAACAGCTCTAGTAATATTGAAAAATTTTCGACGCATAAGATAAAAATGTTAAAATATCTTAAAACCCCGAAGGATTTCTGAAAGCCGTGAAGGGTTTATGTTTAGCCAACATTCTTTGTTGAATGTAGTGTTGAAAAAAAAAATTCTAAATACTTTGGAATATTTTTTTTTAATTCTTTCTCTGTTACATAAAACATTTATCAATATTTTGTAAAAAATCAGTGCATGGATGCATGGATTTTTTTTTTTTTTTTTTATCTTTTTAGATTATACTCGTATAAAAATATATTTTATATTTAATCTAAAATATGATTTTTTTTTTTTTTTTTTTTTTTTTTTTAACAACAAAAGTCATTTTTTTATACTTTTAACAATACACTAAAGCATATATATATATAGTTAAAAAGAATTAAATGTAAAATTATAAAAGTAATTTTTAAATATATTTTATAATGCTACAAAAATATAAGAATTTATTCTTATTAGAAAAAATAAAATAAAATATAAAATAAAATAAATTATCTTGTTTTAATAGCAGGGAAAATTTTTCTAGAATTTATGCAGTTTTTTTTTTTTTTTTTTTTTTTCCCTGCAAACTTTATTTTAAAAATTATCTAACTACATAACTATTATTGTTGGTTTTCTTCACAACAAAAATATAAAAGTCATTTTATAAAAGACAGTCTACAATATTATTATTATTATTTAATTAAAAATGCATTTTTACTATATTATTTTTTGAAATATATCTTTTAAATTTCTTTGTTTTAAAAGAATTTTAAAGCCCAGAAGTAAATGGAAATATCATTATATATTAAAAGAAATTTATTGTGGTCAGCACATGACTTTCTTCGATATTTTCCTACACAAATTCATTAACAAATATATATATATATATATATATATATATATATATATATATATATTCAATTTAGTTTCACTGATTAATACAGAAGATATTCTCTTTACAGAAGTATAACATTAATTATTCAAAGTAAGCCAATTTTGTTCTCTACCTAACAACTTAAAAAGAAAAAAAAGAAAAAAAAGAAAAAAAAACTTTTACTTTTATTTATTTATTTATTTTCTTGCTAAAGAGGGAAAAAATCGATACATTTATTTTAAATTTTTACAGATAGATTGTTCGATTATTAGTTTTAATATTATTGACAAACTCAGTTGACAGATACTCGTAAAGAAAATTTGACCAAATAAAGGGGGGGGGAGCAATGCCCATGCATATTTAAAAAAAAATCCGAAATGGCTATTACTATTATAAATATTATTTTTATTTCTTAATGTTTATAAAATAATAATAATAATAATAATTCTTTTTTAGCAAATTTATAATGAATGTTGTCCTATACCACCCTCTTAAAAATTTAGAAAAAACAGGATAGCAAGTCCACCTGTTGGGTGATTTTCACTAACAGTTGATAGGCATTCATTTATGCTAAGCTGCAACTAAATTTCAGTTTGTAAAATTCTGAGCAGTAGTTCTTGTGATACAGTTGACACAAAATTTTGTCACTCACACGCACATGGAGACAGACAGACATTTTTAAAAATTTGTCATTTCTTGTTCTATAGAACTATCGAAACATGTAAAACAATGAAAAAACAGAGGTCGAATATCACTATGAAACCTATACTTCCTTCTTTTGAATATAAGAAAAAGTAAAATATGCATGTTTTTTTTTTTTTTTTTTTTTTTTTTTTTATATATATGTACAGATATTTTATTAATTCTGTAAACATGCAATTTTTTTATATTCTTTAAATTCACGGAAAACGTTGCTATGAATATTACAAATATTATATTATAAATACGTAAATGAATATATAAGTAAATCTGGAAATTTATGTATTTTAAATTACGATATTTCGTTTACATTCTTGTGATGTTGTAATAAATATGACTAAATAAATATAAAGAACGCTTAAATAATTATATGAAATATATTCTGGAATTTATGTTTTCCTGTGATCTGTCTTTCAGTCGCCCTTCTGGATTTCCAATGGGCTCCTCCCTCCGTCGTCTGCACAATCACGTGATAGAGAAAAACGAATAATCGAATTATGAGAATCGAATTTAATTAAATATTGTTCTTAAGAACAAAAATGTTAATATTTAATATAAAATAAAATAAAAGTAATATTGTGCATTTGTAAACAGTAGAATAATTGTATTTGTAAATTTAATCATTTTTAAAAAACACTTTATGTGTTTATTTATTCTCCCCTGTAAGAATCGATTTTTGTATGTTTTTGTGTAACTGTTACATTAACTGATCTAGCAATAAATAATCTTGTGGAATGTTTATGGATTATAATTTGAAATTTTAAAATGTTTTCGTTTAATTTAATTGCTTAAAGGTGTTACAGCAAGTTACTTAACTTAGTTACTGGTCTAAATGGATTTACGTAGTACGATATTGCACTGTCACTGATTTAAGTACCAAAAATCAGAGTATTTAACATGTTCTTCATAAACATCAATAACAAATATAAACTAAATGATGATTGTAATACTAAACAGCAAACAAAAGATGATGAATAATGACATAAAATGGATTAAAAATGATGATGTATAAAAAATAACACAAATTAAATACGATTGATCAAAAATAAGAATAGAAAATATGTTATTTCAGCAATCGCTCTAAATAAACAAGACTTCGTCTGCTATTTCTTTTTTCTCTATCATGTGACCTCTGACGTCAGGTGGGAAGAGCCCATTTTCAACAAATTTTGGCCAACATTTTTACACTAAAAGCGACTTAAATATAAAGTTTTGTTGCGTTATTATATCCATTTCGGAGGTTCTCCACATACACGCATGCACGTTGTACACACACACACGCATTAATTGATCAATCTAAAAAAAAAAAAAAAAAAACACTTTTTCTTGGACTCCGTACACCTTTAAACATCTAAATGAGGCAAAACCTTCGTATCCAAAAATTTCACCGTATAACAACACATTTCTATTACCTACAGTAACTGGGTTACGGAAGTCAAAATATAATAAACAATTACAGTTAATAATTTTTTCCGGTTTCATTTGAATAACATTACTGAAACTACATTTGTAAATATGAAAAATAATTAACGAATAAATAATACGCATATTTTCGCTTTTTTTCCTAAAAAAATTCTTAATCTATACATGAAAATGAAATATATTTTTGTTTTTTGATTAAGTTGTAGACTAGCTGCTCATTTTATTTAAATTGAAACAAATCACATGCAAGAAAATATTATTCTAAATTTTTTGTGAGAAACAAAGAAGTTATGTGCACTTACAAAAAAGAAAAGAAAAAAAAAACTGCACAAAAAGAAAAAAGAGAAACTTACAAAATTTATTGTTTTGCAAAGAAAGATATCAAACTGTTTACTTTTATTATTGTCGCAGAAAAAAGTAGTTGTACGTGCTTTGGAATAAAAACAAAAGACACTTTTACAATAAATATGGAGTATTAGGAATTATTTGTTTCAAAATGTTTTTTCGAATTAACTTAAAAAAAAGACGAAAAAGTTATGATAATATTTTTGCATTTATATTTACACAATGTACAAGTATATAAGACTAATTGAAATGAATGAAATTCACTTAAATTATTTATTTATTTATTTTATAAAAATCAATTACTTTTCTTGAAAAATGTAATTTGTAATATTACAAACCCTTTTTACTTTCTTCTATATGTATATATAGAGAAAGTGTTGGATTCGTGAAAATTTTCGAACTCCAGTTTTCTATGGATTTAGACGTTTTGGGATGTCCTGAACACGATCTGACTGCTTTTAGAAATTGTCTGTCTGTCTGTATGTCTGTGTGTCACACAATTTGTGGTTGCTGTATCTCACGAACCAATGAACGGAATTTAACCAAACTTGGTATTTAGTTGTGTTATCACATAAAATTGTGTTGATTAGATTTGTGGAACAATGGTTCAACTGGTAGCGCAGTGATCACATTTTTTCTAAATTTTTAACATGGCAGAACTGGACAAGATTTCGTATAAATGTATATAATGAGAGTTATTTTAATCGTGTGATTGTAAAATGAATATAAGTTATTGATAATAGTAGTAGTTAACTAGGAAAAATATGTGCATGAGTGGGCATCGCTTCCCCCTGGGAGAGTTAATTTTCAACATGGGTA
Organism: Salticus scenicus; assembly: GCA_963930645.1. Lineage (NCBI taxonomy): Eukaryota > Metazoa > Arthropoda > Arachnida > Araneae > Salticidae > Salticus > Salticus scenicus. The sequence continues at coordinate 149,771,659 of OZ005656.1, forward strand.
ACTTTCAAAAGATCTTGTCAATACGTTTAAAACGATTGGTTGAACTATATGTCTGTAATAATTTAAAACAAAGTTATCGATTTTTTTTTTTTTTTACTTTTAACGGAAAAAAAAAAAAAAAAAAAAAAAAAACTTAGATAAAAAATCGTATTTCTTCTGATAATTGAAAAAAAATGACTTTCTTTCAGCATTTAGTAATATATAATTCTGTGAGATAAAAATCGTCTGCATTTATAATGGAAAATAATTTGATAATTTAATAAATAATTTGTACTGAACAAATTTTGAGTAAAATTATATAGAAGAAAGGCATGTGGTGGCCACATCATACTAGTTTCTTTGTAAATTTACTACTTTTAAGAACACTTTTATACTACTTTTATGTTAATTTTTGAAAAAAAAAAAAAAAGAAAGAAAGAAAATTTTAGCCATTGTTTCACTCTGAACATGATAAAATCACTATCGGGTTATGAATCGAATAAGCTACATAAAACAATAGTGCTACTTGAAGAGTAAGCAACATTTTAATGGTTCTTTCTATTCAAATGACACTTCTAACATGGTAAAACAAAGAGCACCTTTTTTTTTTTTTTTTTTTTTTTTTTTTTTGTTCGTTGTAGCCTTATTATTATTATTATTATTATTATTATTTGCAATTTTTTAGGGTTCATTGAACTATTTTCTTTTAACAGTGTAGTAGTGGATACTAGTAATGCATAAAGAACAATACTTTAAAAACAAAAGCAAAATTTTAAAACAAAACGGAATTTCACATAATTATTTTATCAAGAGGAGAATGTTGCTAAAAAAAAAAAAAAAAAAAAAAAAAAAAAAACCTCTAAATATGACTTTGAAGAATGTTATAATGAGAGATAATATGTGCAGAAAAACCTGAAATCGCAATCCTAACCGCGGAAAAAATTAAGTAACACAAGTATATAAAAATTCTGCATTGTTATTGTAAAAATATATAATATGGGTCATTCAAGAAGAAAATAATTGTAATTATAGTCTCAAACCTATCAAATAAATGTCAAATAAATATAATGACACAGTAAAAGCCATTGTTTTGTTAGACTCAGTATGGCTCCTGTGGATGCTATTAGGTTGTGATCTTGAATAGGCAACAGGTAACTCCATTTGCCTAGCATGGTGATGTAGTGCCATCTCATTCTTGCGGTAGCCATATTTAGGTATCCATATTTTGCTTTGCACGGTGATATGACGTGTGTCATCTCATCTTATATCATACCTGCAGTAGCCATATCGCGGTAGCCATCTTGGGTAGATGATAGTTAACTTCATTTGCCTTGCATGGTGATATGAAGTATGATATCTCCTCTTATATCATTTCTTCAAGAAATAATCATATGCAAAGCAAATGATATTTGGTATTTCTTATTTAAAAATAAATAAATAGAGAGATAATAGTAATAACATAAAATAACGATAAGATATCGCAAAGCTTGCTACGTTTGAATAAAATTTATATCAGTTTAGAGTTGATGGTTTTAGGTATTTACAATTCAGGGAATTAATGCTAGTGGGTTTTACCACCAAGCCTAAATGCGAGGAGGACGGATGCACAATTTAAAATGATTATTTTTATAGTTTAAAATTGTGGCTACTACTAGTAGATTGTCCATCACTGATACACTTACCTTAATATTAAATTATAAAATTCAAATCGCACATAAAGAGTATTGTAAAATATTTACACTGTATTTCTAACAATTATTATTATTATTATTTGTTTTTTTATGTTATGAATTTGTAAATTATGGCAATTATTTTTATGTAAATTCATTCAAAAAATCTTAGTCACGTTATAAAATGTAGATTTTCTGCATTTCTAGCTTGTTTTTGCTTTAAAATAGCTCATTTTTTTTCTATAAAACACCGTTAAAAAGCTTGACTGAGGCAGATAATGTCCTTGGCGACAATTTTGGCGACTTTTTGTTGACCTTAGCGAGATAATCCTTATTGTCAATATCTCGAATATCTATGTTCTAACGAGGTTAGTTGAGAAGTTTCATGAAAATTTTCGTTTAATAGGAGGCTATAACAGGAAGCCCGATCCGACCGGTTGAGTTAGTTTTTCGCCAAGCGGCTTACCGTCAAGAACTCCCAGACTGGGTCTGTTGCTACTGTATGACTATAGCTTTTTGCTGTGTGTTAACGTTATCATATAGTTTATGCTGTGATTTCGATGTGGTCAGCTGTTATTTAAACAGTGTTTTCTGATTGTAATCTTCTAGAATATTTTATAAATAAACTTTTAAACTTTTAAATCATGAATCCCTAGTATACAACAAAATATATTTTAACTTAATGTATCCCTAACAACACAAAATGTTCCAGAAACGTAACAATCATATAGCATTGAAACATTATAAACATTTTAGAAACAATTAAAAACGATCAGATTACTTTCCGATTACTTTCCAAAAACGTAGAAATGTCCTCAATCGTAACAAAAAATCAGATACGTAACAAAAACGTTACAATCATTTAACAGATAGAAAATCAAAAAGGGCGAATGTTTCAGAAAGGTATTAGAGAGCATACGTTTTTGAAAGATTGTAAGCTTTTTGCAACATAACTAAAACATTCTGTGCTGTATGGGATATAACCCCCCCCCCCCCAAAAAAAAAAAAATATATATATATATATATATATATATATATATATATATATATATATATATATATATATATATATATATATATATATAAATATATATATATATATAAATAAAAATAAATAAAAATAAAAGTTATCTACGATTATTATTTTTTATTTATTTATTTATTTAGATCAAGATAAAAAAAAAATATTTTATCTTCATCAACATTTTTTATTTTTTATTTTAATCATCAACGTTAGTGTTCTTTTATAAAATATATCACCAGGTAAGAAATTCTCATCAAAAAGAGATTTATAAAACAATTTAAAATTTGTCTCATTTTTTATAAATATATTTTATTTAATTATAAGTCTTTATAAAATTATTAAAACTTATTTTATTAAACTAATAGTATTTTCCCCAAAAACTGTTTTTAAAATAGAACTTTACATTTTTTTAATTATTTATTTCAATTAAAATATTAATAATATTGTTTTAATATTATCCATATATATATATATATATTATTATATTCTTTTTTCTAAATTGTTTTTATGTTTCTAGAAAGTACTTTTTTGAAATCATGTTCAATCCAAATTTGTTTTGAAAGTGTTGGAAACGCTAAAAAATGGAAAGCGATATTTTTCACAATAATGTTTCCCTTAAGACATGTAAGCTATACATTTACATTAAATGCTTCAGATATGAATTTTGGTATATATTTCTCCTCTGAGAGTCCTCTATTTCAAATAAGTCTGGAATATATATCACACTCCACCACTGTAATTTTATGAGTTTTCAGAAATTTAATATAAGAAGACTTGATTTAAACATACTTACTATAAATAAACTATATTACTGGTATTTTTAAAGAAAATGAGATATTATTATCATCATAATTATTATTTGATGTTGCTGTTTGTTAAAATCACTTAATATTTTTCTTCCACGCTATTAACTTTAATATTGAGTTAAGCTGTTTTCATCAAAGAATCTCAATTTTTATTATGCGAAATTATCTACGCAATTAAAAATATGCAGATAATTACTACAAAATGTATGAAAGTATAAAATACTTTAAAAATAATATCATTCTATATTTCCTTACACATTACTTCTTCTTTAAGATTTTAATATATTTTAAACTTTAAATTTATTATTATTGGGTTCCAAATTTCAGTATTAAAAAAATTAATTACTTGTAATTTTCAATACGAATTTGTTTTTATTCAAATTTGTTTTTATTCAATCACAAATCTGGATGAATACTAACTAATGCATTTGTCACAAAACTGGGTATTTATTTTGAAATCAAGGTATTATTAATTTTAATGAGGACATACATAGGTGCGTGTACTACAATTTCAAGATACGTTTACGACAATGCCAAGTTACGTCCACGCCAAATATGTATACATATATACATATACAGGTTAAACAATACAGTAATACAGAAATTCTCAGGAGATCAGACCTGCCATACATACAATTTTGACGTTTTTTTTTTTTTTTTTTTTTCTTTTTTCTTAAGATAATGCAATTAAAAGATTTGATAATGTCTTCATTAATTTGTGCTCCAGATTTAATTAAGGCTATTCCGGACTCTTTTTTTCTATGTAGTGAAGCTTTAACGCAGATTCTTATTCAGGTTTTTTACATATACGTCGAAAAAGTATTGTTTTGGGTTCAAATTTTGGAAAGTGAGTTTTTGAATTATTTACGCCTTTTAAAATCCCCTGAATCCGAAAATCATGTTTTTTAGAGGTTGGTCTGTGTGTCTGTCTTTTATCAACATACCTCAAGAGCAAATAGAAGCAGAAAGTCCAATTTCGGTCTTCTAAATGTGTATCATACAGGGATGCTACACTGAACTTTTCGTTGAGATCAAGCAATAAGTTCGTGTACAGTACCACGCAGGAGTATTCAATACATAACGTTTTGAGATCCCTGAATTCGAAAATCATGTTTTTAGCGTTTGGTCTGTGTATCTGTCTGTGAGGGTGCTCTCTAAAATTTCTGGAGTGGGAATCTCACTCCTTAAAAAAGTGATCATTATTTTGACACGAATTAAAGTGAGAAAATACTATTTTCACTCTTGAAAATGTGACATTTCTCACTTTTCTCGAAAGAGAGACTTCTAGCCACTCTGTCACAAAGAGTGAAGTCATCATCAATTGCATGATCAACCTGCTGAAGAGTTAATTTTTGCTGGCGCCATCTACTTACTATATTTCGAACGAAATATGAAAGACAATTTCTCGGCAATCTCATGCATGTGATTTGTTTAACACAAATTATTGAATTTATTTGAATTTTAAAAAAAGAAAATAACTATGTTAAAAGCTGTTTTAGTAAATATAATTTTTTTATACGATTGATAAAATTGAAGTGTTATTAGTAAAGAATCGAAAATCATAAGAATGTTATGGAAATTCGTAATGAAAGCAAGGAGTTTTCTTTTGGAAATATATAAGGTATAAAAGAAAATATCAATGCAAATACATAATGCATAACATCTTAAATGCACAAGAGGAATTTATATTTTTATTCTATTCATTGATGCTTAACACATGTGAAACATTAAAAAAGCTGGCTATAATATTTTACTAAAAAATAAAATCATCAGTGAGATTTAATACTCCTGAAAAGACGAGTTTTTTCAAGAAACTGTGTAGATTTGTCGTAAATATTTAACTTTTTTTTTTTTCTTTTTTTTTAACATGCACACTAAAGAATTTTTCTTTTCCCCTAAGCTACATTTAAAATAACTATTTTTCTTAGGAAATTTCTTTTCATGTATACATTTTGATTTAAGAAATAATTCTAAATTTATTAATTTAAAAATAATTCTAATTTTAGTAATTTAAAGCAATTCTAACTTTCATTTTAAAATGTTCATTAGAATTCTGTAATTTTATATTTTTAATAAATGAAGTAAAAGTTTATAAATACGATTAATCTCTTATGTGAATGATTTACCACTGTAAATTAAGCAATTTCTGTGTGTCCCCAGTGGTTTAGTGGTAAGACACTCGCCTGCCACGAAGACGGCTACGGTGCGATTCCCCGCAGATCCAAAGCAAATATGGGAAAAAAAAAAAAAAAAAAAAAAAAAAAAAAGGAAATTGGTAGAAGATACCGTCTAGCGTATCCATATTTTTTTTTAGGAAAAATAAACAGTCATATTCTTTGAGAAATACTCGGAATAACCTCACTCTTAATAAAGAGTGAGAAATCTCACTCTTTCGAAAAGAGACTTCTCACTCTTTAGAGGTTGGCTCCATTTTGGCATGTTCAAAGAGTGATATGCCACTCTTTTAGAGTCAGATCTCACTCTTCATATTTTAGAGAGTGTCTGTGTGTCTCTCTGTTATAACATATCTCAAGATAAAATAGCAGCAGGATGTCCTCTTTCGGTATACTAAATGTGTATCTTATAAGGATGCTACGCTAAACTTTTCGTTGAGATCAAGCAATAAGTTCCTGCACAGTGCCACCCAGGAGAATTTAATACATTACGTGTAAGGGGGAAATTGCACGTATGCACAGTGTAGAACTAAAAGGCTGACTTAAACGAAACGAAATGAATATATATGTATATATATATATATATATATATATATATATATAATATTCATAAAAGCATGTTTTGAGTAGATTGTCTTATAGAAATCAATGACCATTCATTTACAGGGCTATCTAAAGTATTTGGATATATTGGGGCTATACTTGGAAATTGCAGAAATCGTAACAAATTTTGTGTTAGATGGTTTCCAAGTAAAACTAATTTTAAATAGAGAGTATTGTTTATAGTTCATATTAATTACAGGCAATATACAGGGCTAAACAGAATTAATCAAAACGTTCTTTTCTATTGAATGTAACTAATGGAAGTGCTTTGTACATTTTACTATATCGACAAATACTGTAAAATTAATTGTTCATACCCAAACTGTAAACAAAGTATTTTTTTGGTGTTCTGTTTTGAACTTTGCTTTCTTGATAATATCACGTTTTGAAGTGTCCTGATTACGAAACTCCAATTTTTTACAATTGATCTGCATGTACACCTGTTTTCAGCAAAGCTTAAAAAAAATAACTGCAGAAAATTCAAATTTAGCACTTTGAATTTTGTATTAGATTACCACCTAAAAATTTGATCAAAACCGGCAAGTTTAAAGGAAAGTTAAAATGAGAATGGATTTTTTTTTTTTTTTTTTTTTTTTTTAAATAATTCTACGAACTTTGATTGAATGGTGAATTGAGGAGAGCAGTAGCCCCCCTCACACATAATTACATTTCAAATAAAACTGTTCCTGTTTAAGATTATTTTAAAAGTTCATTGTACATTTATGATCTCACGCTATTCATCTTAAAATTTAATACGGAATCTATCATTACAATATTGAGACGCTAGGTATGAGAAAGTCGTGTGAGTTACAGCGTACTTTTGCCTTTAAACTTAAAAAAAAAAAAAAAAAAAAAAAAAAAAATGGAATTCTCCGTTAAAAACATTAAATAAATAAAATCAAAACAAAACAAAATCAATTTTCAAATTTTTAGAAAGTCTTTTTTTGCAATGATCTTTAAGATAAATCACATTTTATACGCAAATTTGCCCAATCTTTGATAATAAATAATCCAGTATTAAATATATCGATACTAATAATATTTAAGAAGATGCTTCAAAAATAATGCTTTCATAAAAGAATGACATAAAGGTTTTTATTCGTAATACCTATAACCAACATTCCATACAAAAGTTTATTCCGATATGAATCTTATTCGAGATTTGCATCAAAATACAATATATTTGACGGATATTATGTCAAATATAAATTATTTTTCTTGAGTAAAGCTTCAATGACGGCTTTATTTTAAGAGAATTTTCGATTTCTATTCAAAATAAAGAAATCAATCTGACAGAAGTAAGATGTTATAAGTCTCGTTTTCAAATACTCACTGTCAAAACAAATTTATAGAGAAAGTGAAGGGATTTGAATAAATTATAGTTTATGTTTCTTGTTTCAGACAGATTCGCTATTTACTTGAAAAGTCATTTCTTTATTTTATAAATTTCACAGAGAATATGTTTGTGTATCAAAAATAATTGGATCATTTTTTCTAAAAAACAATCCTATATATATATATATCTGTATGCAATAACACGTTTGAAATTTTCAATGTAATTTCTGATTTTGCGTATAGATATAATATTTATGATTTACATCTTTATTTTTAAACTACCTCTGTATAAAAACTTAACTGTATTAAATGTTTAAATAATTTACCAGACTTACCATTGTTGAACCATGTACAAAATCAGAGGGACAACTTGTTTTCTCATTTCCATCTGTTGCGCAATTTTTTTGAACAAAAGAACGTAATATTTGGATGGCATTTTCTTTAGCAAACATTTATTCTACTTTTATTATATATATATATACATATATATATACATAAGAAATTATAATTAGACTGATATTAGTGCCGTTTTCTTTCTCAACAGTAAGCTTTTAAAGAAATAGAAAATTTTAACAATTTTAGAAAAGAAAACTGTTTGGGCAGTGCTGTTGAAGATGTATCTTAGGTTGGTAAAAATAAAAAGCTTATCAAATGTTTAATTAAAACTGGGTTTTCATTCCGATATTTACTTTTCTTTTTCCTCTTTTTCTTACTTCTTCTTTTGTGAAGAACTCTCTTTTAAAAATATACAAACATGGAAATTGGAGGAGATATTCTTTATAAAATTATGTATTGATATCAATAATATTTTGACAATGTTCATATTTCACAGATTAATAATTATTGTATTTCAAAAAGCTCATTAAGTGAGAAAAAGAAAAGTGAACACATGATGAAAAATCCAATTTTATTTTATCTTTTGGAATCGTGTGTATCTTCACCTATCTCTAAGGCATTCTTAACACCGTTTTGCATTTACACGGGTGTTCAAAATTAAAGAAAAAACCTATTTACTCGTTTTCTTATTTTGCGCGAAATTTTTAAACAATTAAACATATGAACATAAAATTTGTATGGCACGTTCGTTATCATAACATCAATCGAATTTTATATAACTTTAGCAAAAGTAATTATATTTATATACATATAATTATTCAATTTTTCTCAAATGTAAGCTTTGGAAAAAATGAAAAATTTTAATAACTTTAGAAAAAGAAAACTTAACGAAAAACGATCAAAAAGAAGCATTACAGACAGGTAAATATGTACATGCATCCATGTGTCAGATTAAAACCTAATTTTTCTTCCTGTGATCACTTTTTTGTTTCTTGTTTTATCTTCTTTTTTTTCACACGTGAATAACTTTTTTTTAAAAATATGCATACACGCATAAAAATTGAATAATACGTTCATTGTAAAATTATTTATCGACAGTATTATTATACTAGTGTTGAGAATAGTTTATAAATTAGTAATTATATATTTTCAAAAAGTTCGTTATACAAGTAAAACTAGTTAGCATAGGTGGACTCTGCTCAGTTCCCCATCATATTTATGTTCTTACAAATTTCTAGTGCGAGACATATTATAATCATGTTAAAAGAAATGAATTTGACAAGAGCTTGATATAGTGACAGAAATTAGTGATAGAAATCCCCGCCTAATAGGCTATCCACCGTTCACTTCAATATATTTATCTTATTCTAATATATTAATTTATTTTATAAGGGTCAATTCCGTTGTTTAGTTTTTATGCTAATATTTCCAATGCAATAATCCTCAAAATTCAGATTTGTATGAAAAATTTACAATTTCGCTATGTTGATAAAATATTAAGTTACGAATAATTTACGAAATTTTCCTATTAGAATATTTGTGTTCAATCATGTTCAAACAAATATCATAAATGTAATTTTGAAGTTGTCTAATGTATTTTTGATCCTCAAAGTGGAAGTTTATGCTCAATTTTGCCTTATTCTGACATGTTAAGTAAATCGTAAATTCCAAATAACTTACGAATTTTTTAAATTGGACAAATCATAGTCTATGATATTCATTCCAGTATCCTAAATAATATTTCGAAAGTGGTTTGGCATCTTTACGATGAAAATATCCCTCAAGATTAACATTTATGTGAAATTTTGCTCTATTCTGCCATGTTAAGAAATTCGTAAATTTCCAATAACTTACGAAATTTTTATATTTGAAAATTCATAGTCATTAATATTCACGGCAGTGTCCTAAATAATATTTCAGAAGTAGTATGACATCTTTACGATGAAAATATCTCTAAAAATTGACGTTTATGTGAAATTTTGCCCTTACTGTCATGTTAAGGAATTCGTAAATTTACAATAACTTGCGAAATTTTCGAAGTAGCATATTTATAGTTTCTAATGTTCATTCCGGCATCAAAACTGATATTTTAAAACTGGTCTGACATTTTTACAGTAAAAAGTTTCCATTTAATGCACATTTAAGTGATTTTTTGTCCTATTCTCCCATGTTAAGAAAATCGTAAATTTCTAATAACTTACGAAGTTTTTTAATTCGAATGTTGCAAATGAATAAGGTTCTTGCCAGTATCGAAAGTAATATTTTAAAACTGATCGGACCTCTCTGCGATCATTTGTTCGTGAGATATCGTGTACACAGACTAACAAACTAACGGACTAAAGGACTAATACACTAACAGACACCCTACAGACAGACACCATACAAATTTTGTCATTTTCGGATTCCTCACACCTGAGAACGTGTAAAACAGTTAAAAAACCGAGGTCGAAAATTTTCACGATTACCTAAGTTCCCCATACCTATAGTATGATGGGGAACTAATAAAAGCGAATACAGAAAGAAAATCAGGATTTAGTTTAGCATTTGAAGGCATGTCAATCTTCACCTATCTGTAGTGCATTTTTGAAACCATTTTTCGTCATGTTTTTTTCTAAAATTGTTGAAATTTGTCATTTTTTCCAAAGCTTAATTTTTGAGAAAAATTGAATAATTATTAGTTTAAAAATATTACTAATTCTAAAGTTATATAAAATTCGATAATTGATATGAAAAAAAAAAAAAATAAATGGCATCCAAATTTCATACTTATATGTTTACTTGGTTAAAAGTTATGTGCAAAAGAAGAAAACGCAAAAAACAGGTTGTTGTTTTAACTTTAAACACCAGTGTAGTTTCCTTTTGTAAAACCTTGCTATTTCTTCATTTCTTCAAAAGCTTATTTTTGAGAAAATTGTAATTAATATAATTTTAATAAATGTTGCTTTTCATTAACATCTCTAAAATCCGTATAATTGTTTAATAAAGAGGATGCCATCTAAATGTTATGTTCATGCGCTCATTTATTTAAGGTAAGCTCATTTATTTAAGAGAAGGAAACGAGAGAACAGGTTGGTATTTTAATTTTTGATATGAGTGTAGAGCTTTCTTGATTTAAATAAATGGATTTTGAAGTTCAATATTACTTAATTACCTAATTTCGATGGAGAGTTATGGGTGTTTTCTGAAAATGAAGTGAAATTTTGAATTGGTAAACCATTAGGCTCCCGCTGCGGGAACAATATTTTAAGATTTCTCTTCTCTGCAAGTAATTAAGACACATATATATTTTTTTTTCATGAAATAATGAAGCGCCCAACTTCTCTGGTAATTTTTTCAATAAGTTTGTAATGTAACTTCTGTTTTTTTTTTTTTTTTCAATTATTCAAACAAAGTTGTTTGTTGTTCTGCAAAACATCAGCAAAAAAAAAAAACCTCATTCGATTGCAGGGGTTTAAAACAAATATATAGTAAATAAAGCAGTTCTTTTTTTTTTTTTTTTATATATATATATATAACAAACAGGGATCAAAAAAATTAATTTAAAAGGGTTTTGCAGTTTTTCAACATTTGTTACACCCCAGTTAGGTGTCAAATCTCCCATTTTGGAAATATATTATATCTTCTAACAAAATGTTTTCTTTTAAATATTTAAACTACATATGTATAGAAATTCACATTAAAACGTAAAATATACAAAAAATTTCAGTGGGATTCATATAGCCGCGTTTAATGGATTAAAACACGAAACAACTTCGATTTTGTCAATAGTAATGACCTATTTTTATTTTATATAATTCCAGGGATCGAGAGAACGCGAAAAAGTATATTGGCTGTGTATACCGTAGGTGCCAAAATTTAATTTATTCCGTAGTATTTTTAGCCCCGCCTTTAATCCACATCACTTTATTTATACAAAAAGTTTCTCTAGAATAAAACTTCGATAAAATAAGAATATATACTCTTAAAAAATAAGTGATATGAAATGAAGGCGGGGCTTAAAATACTTCGGAATAAATTAAAATGTTGGCATCTATGTTATACTTATATTGTCAAGCGTTCAAAGTTTGAAGGTGCTAATGTTAAATTTACATTTCAAACTTTTATTAACACCTTCACAAAAAAAATCGATATATATATATATATATATATATATATATATATATATATATTACGAGATACAGTAAAGAAACCCAAATATAAACCATCATCACTTCTGATTCTAAAAAATATTGTGATGAAAAATATTAATAAATTTATTTTCATAAAAAATAGGAAAATTACTTATATTATATTTTACATAAAATGAATCCTAATGCAGAAAAATATGTGTGTGCAAATTTGCAGCTCATTCCACTTATTAGTTTTCGAGATATAAGTATATATCTTTTGGAGAGGTTGAACAACAACGTCAAACGCAAAGAATTGAAACAAAAATCATGATTTTTAGACAATAGCGTTAACATCAAGAAATATTGTTTTCTAAAGAAGACAAACCCCGCCTTTCATCGTTCTTCAAAACAAAGCAATACAGAAAAGAAAAGTAAATGCGACATTGAGTATTCGTGTTAAATCCCTTATTTTACTTTAGCAAAAACATACACAAGTGGCATTTACCTCATCGATTACTGGTGATAAATTTTGAATTCTTTAAACGAACACTAGAATAAAAAAAATGAACTACACAGGCGGAGCTTACAGATGAAAATAGAAAAATAGGTCAAATGTAAAAATTGTCAGTTAAAAAAAAAAAAAAAAAAAAGAATGGATTTGGAATGCAAGGCAAATTATAAAATCTTTTCTTAACTACCATCATCAGAGCTGCCAAACTAATCCGGCAAATTGTTTATACCGCCCCTTTTTCTACACCACTTTATTTTTAGAGTATTTGTTTTCTTAATTCTTCGTAAATATATTTGAAAAGAATTACTCTAAAAATTAAGTGGCGTAAAAAAAGGGACGGAACAAACAACTTGCCGGATTAGGTTGGCAGCTCTGCATCATAGTTAAAGACTTAGTTCATATATTGCTTTATTTTTATGTATTTATTTATTTAATTATTTATTTATTTTATCTTTGTGTGTGTGTGTAAGGGAGGTGTTTGTTATTTTAAGGATAAATTAGTCTTTGAAGTTTTATAAATATATTTTAAATTTATAAATATATTTCAACTTTTATAAATATATTTTAACACATCTACGATAGCAGGATTTTGTCTTTTTGACAGTAAAGTCCGCCTGCAATGTTATTCTCCCAAGGTATAATTTTTCAGAATAAAATTTTCTGTATTGACATTTATATTACAAATGGATACACATTATAATTATAGTCTTTCTAATCAATATATTTCTATAGATAGTACATATTATTGAAAAAATATGAACACTGGGTACGTACTTAAAAAATACACACTGTCAGAGTTACAGATTTTCAAATGACGTGAATCTACGTCAACGGTCGCGAATGTGTTAATCAAGAAATTATATTTTCCTAGAAATTATAAAACAAATAGTACAGTTTCAAAGAGTTAAACTGACTCAAAACTAGTAAGTACGATTAAAATTGTTTATTGTTTACATCATAAAACCTTACAATGATTTATCCGAAAATAATTAGTTCATGCGTTGTTGTATATACATTGCTGTATTATTTCAGTTAGTATATCATGTCACACCTACTAACGAAAATTAAAGCTTTATTGGTGATCAGTAGAGCCCTGATAGATTATTTTTAATTGAAAAATATCGCCCTTTTTCAAAGAGAATTCTCTGACCAATCGCAGGTGTAATGTATTTAAATATACCTAAAATGAATTATTTAAAAAAGTGTTAAAGTATATACGTATTTAAAAAAAAAAAAAAAAAAAAAAAAAAAAAAAACTGAATTCCGGATAATTAAGGTACTGTAAACATGATAAAGTTTTTGTTAATTTTTGTAATTCTCTTTTTCTTGAAACATTCCAGATGTAAAACAGTAAAATTTTGTCTAAATCTTAATTTTATTTTTCTGTATTTACAGATAATACCTAACAGATTTTTTATTATAACTCTATGAATACAAAAGATAAAGTATACAAATATACTTTTCCGCACTGTCTGACTCTCAGAAATTCGAATATGAAAACAAAATTGTTATTGAAAAAAACCAAAGTTGGCACTCATTTCAATATGTAGATGGCCTCTAATTAAACATTTGACAACATTTTCAAAAAGTGCATTTAATTTCCTGTTGAATGATGTTTATTAGATTTTCTTGCGTTAAATAATAACAAAATTACAGAAATTAAATTTCTTTTCCCGTCTGTGTATTCAGATGTATCGAAGTAACAGATTCGACTAAAAGTCTACAATTTTCACATTTAGTAAAAAAAAAAAAAAAAGAAAAAAAGAAAAAGAAAAAGAAAAAGAAGAAGAAGAAGAAGCCGCCCTCACACATACGGAAAACGTCTAAGGTAGGGAAAAGTCTAAGGGACGAATAAATGAATAAAGGACGTGCATAGTGGGAATAATGTTTGTGCACAAGCTGAGACTCAGTTTTTTTTCATCCTGGATCATATATGGCTGGATAACAGAGACGGAAAGCCTTGTAAAGAAGAATCTGTTTTTTTATAGTCATTTTGTGTATGAAATATTTTATAAATTTTAGATCTCTTATTAACCAATTTTACATGCAATTTTTACATTAGAAATAACGTTTTGTTTATTGTATTGTTTTGAAAACAGTAAATATGTATATAATATAAAAATTTATAATGTTAACTTTAAATAAAAAATTTGTTTTTAATTTCATTATAAATTATAATATATATATATATATATATATATATATATATATATATATATATATATATATATATATATATATATATATATATATATATATATACTATATAATCAACGTAATTTTCTTTATTTTGTATATAATTGAAATTCTAATGTTCTAGGGGAAACAAAATGCGCTTAACATAATTAAAAGTTTTATTTTCTTTGAGCTAAGCAAAATTGTTATCACAGATCTTCTTTTACGCCGCAATTCTCTTTAGATTTTTTAAATCTCGAGTGATATTTTTGAAAATATAGCAGAATTTTACTCATTTCATATATGCTAATTAAGTTAAATTTAAATGTGGATTTTATTAAAACATTTTCAACGTCAGCAATAACAACACTATTGTACAAACATTAAAAATTTCATTTTGAGTTACTAATATTTATTAAAAAAAATTTATTTTTATTTTATTTTATTAATATAATATTTGCGGTATAGAAAAATAAAAATTAGATTTTTTTTTTATGCGTCATAGTCCTTGAAGTATGAAAAAAATCTCAAAATCATTATCATAATATTTCCATGATAAAATAATAATCATCGGGATAATTATTGTTAGAAATATATTTTAAAATACTTTTACCTCTGCATTAATGAAGAAATATACAAAAAATTTCTTTTTTCATAAACTGATATAAACCACTATGTCTGTACTATGTAAAAATATTATGATATGATTGGACCGCATTTACTCTGTTGGTAATTAAAAAAAAAAAAAAAAAAAAAAAAAAAAAAGGAAAAAGAAAGAAAACAAGAAACCTGAAATTTTAGTGGAGATAATTTTTTAATGAGTTAGTAACACAAATATTTGCATATTTTTTTCTGTATTTTATGATATTGCGATCAATTTTATTTGAAATGTAACGGGTGCATTAATCATAGGTACTAATATACTTATAGACACGCATAATTTATATGTAATAATATATTGCTTATGTGTTAACAATCCATGTTTGATTAGAACGGCAAATAAATTTATTATAATAATTATATATTTATCCCTAAATCGAAGCACTAACGGAATGTTTTATATCTAATCATACATTTATACATAATCATGAAGAGCAGATAAAATATTTAAAAAAAAAAAAAAAAGAAAAAAGAAAGAAATTACCATATTTTGGCGCATGAAGTTATAATTGCGTGATATTTTTTAAAAAATGGGAAACTTATCAAAAAAAAAAAAAAAAAAAAAAAAAAAAAAAGAGAGAGAGAGAGAGAGAGAGAGAGAGAGAGAGAAAGAAAAGAAAAAAGAAATGGTCGTTAGAGATTTCGGCTAAGTATCCTTTTTCCGTGACCGAATATGCACATAACTGCAGTATCTTGTACATGTAATTTACATTTTTTCACACGAAATAACAACAAAATTCATTAAATTAAATAATCTTATTTTTTATTTAATTCATTTTAGTACAAAATTTTAAAGAATTATTTATATTTAATTAAGGAAAATTAAATTTCTTAAACATACATCCATAAAGTATATAGAAAATACACTGAGAAAAAAGTATATCACCTTCATCTAGAATGAATAAGTGGCCATTTTCTAAATCCATTAACTAGAAATATAGATTTCCGAGGTATGCGCATAAGGCATGCCAATAAACTGAATAGACGAAATGATCGAGAATTTCTAGTCTACACGTTTTTAGATGGTGAAACAATATTCTGAATATTTTGTATGGCGAGAAATTCTCATTTGATTACCTAGAATCAGGTCATAAACCAACATTATATTTGCTGAAACCCGCCTCTTGTGTTCGCATTTATTTGGAGAAATTATCAAATAGGTTTGACCTCGATAAAGTAGACAAACTCTCTAGAATTATAATAGGGGTTTCTAGAACTTGCTTCCAAAGAGGACAAGAATTTAAAGTATGACATGGAACTATTTTTTCTAGAGTCACAATTTAGATTCTAGATGTCAGTTACAGAACTTTTCCTCAGTGTAACATCAATAATATATATATATATATATATATATATATATATATATATATATATATTTACTCATTTATTTATTTATTTTACTACACGATTTATAAATTTAAAAATGTTTTAAACAGTTAAAAATTTATTTAAAAAAATTTATTGACTTACTCATTATATTGCCTGGAAAAAAATGAATATATAATAGGTATAAAATTTAAAATGTCAATAAAAAAAATTAAATAAAAAAATAATTTTTCAGTTTCATTATAAATTACATAAAAGCATTTAACTTATTACTATTATTTATTTTACTTATTTTTTATATCTTTAAAACTGTAAAAAAATATTATAAGGAAAAAAAGTTAGCTCCAAATGCAATTAAATGTTTTATTTTCTTTTTACTGAGCATAGAACTATTAACAGAATCCCACTTCTGCGATGTAATTCTTTTTAGAACTGTTTACAAACTCCCTAGAGTGACATTTTGAAGACTATAGCAAAGTGCTACTCACTCTAAATGCTAATTAAGTTATATGGATATGCAAATTTCTTTCAACAATTTTTGGCATCACTGAGACTTAAAACTGTATTACACAAACAATACAAATTTTATTTCGAATT
Organism: Salticus scenicus; assembly: GCA_963930645.1. Classification (NCBI taxonomy): domain Eukaryota; kingdom Metazoa; phylum Arthropoda; class Arachnida; order Araneae; family Salticidae; genus Salticus; species Salticus scenicus. The sequence goes on from OZ005656.1 coordinate 149,788,964, forward strand.
AAATGAAAATGGTGAAATACAAAATAAAAATTTGGATTTTATAAATATCACACTATATTTTATGGAATATTATTATTATTTTTTTTAATTTATTAATATAATGATTGTGGTATAAAATAAATGTTGAAAGTTTTATACATCATTATTTAGTGTTTTGTCATGAGAACCGGCCTTTTTATCAAATAGAGAAATAATGTGCTCCTGTATATGTAGCTACGTATCAATCCATAAAATACAGAAAGTAAATGTGCTACCAGCGACGAAGATTTCATATACAGGGAAATTTGTTGGTTTCAGCTAAAAATCTGGGCAAAAAAAAAGCCACTAGGTGGCAGAAGCATTTTGCTAAAATGTTGCACTGTGTCTTTTGATGCTTTTCAAGTTTTCGTATTCCACCAGGATTTGAAAATAAAAGTGGATACCACCATTAGTATATGCTACAGTAGCACGTTTACTTTCTGCCTCTTATGAAATGATAACGGTAAGTCTATTCCTTTTCAAAACAGTTTTCTGCATTCACACTTTTAACTTTATTTAACGTTATAAACTTTTTTTTTTTTTTTTTTTTAAGCGAATTATTATTAATACTTTTTTAAAAGCTTAACAAGTTCAAAGAGAGGTCAAATTAAGAATTAATCCATGTTCTACAACAGAAGAAGTGGCCAATGTATGATTAATATTTAATCAGACTTTTTCATTCATCTCGAAAAAGATATTGCAGGATTTCTATAATGGCTAAATGCAAACAGTTGTATCATTTTTGCACATTAGCTTATACATCCATAGTCCTAATGAAAGCATGGTTGTGGCTTCATTCAAAAAATTAAAAGTAACGTAAAATAGTAATTTTAATTAAATAAAGTGAATATTTTAGATGTATATTAAAAGTTTGAATTAGTTTTTGATAGATTTATAAATAAGCACAAATTACTTTTATACCATTAAATGCGAATTAACCATGTATATCTATTTTTAACACGTTGGATTATTTGATTACCAAACATACAAAGCTTTGTTTTAAAATGTTTGTCTTCTTAAAATTTTCTCAGTACAGTATAATAATATGCAACATATTACTCTAAAACTCATCTATTATTAAAACATTATATATTAAAATTAAATACATATATGACCAAAAAAAAATCTTGATACTAAAGTTGGTATGTATTAACTCTAAATTAAAAAAAAAAAAAAAAAAAAAAAAGAATAAATACTTTTACATAATGCTTTAAACTCAGGAAGCTATAACAAAATCTATAGAATTTATTTATTTCCCTTTGTAAAAAAAATCAATAGAACCAATAGAGACCAAAATGTCAAGTTTGTTTTTAACGTTACAAAAATATCTTCAAAAATAACAAAATTTTGAACGTTAAACAAGCTTCATTCCCTGAATGTTTACGTAAGTTAAAACCAAGTTTTATATTTTTTATTCTTTAATATATTAAAAAATAATAATGATAAGTTTTTTCTTAATATTTCTTTAATATATATATTAATATATGTTTAATATAAACTATTTAATTTGCTACATTCTTAAGAAAACTATTTTTGAATGTGTCAAAAAATTTAGAAAGATAGTTTGTTGTACCACAATGCCTTTTATGTATTTATTTTGTACTGACAAATTTTCAGCATCAAAAGTTTAGTTTTTAAAAATAGTTTTAATTAAAATGTAGAATTTGCTTATTTTTTGGACGGATGACTATTAGTTTCAATCTGGATTTTTTATAGACCAGATTTTTGCAACAACAAAATAAATTAGAGATATCAGTCCTATCGTTACAATTTTGGTAACATGTGAAAGGGGCGATTTTTTTAAATCCAAGGGTGCAAACAGTTTTTCGAATCGACAATTAGATTTTTTTTTAATTTAGTCCTCTTCAGTCATTTTATAAAGTACGTGGCCTAGTTTTACAGTCAAAAAACGAGATAAACAGTAAATTAAAAAATTAAAAATTAATAATAAAATTTTTCAGATTAAAATTAATAGTCCTCCGTACTAAACTGAATCCAACCTTTCACAGAATTTTATTTTATTTTATTTATTTATTTATTTATTTTTTACATAATTACAATTGCTATTAGTAAATAATTTTCTTTAATAAAACAAGTTGAAACTTCGTTCAAATTTTAAATATATTTTAATTGATAACTCAATAACCATCCACAATATTATTAAGATTATATTACAAAAATGAATACGCAAACTACATTTATACACGATTTTGCATTACGTATGCATTTTCAGACAATCCAATAATCAACTAAACTATAACAAACTAATTCTTAAAAAAAAAAAAAAAAAAAAAGGTTGCAATGCATTAATTTATTGCAGTATTTCCAGTTAAAAAAATAATATAAATATATATATATACATAAAATACTAAATAATAATAATAATAATAATAATCAATAAAAATTATTCAAATAGGATATATATATATATATGAGTGTATAAATATGTTGAAAAACATGGTAGAATTGAATGTACGGACATCATTACAATAGTGCAATATCATCAGTTATTGCACTGTTGACGATACGCTCAGTGCCGGATAAACATTTGCCTGTATCTATTATTCCCTGTGACCTTCTTTACGTTGAAGTGTTTTTCTGCAATTTTATTAAACACCAAGTCACCTTATAATAAACAATATGTTAATTTAAGACATAGGTTTGTATATATTGTTTGGTAATTATAGGTTTAAGAACAATGGTTGATTGACATTGTTTTTAGATTTAAAAAAAAAAATAAATAAATAAAAAGAACAAGAGCAAACTTAACCCTTGGTAATAACAATAAATACAACGTAAGAGCTAAAGAGCGAATTTTCTACTCAGTCGGAGTTTGCTATATTTGTAGGAGATTGACGTTGACGTCGAGTGGGATTTGTGACGCACTAGTGCTACACTATGTGCAATTTACGACAATATGGGACTCACCTCTAAAGATGATCTGGAGACATGCCATCACAATGTTGATGCTCAACGGAAGGGTCATTTATCCTCATACGGGGAATCCCAGGACCAGAATTTGTATGTGAACACGGAGGACATTGCGGCAACGACGGATTTAACGTGCATCATCCACGATTAATGTACACGAATATTTTCGGCCAGCTCGAGTATCGAACCCGCAATCTTGAAATTGCGAGCTTGGCACTCTACCGATCAGACCTTATTTCGATAAACTAAATTTTAAAACAACAAATATCTTTGTACAAGAAAATATTGTTATTAAATTTAAGTAAATGATAATCGATATAATTTTATAACATTTATATTCTATTTAAATAAAAAATTATATATTTTCCGGTAAATATAAGATACTCATTTAAGATAAACAATTTTAATAGTTTTTCCAATAAGATATTTCGCTGCCAAAAGTTCGAAACACATTGTTTTAGAAGTTTATTTCAAAAGCTTATCACACGTAAACTGTTATTTTCTAAACAATATTCTCGTGAAAAATTCAAAGGAATTAAGGAGTTTTTCAACTTCATTAATTAGTTCATTATAGTGAAATTCTTTCAGATAAGCTGACCGAAAAGAAATAGATTTAAAATTTTAATTACATTAAGCATTCGCCTGCATTGCAACTTTAATGGCTTGAAAATGTTCTTTAAATTTGTGTTAAATTTTCCTGTGTTTATCAGAAAATAGCATTTTAGTGTGAACAACATTTCAAAGAGTGTTTAATAAGCATATACTTTACTTTTATGTAAAATTAATACTTTAAATTTAGTTTGACGGTATAGATGTAAAACAATTTTTAAGAATCAGAATCATGCAAGTTAATTTTGTCAAGTTAAAGTTACTGTATAATTATTAATTATAAAATAATAATGAGTTTTTTTTTTTTTTTTTTTTTTTTTTTTTTTTTAAGTATTTAAAATTTCAACTGTTTTTAGGAAATGTAGAAATTATTTAATTTATTTTGATTTCATTTTTTGGAATAAATTGCTGAAATAAAATTAAAAAAAAATCAATTTGAATTAATCTAAAATGCAATTTACTCTAGACTAAATATTTTAAAAATAATCTGGTGACTCACTCACACGACTTTTTTTTACCTTGCCTTTCTATACTATAAAGACTGACTTTTTCTTACCTTGCCTTTCTATACTATAAAGACTTATTGCAGTTTAAGATATTAGATCAAAAAGATAATTCATGTCAGTCTACTCTAAAAATAATCTAAAGTAGATTTAGAAACAATTTTATTTCACATATATTTCACATATATTATATCACTGTGCGATGCCGCATACGCCGAAGACTTTTCCTTTGTTTTATTTATTTATTTATTTATTTATTTATTTATTTGCCTATATAAGCTTTTATTGAAGAAGTGGAGGTTATAGGTTAATTTAAATTAGAGCTTCTTGAAACTAAGCAGATCAAAGTCAATAGCTTCAATTTTAACAGAAATAGAATTTTAACAGAAATCAATAGCTTCAATTTTAACACAACAAAAAATGTGTATTAGCAAAATAAATATTTACAAGTTATATTGTTTATTTTGAGCAATATTTGAAAAATTATGATACTCTTACGTTGTACATGGGTATGTAACAGAGGCCGATTTTTGTCTTGTTTATTTTTAGCAAAATTTTAAATTTTATGACACTTCTACATTGTGAAAGGGTATGTAAAAAGATAAATTTTCTGAATATATATGTATATATTTAATCGGACAAATCATATTCAAAATAAATCAGTTACATCACTAATAATTACAAGTTACAGCATTACGTACAAAAGGATCCATTATTTTTTAAGAAATGATTCTGTACAGAATTCTCTGTTATATCTTAGTTATATTTAAAACTACGAAATAACTAAATACAGAATTACAACAATAATAGTTAGGTAAATCCACTATGCACTTAATGAGCATTCATTTTTAGAATTGATTTTTCAACATGTTTTTGTTATTTCTTAATTATGATTAAAATTACGAATAAATTTAATATGAAGTGAAAGAAATTTTTTAGTGTGTTTCCACTATCATTTTCATACCATCTGTGTATTAGGTAGAATCCTTCATCAGGTCCATTCATCTAATTTTACCGAAACCTGACATGTACGTAGGGGAATAACACACACACACACACACACACACACACACACACACACATATATATATATATATATATATATATATAACCCTCTGTAATTCTTTTTAATATTTGTTCAAAAGATTATAGTTGTTATGTAATATAGATATTCTGGTACACATTTGCGTATATTAAGCTTTTGATATGGAAATAAGAATATATTTAATTAAAAGTATGCATATTACCTTTGATCTTTCTGTTTGCATTATTTTTTAATTCACTATATATTTTACGAAACAAATCGTATGGAATTCAAATAAATATCAAAAAAATTACTTTATTACCAATAAGAAATTTATTATTTACGTTCCTTAACATTATTTGAAATACTCCTTCTATAACGATTACGAACCAAGCTCTACTGAATGCTAATTTTATAGAACATTTTAATAAAATATATTTTTTGAATTCTAATGCGTATATTTTTATGAGTATATGGAAATTCTTTTTTTCTTTTGTTAAAAATTAAACTTTCATTTAATTTTTCTCCTAAGAAAACATATATATTAAATATATCAATATGAGATCCTTTTATTTCAAGCGTTTGTTTTTAATAGTGTTTCGAGTAAAATTTTAGGTTATGTTTAAGGTTGTTCTTAAAGAAATATTTATTTATGCATAATTATACAATGGTGCATAAAAAATAGGTTTTTATTTACTAGAGTAGGAAAATAACTTTTTTATAATAAAATGGAATCTTATTTTATATATATACTTCATTAAAATTGTGTATTCTAAAGTTTTACAAATTAAGATTAAATTAATTTTATCATGCAATAGTATATAGTTAAATTTGTCTTTATACAATATTTATAATGTATAAAGGTGATGTTTGTTAATAAGCACGTTAATATGTTACATTGAAAGAAGGTTAAAAGAAGCCATGAGTACTGGTTGAATAAATTTTATCAAAAACTTATGATTTATTATAAACCAATATGATACATTGAATTTTCCTTTTTTTCAAATAATAATAATAATCAGTACATAATAATAACAATATGTTGAAAAATTTTTAATTTCCCCCATCATTTACAAAAAGAAAAATAATAATAAATATTTAGATATAGCTTAAATTTCTGATTTGATAATAACTTGTTGAAAATTATTTATTCTCTTTTTAGAAACACAAATAAAAACGTGAAAGAAGCAAATTAATATTTCTGCAATGTGAAGAATAATTTAATGACTTCATGTTTTTGAAAGGTTCCTTTTTTTCTTCGTCTGTAATTAACAGCTGAACCTTTAATTTATTTTACTTGTTGGAATCCGTGTGATTGAAAATGCTTCTTCCTGTGAAAAATGTTTGTTGTGTTTTGTTTCATCATCTGATATTTCAAACTAAATAGTTTTTTCCACATACATCCTCATACTTAACTTCATTCATTTTCATGTACGATAGGAAGCCCGCTAGAAATTCGCTATTATAACCGCTAGTGAAAGAAATCGTACATTGGTGCTCAGCAATGAAAAAGGTCTCCCCTAACGTTTTTTTGTTCACCATTCTGAGCTATTTCTAAATAAAAACAATCTGTCAAAAAAAGTGTTTCAATTGTGCATTCTCTCATTGCTTGAGTCTTTTGTTTTGCGTTTCATGTCGTTTTAACTTACAGGCAATATTATTTAAAAAACAACTATCTAGGAATAATATTAAGATAAATTTCAGGTTAAATTAAATTAAATAAAAAAAAAATCAATAAATAAAATGTATTGTTTCAAATATATATAAAAAAGTAAAATTAATTGTTTCAATAATTAACAATCAATCTACTCGGGTATTTATAATTTGAGACAATTTAATGACTTCATGTTTTTGAAAGGTTCCTTTTTTTCTTCGTCTGTTATTAACAGCTGAACCTTTAATTTATTTTACTTGTTGTAATCCGTGTGATTGAAAATGCTTCTTCCTGTGAAAAATGTTTGTTGTGTTTTGTTTCATCATCTTATATTTCAAACTAAATAGTTTTTTCCACATACATCCTCATATTTAACTTCATTCATTCTCATGTACGATAGGAAGCCCGCTAGAAATTCGCTATTATAACCGCTAGTGAAAGAAATCGTACATTGGTGCTTAGCAATGAAAAAGGTCTCCTCTAACGATATTTTGTTCACCATTCTGAGCTATTTCTAAATAAAAACAATCTGTCAAAAAAAGTGTTTCAATTGTGCATTGTCTCATTGCTTGTTTGAGTCTTTTGTTTTGCGTTTCATGTCGTTTTAACTTACAGGCAATATTATTTAAAAAACAACTATCTAGGAATAATATTAAGGTAAATTTCAAGTTAAATTAAATTAAATAAAAAAAAATCAATAAATAAAATGTATTGTTTCAAATATATATAAAAAAAGTAAAATTAATTGTTTCAATAATTAACAATCAATCTACTCGGGTATTTATAATTTGAGACAATTTAATAACTTCATGTTTTTGAAAGGTTCCTTTTTTTCTTTGTCTGTTATTAACAGCTGAACCTTTAATTTATTTTACTTGTTGTAATCCGTGTGGTTGAAAATGCTTCTTCCTGTGAAAAATATTTGTTGTGTTTTGTTTCATCATCTTATATTTCAAACAAAATAGTTTTTTCCACATACATCCTCATATTTAACTTCATTCATTCTCATGTACGATAGGAAGCCCGCTAGAAATTCGCTATTATAACCGCTAGTGAAAGAAATCGTACATTGGTGCTCAGCAATGAAAAAGGTCTCCTCTAACGATATTTTGTTCACCATTCTGAGCTATTTCTAAATAAAAACAATCTGTGAAAAAAAGTGTTTCAATTGTGCATTCTCTCATTGCTTGTTTGAGTCTTTTGTTTTGCGTTTCATGTCGTTTTAACTTACAGGCAATATTATTTAAAAAAACAACTATCTAGGAATAATATTAAGGTAAATTTCAAGTTAAATTAAATTAAATAAAAAAAATCAATAAATAAAATGTATTGTTTCAAATATATATATAAAAAAGTAAAATTAATTGTTTCAATAATTAACAATCAATCTACACAGGTAATTATAATTTGAGCAATTTTTATTCTTATTGGTCTATGTGGTTTCAGTTGTCTTAAATCTGTTGCTCGGCTTTTACTACATTTTAAAAAATTACTAATACACATCTTACCCCAGTACATCCATAAGAGATCCTCAGAATAAAATGGTATCCTGAGAATGTACTGTGAAAAAAATGTGTTTTTAGGAATATTATTGTTACTTATTGATCTTTTCTTGGCCGGATTAGCTTCAGATCAAGATTTCTTAAAACCATTAGGGAAGTGATGAGGACTTCAAGCGGGAATTCTGTCCTCTTCGGAGGCAAAAAAATGGCGGTGATGCGCCGGCCTACTATTTTATTTAGGGGCTCTAGGTTGTACGCGTCTCTCATATGTACACGAATTTCATAAGTTCACGTCACGAGTAAGTAATACGTAAATAATGCAATAGTTTTATCACTTATGAACGTAACTTTCAATTATCTCTCTCAGTTATACGCGGAAATAAAACGCAATTCTCTGTGTGTTAAATTCGATTTATTTATTTATTTTTTTTAATCAGAGAAGGATAACTGCGCCTGTCAAGGTCAAAGACCGTTCCACAATAGCCTGAGAGGGGGTGTTACTATTCGATCCTCTCCGTTCAAATCTAATGCATTCTTCTTTTCTTTCTCTCTCTCTTTCCTTTTTATTTTTTATACATTTTTATCAAGTTACGCAGGCGCGCTCTTTTCGCTTTGTTTTTTGAAGGTTTGTCTTAATAAGTTGAATATTTTAGGGCTCCTAGCTTAAAGTTACATTTGTGTCTGATATTTTTCGATAAAAATGAGCAAAAAAAAAAAAAAAAAAAAAAAAAAAAACAATTTCGTTCAAAATAGAAATTATACAAGCAGCGGAAAATAATCTTAAGCTATCAAAAATATGTTTAGCTAGGAAATTCGGTTTGCCAGAATCGACGCTCAGGGAAATTTTAAAGAACAACTACTCGATTAAAAAAATGAACAGTGAAAATTCTACGCAAGCCAAGAAACGATCAAGAATTCAGAATGGAAAATTTGAGATTTTAGAAACCACTTTCATACAGTGGTTCAGAGAAATGAGAGCTTCTAATTTACCAATTAGCAGTGAATTATTTAAACAAAATTCGCTCACTTTGTCGTCAAAAATGGGAATTGGAATTTTTTAGGCTTCTTTAGGATGGTTAGAAAAGCTTAAGAAAAGACACGGTTAAACAAGTCACTGTCTGAGTTGTGAGAGCGCAGCCATTCCAGATTCAACTGTTAATGAATGAATCGCTGACCTTCCAAATTTAATTTAAAACTCTAATGCTAAGAATATTTTTATTTGTGATGAAACAGGATTATTTTTTTGTCAAACAAAACGCTGCATTTTAAAGGAGAAACATGTCATAGTGGCAAACATAGCAAAGAAAGTTTGACTGTGTTTTTATGTTGCAATGCGGGCGGATCAGAATAGCTACCTCCAATAGCGATTGGTAAATCCAAGAATCTGCAGTGTTTTAGAAATGTGAAGAAATATTCATGTTGTTGTGCAAATAGCACTAAAGCCTGGAAGACATCAAACATTTTTTTGGACTTTTTGAAGGAATTTGATATGAAGATGGCTAAAAAAAGAGAAAATTTCGGCTATTTATTTATCAGTGTCCCGCTCATCCTTCAGATCTTTCACTGCTTACACATACCCGAGTTATATTTCCCCTCCTGCAAATTAATCCAGCGAACACCAGCCATTAGAACTCGGTATAATAAGGTCGGTTAAAGCGCAATATCGGAAAGCTATGGTGCGAATAATGTTTATATCATTAGAGCAGAAAACATAATTCAAGAAACTTTGGATTCTGGATGCTATGCATGTATTGGTTTCCTTTTGGGAAAATGTAACAGCCACAACAATTTCTAATTGCTTTAGAAAAGCCGGTTTTGTACATTCAAATGATGCTGAAGTTATTCCATTGCAGGAATATGAAAACACAGCAATGATTTCAACATAGACGAAGACGAATGGAACAGCATAAGAAACTAATATATTTCCTTTGAAAATTTCGACAATGTTGATGAAAACTTAGCTTAAACTGCAATAAGAGATATTGAAACTGTTTTTGATGACGTGATAGATGAAAAAAGATGATAGATATGATGAAACTGATACTGTAATTGTCCCATCTTATGCTACTGCTTTAGGATCTCTGGACACCTTGAGATCCCTAACAGCACAAAATGTTTCAGAAACGTAACAGTCATATAACATATGGAAACATTGTAAATACTACAGAAACGTTCAGTTTGCTTTCCGATTACATTCATAAAAGTAGAAATGTGTGAGATCGTAACAAAAAAATCGGATACGAAACAAACACGTTTCAATCACATAACAGAGGAACGTAGAAAAAGGTGATTGTTTCAGAAAGGTATCAGAGAGTATATTAAAATGTGTTTCGTTTTTGAAAGTTTGTAAGCATTTTGAAACGTAACTGAAACATTCTGTGCTGTATGGGATGTTACCTTCAAATTGCTGATGTAGCACCAAATACAATGACGTACTTTGATGCGTTAGAAAAGATCGTTGTACATACGCGGCCTAGGCAAAAACAAACTAGCATTGGTGATTTTTTAAAAGATGACTAATTGGTATTTTTTGAATGTAAGTATTCTTCTATGTAAAATAAAATTTTTACAATTATTAATTTTTGTTTTAATTAAATTTTATAATGGAAGTTTAATTATTTTATTATTATTATTATTATTATTATTACGTATTATTGTTATCAAAGAACACAATAATATCAGTCCTCTTTTATTTTATAAATTTTTATTAAGTATGTTTCTCATATTTCGAAATATTTTTATATCCCATAATGTGTATAAAGAATTACATATGGCATCCTCTCAGTTATGCGCTGCTCTCAGTTATACGCGATTTGAAATCAATCCCTTCAAACGCGTATAAACGAGAGATGACTGTATATAACAATTATAACTACTTTTTCTATAGTAAAACCATTAAAATACAAAATTTTATAATAATAATAAAATCATTCAGTGTAGTATGTTTAATTTACTATTTATTTTATATTTATATTTATGTATTTATTTAATTATTTTTTAAATATAACGTAACTAACGTTTAATACAGAAATTAAAGAAAAGAAATGTTGAAATTTCTTGACCGTAAAGAGATATAAAAAAGAAAAATGAAAAAAAAAAAAATGCAATTTCTCTTTTTGTAAAATGTGAGAATAAATCTACTCCAAATTTTTTTCTAGCGGAACATGTTCAAATTTAATCAGAAGGTAAAAAATAAAACCATGTGCCTATCCCGAGAGAATATGTTTTCTAATCTGTCATAGCAATATTTTTATTTTTACAGTCTGAAAGGCATTTTAAATAATACAATAGCACTCAAAATGATGAAATTTTTTGTCAGCAGGTATTTTTAAGAACATTTCCTTTCATCAAAATAAAGTTTAAAATCGTTAGGAATAGTATACGGATACGAAAAGGAAAAAAAAGGATTTTATAAACTGAAAGATGGAAGCTTTTGATCATTATATATATATTTATTTATTTATTTATTAAGTTGTTCCTCAGGAATAAAATAAAATTTACATATACATAATCACAGAAAAGCATTTGTATGGGTTATTTTGTTTATACGCAATTAAATATATTTCAACTTGCCGTAAAATTATTTTTTTTTTCTGTAGTATAAAATTAATTATTATTATTATTATTATTATTATTATTTTAATATAAAAATGAACTTCCTTTTTTAATGAAATAGACGCCTTTCATTGATAAAAATAAAATCAATCTCGCGATATACACATTTAATTAAACCCTTAAACCATTGCGACTTTCTAATTTTTATGATTAAAAAGAAAGCATTTTAAATTTTAAATTAGGTAATTTATTTATTTTGGGAATTATTCATAAGTTTTTACTTATTGGTTAAAATTTTAAGTGACTGCGAGAGATGATCAAAATATTTATGATGTAATTATATGGTTTACTTGTGAATTAAAAATGTTATACGTTTAATATTTATATCACTTTATTTAAATCAAACCAGAAATTTTGATTAGATTTATCGTAGTTAAATCTTCAAAATCAAAGCTTTTAAATCATTATATATATATATATATATATATATATATGAAGGTTGCACAACGATAAATCTAATTAAAAATACATTATTTATATACATATGTGTGTGTGTGTGTGTGTGTTTATATATATGCACTCCTGCTCAAAAGTTTTGCAAGATTTGCAAATGATCAGTTTTTTGCATCACGCATTATTCAGCAGAGCATTTTTATTTATTATATATGTATATATATATATATATATATATATATATATATATATATATATATATATATATATATATACGTATTGATTCCATTGACTTAGTTAAATTTGACTCATCAAAGCGAACCAGTTCAGCTCAATAATTAACTAATCATTATTTTTAATTTTTTTTAGCCGTCTGTGGTCTTGCTTTCCTAATTCTCTTCACTAAGAATGATTTTTTTTTTCAAATTTTCTGTTATTTAAACCTGCTTTGTTAAATAGCTGCTTTACAGTATTTAAAGAAATTATGCTGCTAATCGCTTTTCTGTATCTTTTTCTGTTCTAAATGTAATAAAACCGTTTTTATAAGCAACGGCTTTTTAACTTACGGTCATCTCGCTTGGATTAGCAACATGGCCGCCTAAAACCAAAATTCCAGATTAAACGGCCAAAAAATTTTATATCTTGCTGAAAACCCTTTTACTAACATTTCGTTAACATTTAATTATTTTGCCATCTCGCGTATTAAAATAGATTTTGATTTTCATTCAAAAATTAATAATTTTTGTGGCATCCTTAACTGCCTTATTCTTGCCATTTTTAAAATAAATTCTAAAATTAGAATTTTCCTGACAATTGCATTTTGTTTTTAACGCTGGACTCAAAGCTGAAGTATATGTGAAGGTCAACATAATAAAATCTGTTCGAAACTTTGCTTTTAAACGATAAAATTGGCGGTTGAAGTAGGCGAAATGGAAAATATCCAAGTGCGGCTTTTATTTGTTTATTTATTTATTTATTTATTTTTTATTATTATTTTTTTTTTTTGACGCTTATGTATATACATGACGACTCAAACGAAGAATTTGAGTGTTCAGAGATTATGAGGTTTTAACGGGATATCCTAAATTTAACGAACTGTCTTGAACGCATGCAAAACCGTATATTTAAGCTTTAATGAAGGGATATATCGTTTTAGTATGGATATATGTGTATGTGTAAAACAGTGTATTAATGTTTTAATATATATATTATTGATACGTTAATTTGGAACGCTTTTAGAAGTTTTATATAATAATTTAAAATATATTTAATGATAATAATAAATAATATTTTGTTAAATCTTTATTTCTGTGTAAATCGTTACCCTCATCCTCAGTGAAGCCAATGTCAGTAAACGATTAAGGTTTCTGAATTAATCTTATATATAGCATTTCTATGATAAGCATTGTTATAACAATATTTACATCTTTTATATTTCAGAATATTAATTTTCACTTTCAAAAAGACATAATTGATTTCAAATTTAAAATATGTCTATAGAACATGATTTTAAATATTGCATTTTAATAATAATTTGTATGTTATCTAAAAATAGTTATACAATATTTCGTAACTTTACATTATATATTGGTTTTTATGAAACTCGTTCTGCACAGGCATTATCAAGTCCATCGCGTTTTACAACATACTAATATTTCTGATACGATTTCATGAACACCCTATAATTATTGCTATTTAAAATTTCAAGAAATTTCATTTTCAGTCAAAAGTACAAAATAAAATATATACCGAACTCACGCTCTTATATTTTATATTTTTGATAATGTGTACATATGCAATTTTAAATATTTAAATTTTGCCTGCATATACACTTTTAAAATTTATTTGCAAAACAAATGTATAAACAAAGAGTACGTGTGTTGTTTGTATTATGTTTTTCTTTATCAATCACGTAAAATGACAAGGTATATGCATTTTTCATTAATTTTCTCATTCTGTCATGCCATAGAATTGCTTATTTTTGAGAAGAGTAATATTCAACATTGAAAATATACTTGAAAATTGAATTTACTAGAAGAGGGTATGTAAAAAGATAGTATATAAAGCAAGTGCAAAGTCTAGACGAAACTACAAAGAAAAATAACAGCCGAGAAAAAAATACTTATTTTATTAAACAAGATAGAAGCAGAATCAGAACTACTTTCTTATGGAGATATTGAATTTAAAATTTTCATGCAATACGCGGCATATAAGATGACGTATAGGGCAGTAATATGCCTAGTCATATTTGAGTGTCATATTTCAATTTGCAATAGAAGTAAAAATGAAATTATAAATAAAGAACCTGTTATATCAAAGAACAATCTTCAAGTAAGAAAGTTAATATTTCAAGATACTTTTTTTTTTCAAAATATGTATTGATTATTATTTTTAAACACAATGCAATGGTTTCATTGTGGGAACTCTAAAGAGAAAACCAACATGTGTAAATTATTAATCAAATCAATTTGAACATGAATTATAATGGGTTGTTTTGCTTTGTAATGGTGATGTTTGTTTAAAATGGGTGATGAAGAATTTAAGAGCATTTTGTAAATGCTAAATGTATTTCAAATATGTAATCAAATCTTGGAAAAATAAATAAACGCATTTGAAGTAACCCAAATGCTTCAGATATTGCTGAAATTAGGATATAATTTCGCAAATGTACAGCTGACACCTACAAGTTTAACACTGAAATTTGCAATACATGCCCATTCTTTGGTTTTTGTTTTTATACTCTGAGTACAAAGATAAATAATTATATAAGTAAATGAGTAAATAATCATATAGGTATATTAATTGTATAGTTATATTTGTTGAGCACCGTCATCCTCACGTAGTTTAAAAGAGCTCCTGCGATAGTTACAACCATCACTACTTGTACATGAGACGAAAGAACACCTGAAGGTAGGTTACATGTTCAAATAGTCGGAACCTTTAACTAGAGGAATTCTAATTGAACAAAGGCGTGATGATTTGATTACCATTGCATATCTGTGTACAGAGGAGAGAAACTGAGAGAAGCAAAAATGTAAGCTGTACCCACACAGCCACTTTTATCTATTAACCTTCCAACGGGCGCGCGTATCTGAGAGATACACTTGTGGTAAATCTCTTTGTATATCTTAAAGTCAGAGAGCATTTGAAACACTTATCTTTGGCTATTCACTCAGTATATATTGATCTATTTTTAGTTATCTTTTGAACCTCGAGACAATGATATGAAGCTGAATATTTGCTATTTGTATTTGAAAAATACGCGGGACCTTTCATGTAACGTTTTGCTATATATGATTTTTTTTTTCACTGCTAAAAACGATTGTTTGTTGTTTTTGTTTTAAACATTATTATTTTAAATATTTTTAAAATTAATTAACTTATAATTCCGATGTTTCTTTGATTTTTTTTATATTGATTTTGCGCTTTCAGTTTCATTCTTTCAGTTTTGTTTTAATGAATAAAAGTTCCAACTGAATGTTCTTATTAATCTTCAAATGGTTATAGTATAATTAAAATATTCAGATACTTTAAAATACATATTTTACAGTAGTGTATGTGAAAACCTTTCATGTTCGTATAAGCAGCGCGCCCGCTAGAAGGTTAAAAATCTAAATTACATCCAGTGTTTCAAAAAAGATACAAAATATCTTAAGAATGTCCGTCAAAAGTCCTGAATATCCTGAACTAATTATAGATATCTATCAAATGTTTAAATGTAAACCAAATTTAGACGTGCATTTCTCAACGACTAATAGATGTAACATGTTAGATCAAAACAAGATTTAGATATTTTCAATATCTATTATATTTAGCAAACTCAATTGTTGGAGATTTGGAGATTTATCGAATATTCAACAAACATCTAATGGATGTAAAAAAAAGTGACATTTTTCGTGCTAGTAGATATCTGTAAGATGTTTATAGAAGTTTAATGGATCATTTTATAACTTTTATCGATGTCTTATGAATGTAAGTGGCTGCATGGGTAAATGCATACTGGCATACCAAAAAGTTTAAAAAAAAATTCCTCGCACTAAAGATTTTTTAAAAATATCTTTTCTGAAAATAAAACTATGACTACCATTAGTTTTTTACACCTACTAAGGGCTTAATAAATATAAACAAACCTAATGAGACTGTTACGCTGACAAGAACAAAATAAGTTTACAATTAAGATACAAAGAAGAATTATTTACTAGACCATTTATAAAAGCTATTTACAAAAATGGTGAGGGATGTTCCTGCAAGTAAGGATGGACTACTGGAAGGTTGACCATACGCGACTATTGATAAAACACATCAGATTGAAGATGTCGGCGGTAGCCAAAGGTTGATCAAAAAAATATTCAATTTACGGTAAAAATAAATATAGAATGTGTACTTTGTGTTAAGTAACGCCAGAAGGATTACATCTCCTACGCTTTGATGTAGGAACAAACCCGTCCACCATAAATAAGATATCGAGTGGGCGTTTTTTACCCCTACATAACCTAGGACCATATCTCATTATTACATTTAACACAAGATTCTGGACTTTTGGGATATAACTGTGAAATTTCAACGTAAATCTCTTAATTTCAGAATAGTTGGGCCGAATCTTTAGGTCTTTGTGAATGTTATCATTGTGAACGTAGCAAAAGGCCTCCACATGCAGTCAGCAGTAAAATTATTGAAGCACTAGCAATAAATCCTTCTTAAAAGATGAGAACCTACGACTTTTTTTTTTAAAGTAAATATTTGGAGAGTCATGGTCTTAGTCTTTTGCTGTTTATAAAAAATTAAGTTGATGATAGAAATTAGCGATCAGACTAATACAAAATGTATTAAGAATGTGGATGTGTGCTTCAATAATTTTATTGCCGACTGTACCTTCTTTTGGAATATTTGAAGTCTTTCAAGCACTGCTTTTGAAAAAGCGTCTTTGAGCAAGCGCTGTCGTTGAGCGAGATCCGGACACTACGGACCCGTAGGTCAAGATGGTCCAAATCAAGGACTTCAAAAGTAACAATTTTTTCTTAACACACTAGTGGCTATTCCAAACCAAAAGTGGAAAAAAGGGGCGGGGACACATTGAACTTTTTTAGAATTTCCAAAATATGCTTGTACCACGATAATTTAGAATATGATGAATGCTTAGGTATTTATAAACATAGGTTCATAATTAAGAAGAAAGTTGATGTTGGTGGAACAGAATTTATTAGTGAAAAAAAATGACGGAACTTTTTGAACTGTTCATATTACTTTTCCATTTTTGGAGCCAAAATTCATACGAATAAAGGTAGTTTGAATTTTCACACGCTGTGTGCACTTGTACGTAATAGCTTTATCACCATCAAATAATACTAAGTTGGTTTCAGACTTACACGAAATGTTGTTTTGAAGATGTTGAAAAGGCATGGCCCGGCGAGAGAACCTTGTACTAAATAGAACTAAGTACAAGTTTCGGGCTAGAGAGTGAGTTACCCATTTTTACCACAAAAGGCCTGTTAGAAAGATAGTCTGTGCCGATTTTAATTAGTTAGTAACACCCAACACAGCCAGATTATACAGAATGCCAGCGTGCCAGATTTTGTCAAAGACATTTTGCACAGTGACAAATATAACTCCTGCCATAGTGCTGGTTTGGTATCCATCGTGAATGAATTCAATCACCCTCCACATCTGTTTTTGTGTTGAATGAGGAGTCCTAAATACGAATGGTTCGGGTATAGTCTTGCCATGAGAATCAACGACATCATTCAATCGGTAGATGAGAAAATACTCATAAATCTTCGAGAGGCAAGAGAAAAGATAGATGGTCCCATAACTAGAAAGGGAATGGCTATCCTGGCCCCCATACCTTGGTAAAAGGACAAAGATATCTCTCGCCCAGCAATCAGGAAAGATATTGAGATTAAGCATACAGTTAACTATGAGAGTAATGTAATTAATAAAATGACTGGGAGATTAATTAATATGCTAGTAGTAATTTGGATCTCGTCTTGTTCCTTGTATTTTTTTGAGCCTGAAATATACTTCTGAACGTCAGAGGATCAAGCAGGTTAAATCGTGTTTAGTGTGTCAGTGGGCGTTAGATTTTGGATCCTATATTCAAACATAAATTCGATCATTGAGTTAGCGATATCCGAATAGAGTGAAAACTGACTTCTAAGATTTTCAGCAATTGCTTCAGCCTATTCTGTGTTAGTATAAGCCATGTCTTTAGGGCTAATTAGGGCGGGAATGTGTGCTCGTGTCCTGCGAATTTGGGAGGTAGCTCTTCAAATTGTGTTGTTTTCAGTCGAGAGAAACTTGACAAAATTGTTAAAGCGTGGTTGCGTTTTACGAAATTTCTGTTCTAACTTTATGAATAAATCTAATAAGTTTATTTCTGAAATACGGAACTTATGATTCTGTCATTGCCTGCGAGCATGATTTCGATAGCTAATTATTTCCCTAAGGCTATCTCGAAGTCTTTAGTAATCACCTGACCTTTTCCGAGGTTCCGAGATTTACATGTATGCCTCTTGAAGTGAACCTCTAAGAATGGCTATAGCTTGCTCAGATTAATCTTTGCAATCTGAGTTCGGATCACGTTTCGAGTGAACGTTTGTGAACTGAATCTGTCTGTTAGATACAGCCGTTCACAGATCCAGATCGTATGACCCACCATCCTACTGCAAGACAACAGGTAGGTTGTCGGAGTCTAGATCATTTATCGTTTTTAATGCTGTAGGCAAACAAAAAGTTGTGTATGATGGCAAAAACCAAAATATTTTGGAATCTCTGAAGGGAGCTATCACGAAGATGGCGCTTGAATTTGCGCGAAATTTTGTTCCCACCTTCTTAATTTAACTCCAGTACTATTGTACAGCGAACAGTTCCATGAAGTATGCTTAGCATTAAAATCACAATCAAGAATAAAATTTGAAAAACTATTTGTGCGACAGGAAATATCTTGTTCTAGCAGGTTACTCTTTTGCTTAAGATTTTGAACATAAATAGCTGCAATTAATAAATTTGGAATATTGAGAAAGGGCGAAACAATCAACGTGACCTCAATTCAAATTAGTTTGGGGACTTAAACGCAAATATGCATAGAAACCAATTTTAACATAAATGGCAGTGCCGCCTGCAGATTACAGGATGAGAGCCCTGTCTATTTTGAAAATCTCATAGTCAGCAACACGGAGAGTATGTCTATGGAAACAGTGGGTCTTAGAGACCAAAATTAAATCTGAATTGTTGCGTATTTCAAAATCCCTAAAGTAATTCGCTTTGTCAAGTAGCCCATCTGTATTCCTTTGCTAGTGGTGGAGCATTTCAAATTCCGAGAAGATGGGAACATGGGCAGTCGAAAAGGAGTTTACATTAAGGCGGGGAAAACATTAGGACACACTGCGGATTTCACTCCACAGAATGTCTATGCGGTCAACATCCGTGGATGCTTTACGGAGTAGTGGGACAGCATTCGTGAATGCTAAAAATACCAAATTTGGTTTGTATTATTTTTCGAAAGCTAAAAGTATATGAATGAAGTCAGTAGCCGAATCAGCATCCTTGCAATGCACGGACGAATTTTGAGGTTTCATTGCGGCAAGGGGAGGGTCTGTAGCCTAGGTATGTTACTGAGGAACGCCCGAAATGAAATGGCCTGTGTCAATTTTCCTGTATGTGAAAGACCTGTTTAAAACCTTATCGGTCAGATATTTCTTAGCAATGAGTTTTTTTTTTTTTTTTTTTTTTTTTTTGAGGCCGGGGGGATTTATGGATCTTTGAACTTCTTTGATAATTTGCCTGATGTTCTTCCCCATAGCGCATACAACTACACAGCTTACCAAACTCTTTTGTACAATCCTTTGAACTGTCATCCCGACGCACTTAACGCTTTATTTGTTAAAAGTCTGCAAAATTGTGTCAACTATTTTGAATACGAAAAAAAATCACAATTCTTAATATGCAATTACGAATTATTAAAGAAGGCTTTATTAATTTTGTATTAAAATTTATATTAAAATGTATCAAAATCTGAGCATTCATTAAGAACTTATACATATACAAACATTCCTCTCCTCCACAAACGAAAATTATAAACAGAGAGTCAGATCACAATTTAGTCTAAGACTTTTCCGACAACAGAAACAGAATAATAATCAGTAGAGCTTCCGTTAAATAGGTGGGAAACTAGAAACAACTAAAAAAGCATAAAAACAGACAGACAAACATCTTTTGTTTAAATTCTAATTATTTTGTAAAGGTATTATCCTCAGCTCAAGTTTTTTCAACAACGCAAAAAAAGTTTCAAAATTGGAGCGTCCGTTAAAAAGCTAGTGGTGGATAAACAAACAAACATACAGCCAATAATTACCGCTCTCACCCTTGTAATAATAAAAATGGTGTCTAGGTATAGGAAAGCGACTATGTGCTAACTGAAATGAATGCTTACTGTGATCGTACTTTGAACTTTACGTAACATACGTGACACCAGCGGCGATACAACGGGGAAAACTCAAAGTTCAAACAAAGATACAAATGTGCATTACAGCTGACTGATAGAAGTTTGAATATCCACAATAAACATATTTGATGATGGATAGTTATATTTTTCTTTCTGAGATCGATTTGGCTCGTTACAGTGTAGTAAACCGCTAAGAAACAAATGCAAGTTTTAAGAATTCTTGTTTTTACATTAATTTTCACAAAGGTACTTTTATCACTAAATCGATGAGGCACTACAACTTTGTAACTCACTTTCTGACCCTGTATCGTTTTTGAGACAGGAACACTAACTTCACTGCTTTCCAATATGTGGCGCAATAAGCGGTTGCATCTTGTGGCGCATGACCACTTTACTATACCCACATAATACTTTTATTTTTACAGTTGCAGCCTTTCAGCAGCTGAAAGTGTTGGAACTACTGCATTGGGCACCCTGTATTTTGCTTTGATTTTAAAAATATCATAATGGGACTTATTTCAGAAAAAGACTTTAAAGCAAAAATAAATAAATAAATAAATAAATAAATAAAAGCATTTATTAAAGGGTTATGTGACCACACACACAAACGAAAAAAGAAATATAAAGAAATAAAAAGAAAGAAAGAAAGAAAGAAAGGAAGTAAAGAAAGTTACAATGGAGAACCTCTTCCTATTTGAAGTCTGTTAAAAACCTATATTGTAATAAATAATGAAACTTAAAAGTAAGTACATCTAAATAAATTAAATGGAAAATAAAAAAAAAAAAAAAAAGTTGTCCATTAAATCAACTGTCGAAAAAAAAAAAAAAAAAAAAAATATATATATATATATATATATATATCTAATGGGTAAATGACGTCGAATTTCTAAGTGTTGGATAATCACATGATACGGGAATGTCATCTGAAAAATGTTGCAATAACATATTAAATTAACTAGTATCGCCCAGTGGTCGAAACTCGACCATTTTTTTGCAAGGCGAGGCAAAGCAAAGTTATTGCCTTGTCCTAAACGGAATGCAATCCGCGTTTGTAATGATCGATAGATGGCGCTTTTTCAGCTGTTTTTGTTAGTAAATATAATAGCCACATGTATTTATTTTTGTTCTATATGTGTTAGTACTTAAAATTCGTGCTATAATTTCTCCGCCATTACATGATGGAAAATTGATTGCTTTTGGAAAAAATATTTCAGTTTATTCAAAGTTCGATCGGAAGTAGATATTTAACTGAAGCTGAACAAATATTAGTTCCAAATCATCTGATTAATTCTTTACTTCCATTAGCCGAAGCAACTGAAATTTTAAATTTGTCATTTGGAAATAAATGGAAGCTTAATTCTGGATTTCTTGATTTTTTGGAGTTACACTGTGGCACACAACAGTAAGTGTTACGTTTTTTACCGGATTTATTCATTTTTATTCAATAAATATATGTAAAACTAAACATCGCAAGCAATGGCGTCTATTCGAAAGCCATCATGTCAATTGTAAGTTCACCTTAGCCCACCAGAAGGCGAGCATTTCATTACAATCGCGGATTGCAACACAGCTGCGGCAATTGTTTGCCGATATTCACTCTAACTGAATCAGCAGAGTTTTACTTAATATAACTATTTCTCTCTGTAGATGTTACTTTTTCCTGAAATGAGAGAAAATCGCAACGTGAAAACGCCCCTTGTTGTGTGATACAGCCCAGAAGCTAATAGGTACCATGTCAAACCAAAGCCCAACTAAGTATCAAATTCTGTTAAATTAATTCGATTGGTTCATAAAGTACAGTGTCTGAACAACAACAAAAAAAAACAGATATTTTTCAAAAATGGTCGAATTGAGTTCGGGAAATTTCAAATCGTGTAACTTTATCGAAAACCGAAAATCTAAAACTTTTCTGAATCTTATATTTTCTACTTATATATGCAGAGGAAAGAATAATAAATCCACTTTTAAAAAAATAAAAATAAGTAATCAATTTCACTTAATTAAAATGCAAGGAAATCTCAAAACGTGTAAATTCGTCGAAAACCGGAAATCAAAAGTTTTTATGTATCTTCTACTTGTTTCTTCTACCCACAAAAGCTAGCAATAAAGACACTTTTTTAAAAAATAAGTAGCCAATTTCAGTTAATCGAAACGTAAAGAAAGCTCAAACCATGTAAATTCAGCAAAAAACGGAAATCGGAATTTTTTCCGTATCGTCTACTTATACATGCAGCAGTTAGTAACAAATCCATTTTCTTTTTATTTAGTATATTAGTTGAATATTTATTGTTTAAATATCACCCTTTGAAATGAAATGTTTATGTTTACATTCGAAACTGGAAGTTTGCCATTTTTTTTTTCTGGAGTTTTGTGATTTTAAATTAAAATTTTATCAATTTTACAGAAAAAATAACTCAATCAAAGACATGTAGACAGAAACTTATATATAACTATACCCAAATATCAGAATTAAAATCGGCAGATAATTTCCGTTATTTTTTAATAATTTTTTACAAAAAATCCAATGGACGATTAACACAGAAAATCTTTTCCATGGCTCCATGGACAGACAGTGACGTCATCACTTCGCTTGCGTATAGTGATGCTACATTATACAAATTACTGTGTCTATGGTTTTATTTGAGCTTTATGAAATTGCCAGATTTAACAACTTTCTACTTTTAGGTATTTTTTAATTTAAAGGAATACGTGTATAAAAGGGAAAAATGGGGGAAAATGCATAAAAAATAAATGTATTTTTAAATACCTTCTTGACATCGTAAGAAAATAATATTTGTATTCACACCTTCCGGCTAACCATACCTTTCGAATGATACCATTTTCAACCCTCATTTCCCATAATTAATATGGTAAAAAGGGACTACAAATTTTATGCTTGCCTATTAATATATAGATACTAGTGAAATAAAAATAAAGTTTGTAAGCAACGAAAAATATAATTTTAGTAATGCTGACTTAAGAAATGGAAAATATTATACTTGAAACACAGTTTCTTCAGCTCAGTTCAATAGCATTTAAAATATTTGCCAATTATAATAATAGCGAAAATTATAATAATAATAATAAAAAAAGAAGTCTTTAACGAAAGAAAATTAAATTTTATCTTTAATTTAAAATAATGTTTTTACAAATAAAATTTCTGCGAACGAAATTACATATTCTAAAATAATTTTCCAAACGTTTATTCTTTTTGAGCTAAAAGTTAAGTCCACTCGACGTATAAACATTGCTTAAATAATTAAATTTTACCGCATATATAATAATGGTTATATATATATATATATACACATATAAAACCTAAAAAAAAAAAAAAAAAAAAAAAAAAATTAAAGAATTGTTTTTGATATATGCGCATAATTTAAAAGCACAAAACTTTGATCATTAATGTTTTTTAAAAGATGTTATTAAATTGAATATTAAAATTTCAATAATTTTTGAGATAGGTTTTTCTTATTAATTAATATTTTAGGATAGCTTGATTTAAGTTGAGTTTTTTCTTTTGAGAGTGTATGTGTGTGGGTGTGTGAAATTATAATGCATGGGTAAATGTTATGATAATATCAATGTTATTATGAAGCAAATAATGCTGAATAGACTAGCAGCATATTTTATTTATTATTTTATGTAATGTATGTAATAATGTCTAAAAATTTCAAAATAAAACTATCAGAACATATATTTTGATATTAAACACAACAGTATTTTGTTAAGCTTGATGTTTTACCAGTCAAAGGTTTTATAATGTAAGAAATATGTTTCTAATTTACCTATATACAAGATGGTTTTAACAAATTTCCTGCTATCAATGTAATCCT
Organism: Salticus scenicus; assembly: GCA_963930645.1. Lineage (NCBI taxonomy): Eukaryota > Metazoa > Arthropoda > Arachnida > Araneae > Salticidae > Salticus > Salticus scenicus. The sequence continues at coordinate 149,813,489 of OZ005656.1, forward strand.
GTAGCTAAGACGGTGAAAGTATTGACACTGCACTTTGGTATTTGATCGGTACATGAGACTCACACAAGCATATATCTATCTATCTATATATATATATATATATTTGTTTGTGTGTTTAAAATTTTCACTAGGTGGTAAAAACATGGACATAACCGATAGGAAATTCCTGCACGATTTCAGCAATTATAGATTTTATTTTATTTTTATTTTTTTATTTTTTTTTATTTTTTAATCTTGCGTGGTACATTTCATAAAAGGAACTGTTAACATATATTGTTTATATTATATGTTAATAATTTTGCACAGAATATATAAGGTAAACAGGAAAGAAAATACAAGTTTTGAAATTAAAAATCCATAACGAAAGCTGCATTACCTTTTGAAGGAAATATATTCCAAAGTATGAAAAAACTATAAAATCAAAATTGTAGTAATTATAAAAACTGAGTGAATAAATTATTTGGGTAAACATAAATGAAAATTTTGGTGTTATGATACTATCCTAAATATTGGCGATTTGAAGATGGAATTATGTTTAAATAATTTAGATGGAATTACGTTTAAACGTAAAAGTTAGCGTTATCGCACACGAATTTCGGACTTTCATTATTCAGAACATCATACAAAAACTCATTTTATTTATGTATTTTTTTATCTTTTTATTTATTTATTTATTTATTTTTTGTTTACTCGACAAGCAAAATTGGCGTTAAATATTAGATAAGTTCGTCATTAAAAAAAAAAAAAAAAAAAAGAAAAAAAAGAAAGAAAGAAAAAAGAAAAAAGAAAAAAAAATGCTTTGTAACAATTTAAAGAATTGATAATATATCTCGATATAGATCTCCCATTTTCAAAGATACGTCATATAAAACTTTTGCAATGTAATTACGGATTTGATAAAGCCTTTTTAAAGTTCCATGATTTTGATTAAAGATTGGCGACCTATTTTAATAAATTATTCTGGGTAGTTCTGTAATTATTCTCCAAACATAGCCAAACGTGATGAACACTCAATGTGTACCTAAGAAAAAAAAATCAAATGTATGCACTACATTTACTATTAAAATTAATCATAGAAGTACAGCTGTTACGTTTGCATTAGTTTCTCATGTTTAACAAAATCGTAATTTCTCATAGTGTGGAATAGCTAAGATAGAAGACCATACAGTAGTCCAAAGAATATCCTCTAATGCAATAAACTCATTCAATCGGAATTGCTGTGAAATACCTACACAACCTCGAAGAAATGTAATTTCTAAATCATCATATTTATACAAATTTTGTTAATTTTTTTGAAAAACTGAACAATACAAAATGTTAAATTATTACATATTAGTACATTAATAACTCAGGTTTTCTTCAAGATGATGTGTTTTTGAAAGCTGATTAAGGAAAAAATATTTAAATTTTTCCATCACGTACAGTTTTGACAAAAAATGGGACTTTTTAAAAAAATATAACTCATATTTTTCAACACCCTTCTAACTTACTTCTTTAAAAATGTGGGTGATGCAATGGAAGAACAAGGAGAGCTATTTCTTTTAAGACATTATTGAAATGTGCAAGTGGTGTCATGGACGATGGAGTGTTAACATGGTAGGAGATTATGGTTGGATGCTGCACAAAGAGCCAACCCTCCCTTATTTCCTCAAGCCGCACACAAGAGAAACTAGTTGGCATAGGTGGACTCTGCTCAGTTCCCCATCATATTTATGTTCTCATAAATTTCTAGTTGGAGACATATTATAATCATGTTAAAAGAAATGAATTTACCAAAGCTTGATACAGTTACAAAATGAAATACCCGCCTAATACGCACCGTTCACTTCGATATATTTATCTTATTCTAATCTATTAATTTATTTTATCTTTTCATGCTGCTATTTCCAATGCAATAATCCTCAAAATTCATATTTATATGAAAAAATTACAATTTCGCTATGTTGATAAAATCGTAAATTACGAATAATTTACGAAATTTTCCTATTAGAATATTTGTATTCAATCATGTTCAAACAAATATCATAAATGTAATTTTGAAGTTGTCTAATGTATTTATGATCCTCAAAATGGAAGTTTGTGCTCAATTTTGCCTTATTCTGCCATTTTAAGTAAATCGTAAATTCCAAATAACTTACGAATTTTTTAAATTGGAAAAATCATAGTCTATGATATTCATGCCAGCATCCTATATAATATTTAAAAAATGGTTTGACATCTTTACGATGAAAATATCCTTCAAGATTGACGTTTATGTGAAATTTTGCTCTATTCTGCCATGTTAAGAAATTCGTAAGTTTCCAATAACTTGCGAAATTTTTATATTGGAAAATTCATAGTCATTAATATTCATGCCAGTGTTCTAAATAATATTTCAAAAGTAGTCTGACATATTTACGATGAAAATATCTCTAAAAATTGACGTTTATGTGAAAGTTTGCCCTATACTGCCATGTTAAGAAACTCATAAATTTCCAATAACTTGCGAAATCTTCAAAGTAGCATATTTATAGTTACTAATGTTCCTTCCGGCATCAAAACTGATATTTTAAAACTGGTCCGACATTTTTAATGTAAAATGTTTCCATTTAATGCACGTTTAAGTGAAATTTTGTCCTATTCTCCCATGTTAAGAAAATCGTAAATTTCTCATAACTTACGAAGTTTTTTAATTCGAATGTTGTAAATGAATAGGGTTCTTGCCAGTATCGAAAGTAATATTTTAAAATTGATCTGACCTTTTTGCGATCATTTGTTCGTGAGATATCGTGTTAAACGACTAACAAACTAACGGACTAACACACTAACGGACTGACACACTGACACACTAACAGACACCCTACAGACAGACACCATACACATTTTGTCATTTTCGTATTCCTCACACCTGAAAACGTATAAAAAGTTAAAAAACCGAGGTTGAAATTTTTCACGATTACCTAAGTTCCCCATAACTATAGTATGATGGTGAACTAAAAGCTCTAAAGGGAGTTTTGATGTAAAGAAACACACGTAAAAGATAATTTGTAATATCCTATTTTCATATATTTTATACATAAATAATTCCGAACTTGTTATAGTCTATATGAGAATTTTTCCGATCTTTTTCTTTACTTTGTGGAAAACCTTTATGTGATAAAAAGAAACGACTAGCATTTCAGAATTCAGTGCAACAAAACACATTAGAAACACCCAAAGCAAGTATTAAAAAAAAAAAAAAAACATTTCACAGATCTGTGTAATGTAAAATGATAATGCAAAATGAGGAAATATGTCAACAATTTTAGTTCTATTTTAGGATTGACAGCTTTATTAACGCCAGAAATAAATAAATAAATAAATAAATAACATACTTCTATCATAGACACACACACACAATAAATAAATAAATAAATAAATGCTTACATTTCCGAACAAATTAAAAAAGTGTTTATGAATTTGGTTTATGATTTTTCTGTCTGCCTGTTTGTCAGTCTGATTGTCTGCCTCTCTATTCGTTTGGCCATGTTCTATCACCTGTAAATATTTTCAGAATTCCTTCCAATTAAGTTTCTTATTGAATATAGTATAATAAACACGATGGTTTTCACGGGGACATCCGCGACATCATCAAAGTTTGCGTTCCACGACAGGCGTTTTTATAAATCCTATTGAAATATATTTGTACTGCATAAACCATAAATAAGTTGACATTTATTATTTATGTGAAAAAAAAAATTGTTTTTAATGAATATCGTTTTTATATTATTAAGGATTACAAGTCACACAAATATAACCCGATACATTAAGGTCTATAATTTGAAACTACAGTAATTGCATTTTCTTTGAAAAAAATATATATAAATAAAAAAACTACTAAAATAAAATTATGGAACTTTCCTATAGAAAATTTCTGTTTTTCTAAAACTACAAAACTACACTGAAAATTAAATTTCGAAAATATATAAGCTTTTATTTTCTGTAGAAAGATAAAACCTATAAGCATTGATACATAAATTAAATGTTAGGTGCATGTTTTTTTTTTTTTTTTTTTTTTTTTTTTTTATGATTTCCATACAAAATCTTGGTTCAAAACACAAACAAGACACAAGTTATATTAATCAAACCTGTTGTGATGTTGAAAAACATCACATATCCCTTCTTAAAATGAAATAATAATTTAAATTACATTTTATTTATTTATAATGCAAGTAAACACATTTCTTATTCTAAAAGAATTTAATATAATTTTGTTTAACTCGTTTAAGCTATTTTATTTTTATTTCTTTTTCACTAGTCTGTAATTTCATATAATTTATTGTCCCAGCATTATAAACCGCAATTCTTTTCCCTGCTCTAAATCTCAGCAAGTATTATTTAAATAAAATATCAAAGAAAGAAGAACCCATTTATTTTATGCTTTAAAATCGCAGACGATAATTTTTTTTGTTGTATCCTGTCTCCAGGCAGTCGTTGAAAGATTCCGTTGAATCATGATAGCTGAAAACCATTTTTAATATTTTTATCAATTGATTTCGCACTTTTTGCCTATTTTTGGACACCTGACAAAATTTAATCACATCGTATGACGTAATTTAATTTGTAGCTAATCTTTTATCTTTGCTTTAGGTTTACGATACATAAAATTTAAAATGTGTTCAGCCAACTTGATTTTTGATGCCAATTAGATTTGGCGAAATAAATTAATTAGCACTTGTTCTTCATGCTTTCAACATGTGGTTTTAAAAAAAGATTCCTAAAATTGTTAAACGAAATGGCTTCTTATCTATTTGGGATCTTTAAGTCGATTAAGAAAAAAAACTTTTCAACTCTTCATAAAGCTGTCCATTTTATTGAATTCGCAATAAGTATTTTAGAAGACAATGCACTTCATTCTTAATGTGGTTATTTGAAATAAAAAATAATGGATTTTCTTAAGAAAGATCTTTTCCTATTCTTAACAGAGCTGATTGAACCTGGTTTGCTATGACGTTCATGGACGCTTCTTTATATATCTGTATCCCAGCTCTTCACTACAAACAATGTTCAATGGCTGGTCCAGGAAATTATATTCTAAGCTGCATTGTCTTACAACAGCAGTGTATATCACTTTTAATATTTTTCTTTAACTTATGTGTTATTTATAATTGAATTTTAACAATGGTTAACATACTAGAATAATATTGTTTATTTCAAAAAAAAGTGCTAATGGAATTAAAAAAAAAAAAAAAAAAAATGTTTACGTAGACTTTTGGTGCAGGTAATATTTTTATCATATATACATGCATATGTCTCATATATTCCAATTACAATTACCTATTAAAAAAAAATGACTATATAAAAACATGTGTTATTATTACTTTCTTTCAACATGTATTATTTGTTTAAACATTTTAATGAATATAAAAGGCTCACTATATATATTTGATAACATATAAATATACTTGGTTTTTATTTTGTCAAAATTTCATATTAAAATTGCTTATACATTTGAACTATGTACTTATTACAACGAATCCTTGTCCTATATGAACTGAAATGGACTCGTCAAAGTTTCTCGCAATGCATGGTAACATAAAATTTTACTGATTTCAGCATCTTACCACGAACTAATAAATATATGATGACTGAATTATTATGATTTTAAATCAAAGGACTAGAGCTCATTTTGTTCGTGGATATATTCTAAAGACTTTAGTGTACACAGATTTATGGCCATACCACATTATATAACATCACCTTACAATATCCTTATTTCCTGTATTTGTATTTGTATTTTAATATTGTATAAGAATATTAATTTTTTAAGTATGCATACTAGATTTTCTATTGATAATATGACAATGTACGTATTTTATTTGTATTGGAAGCCATTCGTTTTTTGTTTTTGTTTTGTAATCAATCTATTTTACAAGATTGGAGATAATTTGATTTAATTTAAATTTTTGCTGAGTTATCATATCACAGACGATGTAATGGCTGAACCCATTTTTTTTTTTCGGTCGACGGGGAGAAATATGTGATTTTGAAAAACATCACATATCCCTTCTTAAAATGAAATAATAATTTAAATTACATTTTATTTATTTATAATGCAAGTAAACACATTTCTTATTCTAAAAGAATCTAATATAATTTTGTTTAACTCATTTAAGCTATTTTATTTTTATTTCTTTTTCATTAGCCTGTAATTTCATATAATTTATTGTCCCAGCATTATAAACCGCAATTCTTTTCCCTGCTCTAAATCTCAGCAAGTATTATTTAAATAAAATATCAAAGAAAGAAGAACCCATTTATTTTATGCTTTAAAATCGCAGACGATATTTTTTTTTGTTGTATCCTGTCTCCAGGCAGTCGTTGAAAGATTCCGTTAATCATAATAGCTGACAACCATTTTTAATATTTTTATCAAATGATTTCGCACTTTTTGCCTATTTCTGGACACCTGACAAAATTTAATCACATCGTATGACGTAATTTAATTTGTAGCCAATCTTTTATCTTTGCTTTAGGTTTACCATACATAAAATTTAAAATGTGTTCAGCCAACTTGATTTTTGATGCCAATTAGATTTGGCGAAATAAATTAATTAGCACTTGTTCTTCATGCTTTCAACATGTGGTTTTAAAAAAAGATTCCTAAAATTGTTAATCGAAATGGCTTCATATCTATTTGGGATCTTTAAGTCGATTAAGAAAATAAACTTTTCAACTCTTCATAAAGCTGTCCATTTTATTGAATTCGCAATAAGTATTTTAGAAGACAATGCACTTCATTCTTAATGTGGTTATTTGAAATTAAAAATAATGGATTTTCTTAAGAAAGATCTTTTCCTATTCTTAACAGAGCTGATTGAACCTGGTTTGCTATAACGTTCATGGCCGCTTCTTTATATATCTGTATCCCAGCTCTTCACTACACCTGTCCTTCATAAAATATGATACACTATCCTTTTGTTTAAGTTAACTGTATATTATTTACTTTTCACTTTGAGTGTTACATTGTGTTCGAAATCTTGTGACGAACGAAAAGTCGTCGCCATGCTCATTTAACTTTTGATTGAAGCTGAAACTTAATTACTTAATTAAATTTATGAAGTAATGACAAAGTCAGATTTATAAAATAAATGAGCTTTATTAAGAGCTTAAAGAAAAGGTGGGCGTTGGACTATAATGGCATTTAATAACTTATAACTTAAGATGGCAGCCTTCTTAAATACTTTAACATCAATAAATAACCACCATTTATCTCAATTACTTTATTTAAATTCATTAACTCTTACTGCTTAGTAATCTTTCGTATGTGGGAGGATTCCCTGACGCCACTATACTACTCGACTTACTGTCTTCAACTATCCTACTCTAAGCAGCTACCCCAACAGCCCTCTTACTCTAAACCGCCTTCTAAGCCGCTAACATCTAACTTCATTTCATCTCGGCTACCTCTCAACTATCTCTTCACTATGAAATACATCTCCTTTTATCCATCTCACTTTCCAAACTTATTAGCGTATGACAAATTACGATTTTAATTTAGGATGAGAACTAACTCTATTAATCTACGGAATCCTAAATTCCGCACATTCATGTTTTACTCGTAAAGTGCGAATTTTAATTGTAGCTAACTTTGCTATACCTCACAATCTCTGAAGGGAAGAATCGTTACATTAAAAAAAAAAAAAAAAAAAAAAAAATTTACTTCTTATTTTAATAGGCCAGCAACACCTCAACATGATATTTTCGCACCCTAATTTCTACACTAAACACAGATATTTCGCTCTCATTTTCCAACATTTCTTCCATTGCAAGATATTTTTGAAATGACTTGTATTAAAACAAATAGCATAAGGTAAAAGCACCAGTAGTGGACCATGTACCAGTAGTGGACGCTTTTAAATTTAAATTTGGAAAATAAGCTTTCTATTCTGTCAAAGGGTTCGACCAATGCTCAGGAAGGAAGTTGTGGTCCATAACTTCCTACTTGAGCATTGGTCATACCTTCAGACAGATTAGAAAGCTTATTTTCCAAGTTTAAATTTAAAAGTGCCCACTACTGGTACAGTCCTTAAATTGCCGTTTTTTTTTTTTTTTTTTTTTCATTTAATTTATAATAGTCTGAAAATATTTGTTTAAAAAAAAAAATAGTCTGACTATAGCAAATATATTTCAGTTTAATAAATAAAAATGCAAAAAAAGAAGAAAAAAAAAAAATGCAAGCAGGTATTTTTAATAACCTATTTTAATTTACAAAGGGGAATGTTTACGGTTTAAAGCAGCTTTAAAGAAACAAATAAAACAAATACAAAATGTAAAACAGTCTTATATCATTTATTTTTAATTTGGAAAACAGTCTGTGTGACTCATTATTATTATTATTATTATTATTATTATTTTAGCGATGATTCAATAATGGAATAACATGCTTCTTATATACTAACTTTAGTATAAAAAAGTATTCAAAATTAATATAAAAACTTAAATTATGGTCTAAGTTCAAGCAATTCAACATGAAGTATATAATATGGAATTTAACGCACTTAAAATTGATATTAGGTCTGATTCTAGACATTATTATAAAACTCAATTGAAATAAAATGCAATTAAGTAAAACTATTTTAATGCTAAACTTACTATACGTTAAGTAAAATATATATATATACATAAAATGTATGCAAAAAACATAAAACTTTACACAATATATGAAAATTTTTTTTCAACAGTCATCCTGAGAATGGCATTTTGAAAAGAAAACAGAATAAAATCTGTTTGTAAAAAAATAGAACCGACTCCAAAAAGCAACTACTATTGAAACAACTAAAAAAAAAAATGTATGAAATGAAACTATAAATTGCGCCTAAAAGTATAAAATAATTCTGTTCGCCAAACAACCTATAACACTACAATTAATCATAACTTTTGAAGTCGGCGCAAAATTAAATAAAATTTATTTAGTTTTTAAAAGTTTGTTTTTAGATCGGTAGAAACAAGTGCTGTTGTCTCGAATGATCCATTTTCATGTTTCCTTTATTATTATATCACTGTATGCAATTGGTCCATTAGTAGCATGTACATAGAACAGTGAATATTCTTCACAATGCGGTATTTATGTTTCTACGAAGTTAGAGTTTCCTTTGGAAATTTGGTATAACTTTTATAACTATCATCCTTGGTGGCTTTTGGATTTAGCGATCAAAGCGTAATACAAAATTTATACACGCAAGATGTATATTTTCATAATATATATTGTACGAAGTATTGTTTCATATTCTTGATTACTCTCTTAATATACCTTATCAAAATACTCATGATATCCCAAAGAAATTACATATGTTTGGCAGAAAATTTTGCGATTTTTCTTTCACCAAGGACGTCAGATACCAACATCTTCGCCAACTTTTGCTGCTTACGAAATCTTATTTGTTTTCTTGAATTAAAGTAGTTTTCGGCTGCGTTTTGCAGGTGACAATATGCGATGTGTATTTTGAATAGGATTTTGTTTTTGTATTGAATAAAGGCATCAATTTTTATTTAATTTTGCGCCGACTTCAAAAGTTATGATTAATTGTAGTGTTATAGGTTGTTTGGCGAACAGAATTATTTTATACTTTTAGGCGCAATTTATAGTTTCATTTCATACATTTTTTTTTTTAGTTGTTTCAATAGTAGTTGCTTTTTGGAGTCGGTTCTATTTTTTTACAAAAAGATTTTATTTTTCTCTTTTCAGTGAAAACTTATTCATATAGAAGAATATCAGAAGGCGTTCGACGGTAGTTTCACAAATCACAACTTCCAAGAAAAGTGACATAACTCAAAAAATGGTTTATGTCACTGAAAAATACATGTAAGGCACCCTATGTGAACAAAAAATTACATTTCTATCTAGAAAGTTATTCACTCTAGAGACAGTTGTGCCAATTTTATTCTTGTCAAGTTATTTTTAAGTTGATTTTTCTCAAATGTTGCATTTTAAAGTTGCGTCACTTTTCTTGCCTTTATCGGATATGAGCAAAAAACTATGTATTGAGTAAACATACGTTAAATTAAAAAGTCTTTAGAAATGTAAAGAACGGATACGCTGTATTCGTAACCAAAATTTCTGTTAGGCATATATATTGAACTTTACAGTGAATACGTGTCACCCGCTGCGCTGGAAATTGCGTAGCATAAAGTTCAAACAAAGAGCAAAATATGCATTGCAGCTGACGGACAGAAGTTTCAACATCGATACTTACATACTGCTTTTACCAGTGTAGCTGCATGAAATCAACAGTTAAACAGAGAACAGACTTTTGTGAGTATCCTGTTATTTGTTTATATCTTAATGAAATCATAATGAAACCTTATTCAGGCCGAGATCATTACTACAACAAAAAAAGTATTAAAATTAAATAATCTCTTACGAAGTTATAAGCCAATAAATTTCAACAACAACAACAACGACAACAATGAGAAACATGGTTTGTATTAAGAAACTCTTCCTTTATGAAGTCGGTTTAAAACTTCCATGCGTTAATCGATGTGACCGCTTACAATAACCATACTTTGAATTTTACATAGAATAAATGTCCCCCGCTACGCTACAATACATGCAATGTTGTTCAAGTGTGCACAAAATAGGAAATTCTGAACAAGCAAACGCACTTTTTAATCGTTCTCTTTTTAGCATTAATGTCTAAACTATCTTTTTGTACTTAATCGATGATGCTCTGCAATTTTATAATTCACTTTTTCCCCTATCTTGAACCGTTTCCGAGATAGGAACGCTAACTCCACTGTATTCCACCAGGTGGTGCTGTAGGCGGTTGAATCGCGTAGCTCGTGTCCACTTTAGTATACCTACATACCACTTTTATGACTGTAGCTGCAGCTTTTCAACAGTAAAAGACTGACTTTTTTGGGCACCCTGTATTTTCTTTTGATCGTAAAGATATTACAATGGGACCTATTTCAGACCAAGAACTTTACAATAAAACAAAAAGTATCAAAATCGAATCATCCGTTCAGAAGTTATGAGCTAACAAAAAAAAAAAAAAAACATACGCTTTGAATTGAGAACCTCCTCCTTTTTGAAGCCGGTTAATTAGAGCATCTTTTATGAAGTTATAAGCTTACAAACACCAACAACAACACATAGCTCGAATTAAGAACACCCTCCTTTCTGAAGTTGGTTGAAAATGACTTTGCGCTAATCGATGTGACCGTTTACAGTAACAGTACATTGAACCACAGAGTATACGTGTCATCCACTATGCTGCAAAGCGTGCAATATAGTTCAAGTGTGCACAGTGTAGAAAATTGCGAATAAACAACTGCGCGTTTTAAGCGTTCTATTTTTAGCAATAATGTCTAAAAACTGTCTTTTCGTAGTAAATCGATGGTGCTCTACAACTTCGTAATTAACTTTTCTCCCATCTTGAGCCGTTTTTGAGATAGAAGCGCTAATTCCGCGGCTTTTTCACCAGACGGCACTTTATTTTCTTTAGATTTTACAATGGGACCTACTTCAGACCAAGAATTTTACAACAAAAGAAAATGTATCAAGGAACCGTATTTTGAAGTACATAGCGTATGTCTCACCAGCTACGCTACAATTTGTGCAATGTAGCTCAAGTGTGCATAGTGTAAGAAATTGCGAACAAACAAATGCACGTTTTTAGCATTGTATTTTTCTTCATCAATGTGTAAACTATCTTTTCATAGTAAATCGATGATGCTCTGCAATTTTATAATTCACTTTTTCCCCCTGTCTTGAACCGTTTCCTAGATAGGAACACTAGCATGAATGGCTAAACTATCTTTTTGTACTAAATCGATCATACTCTTCAACTTTGTAATTCACTTTTTCCCCCTGTCTTGAACCGTTTCCGAGATAGGAACGCTAGCATGAATGTCTAAACTAACTTTTTGTACTAAATCGATCATAGTCTTCAACTTTCTAATTCACTTTTTTCTCTAGAACCGTTTTCGATATAGGAGCACAAACTCCGCTATTTTGCACCAGGTGGCGCAGCAAGCGGTTTAACCTTGTACTTCATGGCCATTTTGCTATACTTTTATCATTTACCATTTTTATCACTATAGCTGCAGCCGTTTAGCAGTTAAAAGAGTTGGGACTGATTTTTTGGGCACCCTGTATTTTCTTTAGATCGTAAAGATGTTAGAATGGGACCTATTTCAGACCAAGACCTTTTCAAGAAAAAGTATCAAAAAGTATCAAAAAGTATCAAAAACAAAAAGTATCAAAATCGGAGCATCCGTTCAGAAGTTATGAGCTAACAAACATAAAAAAAAACATACGGTTTGAATTGAGAACCTTCCTTCTTTTTTTGAAGTCGGTTAAAAATACAGAAAAGCTCTAGTAATATTCAAAAATTTTCGACGTATAAGATAAAAATGTTAAAATATCTTAAAACCCCGAAGGATTTCTGAAAGCCTTGAAGGGTTTATGTTTAGCCAACATTCATTGTTGAATGTAGTGTTGAAAAAAATATCTTAAATACTTGGGAATATTTTCTTTATAATTCTTTCTCTGTTACGTAAAGCATTTATCAATATTATTTAGTAAAAAATCAGTGCATGGATGCATAGATTTTTTTTTTTTTTTTTTTTTTTTTTTTTTTTTTTTACCTTTTTAGGTTATACTCGTATAAAAATATATTTTATATTTAATCTAAAATATGCATTTTCTTTTCTTTTTTTTTTTTTTTTTTTTTTTTTTTTTTAACAACAAAAGTCATTTTTTTTTATACTTTTAGCAATACACTAAAGCATATATATATATATATATATATATATATATATATATATATATAGTTAAAAGGAATTAAATGTAAAATGATAAAAGTAATTTTTAAATATATTTTATAATGCTACAAAAATATAAGAATTTATTCTTATTAGAAAAAATAAAATAAAATATAAAATAAAATAAATTATCTTGTTTTAATCGCAGGGAAAATTTTTCTAGAATTTATGCAGTTTTTTTTTTTTTTTTTTTTTTTTTTTTTAATGCAAAATTTATTTTAAAAATTATCTAACTACATAGCTATTATTGTTGGTTTTCTTCACAACAGAAATATAATACATTTTATAAAAGACAGTCTACAATATTATTATGATTATTTAATTAAAAATGCATTTTTACTATATTATTTTTTGAAATATATCTTTTAAATTTCTTTGTTTTAAAAGAATTTTAAAGCACATAAGTAAATGGAATTATCATTATATATTAAAAGAATTTTATTGTGGTCACCACATGACTTTCTTCGATATTTTCCTATACAAATTGACTAACAAATAAATAAATAAATAAGTATATATATTCAATTTAGTTTCGCTGATTAATACAGAAGATATTCTCTTTACAGAAGTATAACATTAATTATTCAAAGTAAGCCAATATTGTTCTCTACCTAACAACTTAAAAAAAAAAAAAAAAAAAAAAAAAAAAAAAAGCTTTTACTTTTATTTATTTATTTATTTTCTTGCTAAAGTGGGAAAAAATCGATACATTTATTTTAAATTTTCACAGATAGATTGTTCGATTATTAGTTTTAATATTATTGACAAACTTATTTGAAAGATACTCGTAAAGAAAATTTGCCCAAATAAATTGGGGGGGGGGGGGGCAATGCTAATGCATATAAAAAAAATCCGAAATGGCTATCACTATTTTAAATATTATTTTTATTTCTTAATGTTTATAAAATGATATTAATAATAATAATATTTCTTTTTAAGCACATTTATACGGAATTTTGTCCTATACCACCCTCATAAACATTTAGAAAAAGCAGGATGGCAAGTCCACCTGTTGGGTGATTTTCACTAAAAGTTGATAGGCATTAATGTATGCTAAGGTGCAACTAAATTTCAGTTTGTATAAAATTCTGAGCAGTAGTTCTTGTGATACAGTTATCACAAAATTTTGTCACTCACACGCACAGGGAGACAGACACACAATTTTAAAAATTTGTCATTTCTTGTTCTATAAACCTATCCAAACAAGTAAAACCATGAAAAAACAGAGGTCGAATATTTCTATGAAATCTATGCTTCCTTCTTTTGAATATAAAAGAAAGTAAAATATGCATGTTTTTTTTTTTTTTTTTTTTTTTTTTTTTTATATATATATATATATATATATACAGATATTTTATTAATTCTGTAAACATGCATTTTTTTTTTTTAATTCTTTAAATACACGGAAAACGTTGCTGTAAATATTACAAATATTATATTATAAATACGTAAATGAATATATAAGTAAATCTGGAAATCTATGTATTTTAAATTACGATATTCCGTTTACATTCTTGTCATGTTGTAATAAATATGACTAAATAAATATAAAGAACGCTTAAATAATTATATGAAATATATTCTCGAGTTTATGTTTTCCTGTGATCTGTCTTTCAATCCCACTTGTGGATTTGCAATTTTCAAAAAATTTTGGCCAAAATTTTTTCACTAGAAGCGACTTAAATATGAAGTTTTGTTGCGTTATTATATCCATTTCGGAGGTTCTCCACATACACGCGTGCACGTTGTATACACACACAAACATTAATTGATAAATCTAAAAAAAAAAAAAAAAAAAAAAAAAAAAAAAAACGATTTTTCTTGGACTCCGTACACCTTTAAACATCTAAATGAGGCAAAACCTTCGTATCCAAAAATTTCACCGTATAACAACACACTTCTATTATCTACAGTAACTGGGTTACGGAAGTCAAATGTATAATAAATAATTACAGTTAATAATTTATTCCGGTTTCTGCGAAGCCTTCATTTGAATTACATCACTGCAATTACATTTGTAAAATATGAAAAATAATTAATGAATAAATAATACGCATATTTTCGCTTTTTTTTTCCTTAAATAATTCTTAATCTATACATGAAAATGAAATATATCTTTGTTTTTTGATTAAATTGTAGACTAGCTGCTCATTTTATATAAAATTGAAACAAATCACATGCAAGAAAATATTATTCTAAATTTTTTGTGAGAAAGAAAAAAGTTATGTGCACTTAAAAAAAAGTAAAGAAAAAAAAAAACTGCACAAAAAGAGAAACTTACAAAATTTATTGTTTTCCAAAGAAAGATATCAAACTGTTTACTTTTATTATTGTCGCAAAAAAAAGTAGTTGTACGTGCTTTGGAATAAAAACAAAAGACACTTTTACAATAAATATGGAGTATTAGGAATTATTTGTTTCAAATTGTTTTTTCGAATTAACTTTAAAAAAAGACGAAAAAGTTATGATAATCTTTTTTGCGTTTATATTTGCACAATGTACAAGCATATATAAGACTAATTGAAATTCACTTAAATTATTTATTTATTTATTTTACAAAAATCAACTACTTTTCTTGAAAAATGTAATTTTTAATATTACAAACCCTTTTTACTTTCTTCTATATGTATATATAGAGAAAGTGTTGGATTCGTGAAAATTTTCGAACTCCAGTTTCCTATGGATTTACACGTTTTGGGATGTCCTGAACACGATTTGACTGCTTTTAGAAATTGTCTGTCTGTCTGTAAGTCTGTGTGTCAAACATTTTGTGGTTGCTGTATCTCACGAACCAATGAACGGAATTTAACCAAACTTGGTATTTAGTTGTGCTCTCACATAAACTTGTGTTGGTTAGATTTGTGGAACAATGACTCAACCGGTAGCGCAGTGATCACATTTTTTCTAATTTTTTAACGTGGCAGAATAGGACAAGATTTCGTATAAATGTATATAATGAGAGTTATTTTAATCGTGTTATTGTAAAATTAATATAAGTTATTGATAATAGTAGTAGTCAACTAGGGAAAAAAAAATGTGCATGTGGGGGCATCGCTCCCACGTGGGAGAGTTAATTTTCAACATGGGTAACTTTCGAAAGATCTCGTCAATACCTTTAAAACGAATGGTTGAACTATATATCTGTGATAATTAAAAAAATAAAAATGTTATCGATTTTTTTATTTTTTATTTATTTTATTTATTTATTTATTTATTTATTTTTTTTACTTTTAACGAAAAAAAAAAAACTTAGAAAAAAAAATCGTATTTCTTCGGATAATTGAAAAAAAAAAAAAAATCTTTCGGCATTTAGTAATGTATATTTCTGTGAGATAAAAATCGTGTGTATATATAATGGAAAATAATTTGATATTTTAATAAACAATTTGTGCTGAACAAATTTTGAGTAAAATTATATAGAAGAAAGACATGTGGTGGCCACATCATACTAGTTTCTTTGTAAATTTACTGCTTTTAAGAACACCATTAATATTAATTTTTGAAAAAAAAAAAGAAAGAAAGAAAATTTTAGCCATTGTTTCACTCTGAACATGTAGTGCTATTTGAAGAGTAAGCAACATCATTTTAATGGTACTTTCTATTCAAATAACACTTCTAACATGGTGAAACATAGAGCACCATTTTTTTTTTTTTTTTTTTTTTTTTTTTTTAATGTTCGTTGTAGCTTTTTTTTTTTTATTATTATTATTATTATTTGCACTTTTTTAGGGTTCATTGAACTATTTTCTTTTAACAGTGTAGTAGTGGATACTGGAAATGCATAAAAAACAATACTTTAATAACAAAAGCAAAATTTTAAAACAAAACGGAATTTCACATGGTGTTTTTATCAAAACCAAAATGTTGCTTAAAATATATATATATATATATATATATGTCTTTGAAGAATGATATAATGAGAGATAATATGTGTAGAAAAACCTGAAGTCGCAATCGTAACCGCAGAAATAATTAAGCAACACAAGTATATAAAAATTCTGCATCGTTATTGTAAAATTATATAATATGCATCATTCAAGAAGAAAATCATTGTAATTATAGTCTCAAAACTATCAAATAAATGTCAAATAAATATAATGACACAGTACAAGCCATTGTTTTGTTAGACTCAATATGGCTCCTGTGGTAGCCTTTGAAGCTATTGCGGTTGCCATATTGAGTTGGCAACAGGTAACTCCATTAGCCTTGCATGGTGATGTAGTGCCATCTCATTCTTGCGGTAGCCATATTGAGGTAACCATATTTTCCCTTGCACGGTGATATGACGCGTGCCATCTCATCTTATATCATACCTGCAGTAGCCATATCGCGGTAGCCATCTTGGGTAGATGATAGCTAACTTCATTTGCCTTGCATGGTGATATGAAGCATGATATCTCCTCTTATATCATTTCTTCAAGAAATAATCATATGCAAAGCAAATGATATTTGTTATTTTTTATTTAAAAATAAAGAAATACAGAAATAATAATAATAATGTAAAATAACGATAAGATATCGCAAAGCTTGCTACGTTTGAATAAAATTTATATCAGTTTAGAGTTGATGGTTTTAGATATTTACAATTCAAGGAATTAATGCTAGTGGGTTTTACCACCAAGCCTAAATGCGAGGAGGAGGGATGCACAATTTAAAATGATTATTTTTTTAGTTTAAAATTGTGGCTACTACTGGCAGATTGTCCATCACTGATACACTTACCTTAATATTAAATTATAAAATTCAAATCGCACATAAAGAGTATTGTAAAATATTTAAACTGTATTTCTAACAATTATTATCATTATTATTTTTATGTTATGAATTTGTAAATTATGGCAATTATTTTTATGTAAATTCATTCAAAAAAAATCCTAGTCACGTTATAAAATGTTATTTTTCTGCATTTCTAGCTTGTTTTTGCTTTAAAATAGCTCATTTTTTCTATAAAACACCGTTAAAAAGCTTGACTGAGGCAGATAATGTCCTTGGCGACAATTTTGGCGACTTTTTGTTGACCTTAGCGAGATAATCCTTATTGTCAATATCTCGAATATCTATGCTCTAACGAGGTTAATTGAGAAGTTTCTTGAAAATTTTTGTTTAATAGGAGGCTATATAACAGGAAGCCCGATCCGACCGGTAGAGTCAGTTTTTCGCCAAGCGGCTTACTGTCAAGAAAGCTCAGACTGGGTCTGTTGCTACTGTATGATTATAGCTTATTGCTGTGTGTTAACATTATGATATAGTTTATGCTGTGATATCGATGTGATCAGCTGTTATTTAAGCAGTGTTTTCTGATTGTAATCTTCTAGAATATTTTATAAATACACTTTTAAACTTTTAAATCACGAACCCCTAGTACACAACAAAATATATTTTAACTTAATGTATATAAACCCCCCTCCCCCCAAAAAAAAAAAAAAAAATCTACGATTATTATTATTTATTTATTTAGATCAGGATAAAATAAATTTTATTTTATCTTCATCAACAGTTTTTTTTTTTTTTTTAATTTTAATCATCAACGTTAGTGTTCTTTTATTAAATATATCCCCAGGTAAGAAATTCTCCACAATAAAAGATTTATAAAACAATTTAAAATTTGTCTCATTTTTTTATAAATATATTTTATTTAATTATAAGTCTTTATAAAATTATTAAAACTTATCTTATTAAACTAATAGTATTTTCCACCAAAAATATTTTTAAAATAGAACATTAGATTTTTTTAATCATTTATTTCAATTAAAATATTTATAAATATTGTTTTAATATTATCCATATATATATATTATTATATTCTTTTTTCTAAATTATTTTTATGTTTCTAGAAAGTACTTTTTTCAAATCATGTTCAATCCAAATTTGTTTTGAAAGTGTTGGATGTACTAAAAAATGAAAAGCGATATTTTTCACAATAATGTTTCCCTTAAGACATGTAAGCTATACATTTACATTAAATGCTTCAGATTAGAATTTTGGTATATATTTCTCCTCTGAGAGTCATCTATTTCAAACAAGTCTGGAATATATATAATATTCCACCACTGTAATTTTATGAGTTTTCAGAAATTTAATATAAGAAGACTTCATTTAAACATACTTACTATAAATAAATTATATTACTGGTATTTTTAAAGAAAATGAGATATTATTATCATTATTATTATTATTTGATGTTGTTGTTTGTTAAAATCACTTAATATTTTTCTTCAACGCTATTAACTTTAATATTGAGTTAAGCTGTTTTCATCAAAGAATCTCAATTTTTATTATACGAAATTATCTACGTCATTAAAAATATACAGATAATTACTATAAAATGTATGATATTATAAAATACTTTAAAAATAATATCATTCTAAATTTCCTTACACATTACTTCTTTTTTAAGATTTTAATATCTTTTAAACTTTAAATTTATTATTATTGGGTTCCAATTTTCAGTATTAAAAATTTAATTACTTGTAATTTTCAATACGAATTTGTTTTTTTCAATCACAAAATCTGGATGAATACTAACTAGTGCATTTGTCACAAAACTGGGTGTTTATTTTGAAATGAAGAAATTATTAATTTTATTGAGGACATACAGAGGTGCGTGTACTACAATGTGAAGATACGTTGGCGCTAAATATATATACATATATACAGATACAGGTTTCACTACTATTTCCATTGTCCGCTTACAATAACCTATCACTTAAGAAATCCGAATAATAGACCAGCCAACTGTCTGACAAATATTTTAACAATACCTTCACTTGCCATAAAACTAAAAAGAATATTTGAATTACTCTTAGATATTTCAAATAGAACAAATTAAATTCTTCTTAAGTCATTTAAAATTATCTAATTCCTAAACAGTTAAATAAATTAACAATATTTAATAATCTCATAAGTTAAATAATCTTTTCCGCTTACCCACAAGCCCTAAGATATCAATTCTTTCCTCATGTGTTTGTAAATGTCGTAAAACAACCAACTTCGCCCTATGTCGCATGGGAAATTTGTTCTGGCGAACTGATTTACTTGTAAATAATTCTCCTTCCTTCCTGTTCAATTCTAGCTCATTGTGCTTTTGAGTTTTCAAGATTTATTTTATTTCGCCCCCCCCCCCCGTCACGGGAGTACTCTGTAGTGGCGAATCTTACATTTGTGCATTTATTTTTTACTTTTTATTTACTTTTTACTTTTTTTTTAAGTTTGTTAATAATTAATACATATTTGTAATACTTCGCCCTATGTCGCGCGGGAATATTGTTCTGGCGAAACTTGTAATTTTCTTTCTTTCTTTTTTTTTTTTTTTTTTTAAAGTTTTAAATAAACGTTCCGGAGTAGGGGCCTAGCATAGCTAGAAGCGCTCGGCACCACTCTTAGAGCGGTGAGCGGCACCTCCTCCCTGTTTAAAAAAAAAAAAAAAAAAAAAAAAAAAAAACAGTAATACAGAAAGCCTCAGGAGATCGGACCTGCCATACATACAATTTTGACGATTTTTTTTTTTTTTTTTTTTTTTTTTTAGATAATGCAATCAGAAGATTTAATAATGTCTTCATTAATTTGGGCTCCAGATTTAATCAAGGCGATTCCGGACTCTCATTTTCTATGTAGTGAAGCTTTAATGCGCATTCTTATTCAGGTTTTTTACTTTCTTTTACCCATATAGGTAGAGAAAGTATTGTTTTGTGTTCAAATTTTGGAAAGTGAGTTTTTGTTATATTTACATGTTTTGAGATCCCCTGAGACCGAAAATCATGTTTTTCGAGGTTGGTCTGTGTATCTGTCTGTGTGGGTGTTTGTGTGTCTGTCTGTTATAACATATCTCAAGAACAAATAGCAGCAGGAAGTCCTCTTTCGGTATACTAAATGTGTATTTTATAAGGATGCTACACTAAACTTTTCTTGAAATCAAGCAGTAAGTTCCTGCACAGTGCCACCCAGGAGAATTTCAATACATTACGTGTATGGGGGAAATTGCACGTATGCACAGTGTAGAATTAAAAGGCTGACTTAAACGAAACGAAACGAAACGAATATATATATATATATATATATATATATATATATATATATATATATATACACTAAGCGACAAAAAAAAAAAGCCGCACTGCAGAAAAAATGACTTATACCTTTTTTATTTGCAATAACTTTAAAATTAATGTTTGAAACAAATAAAACTCTCTTGTTTGCATAATACCAAAGGTATGAAATGATACCTATGTATATTTTCGATTTAATAATTCGCTTTATTGCACTTTACGAAGTACTTTTTAAAAATCTGCATAAAACTTTCTTTTTGAACATAATGCAATAACTATACACTTTGCATTCTATTATGATTTATTATATGAAATAAACAAGTTATATTTTAATATATGAAATAAAACTATTTATTTGTTAGATCGAAGCAATTTTTTGTTAAAAATATGTATTCTGCATTGGGTTAATTCCACCTTTATATGGAATTACTGCATTAATGCGCAATGGCATAGTTTTATACAGTGTTTTAATATAAATCTCAGAAATTTCAATGTGCCAAATATCACAAATAAATTTTTCTAGTTCTGGCATAGTTATAGGCTGCAAATTTCGAATCCTCACCCCTCTCCCCCACCTTTTTATAGACGAAACATTTTCGAGCGGATCGCGATTTTGACCATTTCCATGTCTGGTAAAGAAGAAATTCTACTATATACTTTGTGGTATTTAACTTAAAGAGAAAAAAAGTATGATTACTTACAGAATTATAGGTTCTCATGGGAATGTATAAGAAATTCTGACAATTTGAAGTGAATAAACTTACCACAGACGCCGTGTAGTAAGGTGCCTTTTATCTTCAAATGCTGTTTACGGAAATGTCTAAGATACCTCCAAAATAGTCGGTCAGGCACCACTTTTATGCAGATTGTGTTTTATTTCGAGTTAACTGATCCCTTGAGCATAAAAATTTCCCCGAGTGTTTGAAAAGTTATGCACCTCCGTACCATAATGTACGGAGAATGTGTCACTGTTTTAAAAGTACGATTTTCATTAAGTAGGTCACATTTTCGTCTTCATTCTAGCTTTTTTCAACTGCACGAAATAAAGAAAACTTGATTCATTAGAGAAAACCAGTTCAGCCTAATAATTAACTGATAATGTTTTTAAATTTTGGTCAACTAAAGTATTGATTTTATAATTCTGTTCCTTAATAATGGCTTTTTTCGCAGATCTTCCGTTCTTTAACCCGCTTTGTTTACTTGTTCCCACATTGTTTTTGGAGAAAGTAATTTACTATACACTTTTTAAAAATCTTTTTTAAGTTCTGAACATGATACAAATCGATATTTTAAACATTCGCATTTTAACTTGCGGTTATCTTGCTTGGATGAGCAACATGACCGCCTAAAGCCAAATTCCCAGTTTCAACGGCCAAAAAAATTTATATTTTGCTAAAATTCATTTTACCAATATTTCGTTAGCATTTAATTATTTTGCCATCTCACGTATTAAAATATTTTTTTGATTTTCATTTAAAAATTAATACTTTTTGTGGCATCGTTAACTGCCTTATTCTTACCATTTTTGAAATAAATTCTAAAATTACAATTTTCCTGACAATTGCATTTTGTTTTTAACACTAGACTCAAAGCTAAAGTGTATGTGAAGGACAACATAGTAAAATCTGTTCGAAAATTTGCTTTTTAAACGATAAAATTGGCGGTTGTAGAAGGCGAAAAGGAAAACATCCAAGTGCGGCTTTTTTTTTGTCGCTTAGTGTATATATATATATATATATATATATATATATAATATTCATAAAAGCATGTTTTGAGTAGATTGTCATATAGAAATCAATGACCATTCATTTACAGGGCTATCTAAAGTATTTGGATATATTGGGGCTATACTTGGAAATTGCAGAAATCGTAACAAATTTTGTGTTAGATGGTTTCCAAGTAAAACTAATTTTAAATAGAGAGTATTGTTTATAGTTCATATTAATCACAGGCAATATATAGGCTAAACAGAATTAATCAAAACGTTCTTTTCTATTGAATGTAATTAATGGAAGTGATTTGTACATTTTACTATATCGACAAATACTGTAAAATTAATTGTTCATACCCAAACTGTAAACAAAGTGTTTTTTTGGTGTTCTGTTTTGAACTTTGTTTTTTCTATAATATCACGTTTTGAAGTGTCCTGATTACGAAACTCCAATTTTTTGCAATGGATCTGCATGTACACCTGTTTTCAGCAAAGCTTAAAAACAAATAACTGCAGAAAATTCAAATTTAGCACTTTCAATTTTGTATTAGATTACCACCTAAAAATTTGATCAAGACCGGCAAGTTTAAAGGAAAGTTAAAATGAGACTGGAATTTTTTTTTTTTTTTTTTTAATAATTCTACGAACTTTGATTGAATGGTGAATTGAGGAGAGCAGTAGCCCTCCTCACACATAATTACATTTCAAATAAAACTGTTCCTGTTTAAGATTATTTTAAAAGTTCATTGTACATTTATGATCTCACGCTATTCATCTTAAAATTTAATACGGAATCTATCATAACAATATTGAGACGCTAGGTATGTGAAAGTTGTGTGAGTTACAGCGTACTTTTGCCTTTAAACTTAAAAAAAAAAAAAAAAAAAAAAATGGAATTCTCCGTTAAAAACATTAACCTTTTACAGGCCAATGTTCCCAATTGGGAACATCAAATTAAAACTTATTAAAAAAATTAGCGGATATACTTAAAGGATGACTTGATTTTTAAAACAGAAGCAACATTCCTATCATTAGTTGGTAACTGTACAAAAAATCCCCAAAATGATCATTTTCATATTTTTTTCCCACAGAGTACAAATAAAAAAAATGCATAAAAATTTGAAAGTATCCCATGACTCTGAATATCAGTTGGTTTATTTTAAACATCTCTTATTGTCAAAAGGGACATCAAACTTGATAATATTAATCAGATTAGGTTAATAATCTATAATAATAATCTTAATAATTTAAGAATCTTAATAATTATTATTAATGGCAATTAATATTTATGTATGTATTTTTTTCCATTTAAATGATTAACATCCCTTAACTAAAGTATTATAAAGTAAAATATGCAAATAAGTAATGAAAAATATACCTGGATCTAAATTCGGCCTGTAAAAGGTTAAATAAAATCAAAACAAAATAAAATCAATTTTCAAATTTTTAGAAAGCCTTTTTTTGCAATGATCTTTAAGATAAATCACATTTCATACGCAAATTTGCCCAATCTTTGATAATAAATAATCCAGTATTAAATATATCGATACTAATAATATTTAAGAAGATGCTTCAAAAATAATGCTTTCATAAAAGAATGACATAAAGGTTTTTATTCGTAATACCTATAACCAACATTCCACACTAAAACCTTATTCCGATATGAATCTTATTCGAGATTTGCATCAAAATACAATATATTTGACGGATATTATGTCAAATATAAATTATTTTTCTTGAGTAAAGCTTCAATGACGGCTTTATTTTAAGAGAATTTTCGATTTCTATTCAAAATAAAGAAATCAATCTGACAGAAGTAAGATGTTATAAGTCTCGTTTTCAAATACTCACTGTCAAAACAAATTTATAGAGAAAGTGAAGGGATTTGAATAAATTATAGTTTATGTTTCTTGTTTCAGACAGATTCGCTATTTACTTGAAAAGCCATTTCTTTATTTTATAAATTTCATAGAGAATATGTTCGTGTATCAAAAATAATTGCATCATTTTTTCTAAAAATAATCCTATATATATATATCTGTATGCAATAACACATTTGAAATTTTCAATGTAATTTCTGATTTTGCGTATATATATAATATTTATGATTTACATCTTTATTTTTAAACTACCTCCGTATAAAAACTTAACTGTATAAAATATTTAAATAATTTACCAAACTTACCATTGTAGAACCATGTACAAAATCAGAGGGACAACTTGTTTTCTCATTTCTATCTGTTGCGCAATTTTTTTGAACAAAAGAACGTAATATTTGGATGGCATTTTCTTTAGCAAACATTTATTCTACTTTTATTATATATATATATATATATATATACATAAGAAATTATAATTAGACTGATATTAGTGCCGTTTTCTTTCTCAACAGTAAGCTTTTAAAGAAATAGAAAATTTTAACAATTTTAGAAAAGAAAAATGTTTGGGCAGTGCTGTTGAAGATGTATCTTAGGTTGGTAAAAATAAAAAGCTTATCAAATGTTTAATTAAAACTGGGTTTTCATTCCGATATTTACTTTTCTTTTTCCTCTTTTTCTTACTTCTTCTTTTGTGAAGAACTCTCTTTTAAAAATATACAAACATGGAAATTGGAGGAGATATTCTTTATAAAATTATGTATTGATATCAATAATATTTTGACAATGTTCATATTTCACAGATTAATAATTATTGTATTTCAAAAAGCTCATTAAGTGAGAAAAAGAAAAGTGAACACATGATGAAAAATCCAATTTTATTTTATCTTTTGGAATCGTGTGTATCTTCACCTATCTCTAAGGCATTCTTAACACCGTTTTGCATTTACACGGGTGTTCAAAATTAAAGAAAAAACCTATTTACTCGTTTTCTTATTTTGCGCGAAATTTTTAAACAATTAAACATATGAACATAAAATTTGTATGGCACGTTCGTTATCATAACATCAATCGAATTTTATATAACTTTAGCAAAAGTAATTATATTTATATACATATAATTATTCAATTTTTCTCAAATGTAAGCTTTGGAAAAAATGAAAAATTTTAATAACTTTAGAAAAAGAAAACTTAACGAAAAACGATCAAAAAGAAGCATTACAGACAGGTAAATATGTACATGCATCCATGTGTCAGATTAAAACCTAATTTTTCTTCCTGTGATCACTTTTTTGTTTCTTGTTTTATCTTCTTTTTTTTTCACACGTGAATAACTTTTTTTAAAAATATGCATACACGCATAAAAATTGAATAATACGTTCATTGTAAAATTATTTATCGACAGTATTATTATACTAGTGTTGAGAATAGTTTATAAATTAGTAATTATATATTTTCAAAAAGTTCGTTATACAAGTAAAACTAGTTAGCATAGGTGGACTCTGCTCAGTTCCCCATCATATTTATGTTCTTACAAATTTCTAGTGCGAGACATATTATAATCATGTTAAAAGAAATGAATTTGACAAGAGCTTGATATAGTGACAGAAATTAGTGATAGAAATCCCCGCCTAATAGGCTATCCACCGTTCACTTCAATATATTTATCTTATTCTAATATATTAATTTATTTTATAAGGGTCAATTCCGTTGTTTAGTTTTTATGCTACTATTTCCAATGCAATAATCCTCAAAATTCAGATTTGTATGAAAAATTTACAATTTCGCTATGTTGATAAAATATTAAGTTACGAATAATTTACGAAATTTTCCTATTAGAATATTTGTGTTCAATCATGTTCAAACAAATAGCATAAATGTAATTTTGAAGTTGTCTAATGTATTTTTGATCCTCAAAGTGGAAGTTTATGCTCAATTTTGCCTTATTCTGACATGTTAAGTAAATCGTAAATTCCAAATAACTTACGAATTTTTTAAATTGGACAAATCATAGTCTATGATATTCATTCCAGTATCCTAAATAATATTTCAAAAGTGGTTTGGCATCTTTACGATGAAAATATCCCTCAAGATTAACATTTATGTGAAATTTTGCTCTATTCTGCCATGTTAAGAAATTCGTAAATTTCCGATAACTTACGAAATTTTTATATTTGAAAATTCATAGTCATTAATATTCATGGCAGTGTCCTAAATAATATTTCAGAAGTAGTATGACATCTTTACGATGAAAATATCTCTAAAAATTGACGTTTATGTGAAATTTTGCCCTTACTGTCATGTTAAGGAATTCGTAAATTTACAATAACTTGCGAAATTTTCGAAGTAGCATATTTATAGTTTATTATGTTCATTCCGGCATCAAAACTGATATTTTAAAACTGGTCTGACATTTTTACAGTAAAAAGTTTCCATTTAATGCACGTTTAAGTGATTTTTTGTCCTATTCTCCCATGTTAAGAAAATCGTAAATTTCTAATAACTTACGAAGTTTTTTAATTCGAATGTTGCAAATGAATAAGGTTCTTGCCAGTATCGAAAGTAATATTTTAAAACTGATCGGACCTCTCTGCGATCATTTGTTCGTGAGATATCGTGTACACAGACTAACAAACTAACGGACTAAAGGACTAATACACTAACAGACACCCTACAGACAGACACCATACAAATTTTGTCATTTTCGGATTCCTCACACCTGAGAACGTGTAAAATAGTTAAAAAACCGAGGTCGAAAATTTTCACGATTACCTAAGTTCCCCATACCTATAGTATGATGGGGAACTAATAAAAGCGAATACAGAAAGAAAATCAGGATTTAGTTTAGCATTTGAAGGCATGTCAATCTTCACCTATCTGTAGTGCATTTTTGAAACCATTTTTCGTCATGTTTTTTTCTAAAATTGTTGAAATTTGTCATTTTTTCCAAAGCTTAATTTTTGAGAAAAATTGAATAATTATTAGTTTAAAAATATTACTAATTCTAAAGTTATATAAAATTCGATAATTGATATGAAAAAAAAAATAAATAAATGGCATCCAAATTTCATACTTATATGTTTACTTGGTTAAAAGTTATGTGCAAAAGAAGAAAACGCAAAAAACAGGTTGTTGTTTTAACTTTAAACACCAGTGTAGTTTCCTTTTGTAAAACCTTGCTATTTCTTCATTTCTTCAAAAGCTTATTTTTGAGAAAATTGTAATTAATATAATTTTAATAAATGTTGCTTTTCATTAACATCTCTAAAATCCGTATAATTGTTTAATAAAGAGGATGCCATCTAAATGTTATGTTCATGCGCTCATTTATTTAAGGTAAGCTCATTTATTTAAGAGAAGGAAACGAGAGAACAGGTTGGTATTTTAATTTTTGATATGAGTGTAGAGCTTTCTTGATTTAAATAAATGGATTTTGAAGTTCAATATTACTTAATTAACTAATTTCGATGGAGAGTTATGGGTGTTTTCTGAAAATGAAGTGAAATTTTGAATTGGTAAACCATTAGGCTCCCGATGCGGGAACAATATTTTAAGATTTCTCTTCTCTGCAAGTAATTAAGACACATATATATTTTTTTTCCATGAAATGATGAAGCGCCCAACTTCTCTGGTAATTTTTTCAATAAGTTTGTAATGTAACTTCTGTTTTTTTTTTTTTTTTTTTTTCAATTATTCAAACAAAGTTGTTTGTTGTTCTGCAAAACATCAGCAAAAAAAAAAACCTCATTCGATTGCAGGGGTTTAAAACAAATAGATAGTATATAAAGCAGTTCTTTTTTTTTTTTTTTTTTTTTTTTTATATATATATATATATAACAAACAGGGATCAAAAAAATTAATTTAAAAGGGTTTTGCAGTTTTTCAACATTTGTTACACCCCAGTTAGGTGTCAAATCTCCCATTTTGGAAATATATTATATCTTCTAACAAAATGTTTTCTTTTAAATATTTAAACTACATATGTATAGAAATTCACATTAAAACGTAAAATATACAAAAAATTTCAGTGGGATTCATATAGCCGCGTTTAATGGATTAAAACACGAAACAACTTCGATTTTGTCAATAGTAATGACCTATTTTTATTTTATATAATTCCAGGGATCGAGAGAACGCGAAAAAGTATATTGGCTGTGTATACCGTAGGTGCCAAAATTTAATTTATTCCGTAGTATTTTTAGCCCCGCCTTTAATCCACATCACTTTATTTATACAAAAAGTTTCTCTAGAATAAAACTTCGATAAAATAAGAATATATACTCTTAAAAAATAAGTGATATGAAATGAAGGCGGGGCTTAAAATACTTCGGAATAAATTAAAATGTTGGCATCTATGTTATACTTATATTGTCAAGCGTTCAAAGTTTGAAGGTGCTAATGTTAAATTTACATTTCAAACTTTTATTAACACCTTCACAAAAAAAATCGATATATATATATATATATATATATATATATATATATATATATATATATATATTACGAGATACAGTAAAGAAACCCAAATATAAACCATCATCACTTCTGATTCTAAAAAATATTGTGATGAAAAATATTAATAAATTTATTTTCATAAAAAATAGGAAAATTACTTATATTATATTTTACATAAAATGAATCCTAATGCAGAAAAATATGTGTGTGCAAATTTGCAGCTCATTCCACTTATTAGTTTTCGAGATATAAGTATATATCTTTTGGAGAGGTTGAACAACAACGTCAAACGCAAAGAATTGAAACAAAAATCCTGATTTTTAGACAATAGCGTTAACATCAAGAAATATTGTTTTCTAAAGAAGACAAACCCCGCCTTTCATCGTTCTTCAAAACAAAGCAATACAGAAAAGAAAAGTAAATGCGACATTGAGTATTCGTGTTAAATCCCTTATTTTACTTTAGCAAAAACATACACAAGTGGCATTTACCTCATCGATTACTGGTGATAAATTTTGAATTCTTTAAACGAACACTAGAATAAAAAAAATGAACTACACAGGCGGAGCTTACAGATGAAAATAGAAAAATAGGTCAAATGTAAAAATTGTCAGTTAAAAAAAAAAAAAAAAAAAAAAAAAAAAAAGAATGGATTTGGAATGCAAGGCAAATTATAAAATCTTTTCTTAACTACCATCATCAGAGCTGCCAAACTAATCCGGCAAATTGTTTATACCGCCCCTTTTTTTACACCACTTTATTTTTAGAGTATTTGTTTTCTTAATTCTTCGTAAATATATTTGAAAAGAATTACTCTAAAAATTAAGTGGCGTAAAAAAAGGGACGGAACAAACAACTTGCCGGATTAGGTTGGCAGCTCTGCATCATAGTTAAAGACTTTATCTTTTAGTTCATATATTGCTTTATTTTTATGTATTTATTTATTTATTTATTTATTTATTTTATCTTTGTGTGTGTGTGTAAGGGGGGTGTTTGTTATTTTAAGGATAAATTAGTCTTTGAAATTTTATAAATATATTTTAAATTTATAAATATATTTCAACTTTTATAAATATATTTTAACACATCTACGATAGCAGGATTTTGTCTTTTTGACAGTAAAGTCCGCCTGCAATGTTATTCTCCCAAGGTATAATTTTTCAGAATAAAATTTTCTGTATTGACATTTATATTACAAATGGATACACATTATAATTATAGACTTTCTAATCAATATATTTCTATAGATAGTACATATTATTGAAAAAATATGAACACTGGGTACGTACTTAAAAAATACACACTGTCAGAGTTACAGATTTTCAAATGACGTGAATCTACGTCAACGGTCGCGAATGTGTTAATCAAGAAATTATATTTTCCTAGAAATTTTAAAACAAATACTACAGTTTCAAAGAGTTAAACTGACTCAAAACTAGTAAGTACGATTAAAATTGTTTATTGTTTACATCATAAAACCTTACAATGATTTATCCGAAAATAATTAGTTCATGCGTTGTTGTATATACATTGCTGTATTATTTCAGTTAGTATATCATGTCACACCTACTAACGAAAATTAAAGCTTTATTGGTGATCAGTAGAGCCCTGATAGATTATTTTTAATTGAAAAATATCGCCCTTTTTCAAAGAGAATTCTCTGACCAATCGCAGGTGTAATGTATTTAAATATACCTAAAATGAATTATTTAAAAAAGTGTTAAAGTATATACGTATTTAAAAAAAAAAAAAAAAAAAAAAAAAAAAAAACTGAATTCCGGATAATTAAGGTACTGTAAAGTTTTTGTTAATTTTTGTAATTCTCTTTTTCTTGAAACATTCCAGATGTAAAACAGTAAAATTTTGTCTAAATCTTAATTTTATTTTTCTGTATTTACAGATAATACCTAACAGATTTTTTATTATAACTCTATGAATACAAAAGATAAAGTATACAAATATACTTTTCCGCACTGTCTGACTCTCAGAAATTCGAATATGAAAACAAAATTGTTATTGAAAAAAACCAAAGTTGGCACTCATTTCAATATGTAGATGGCCTCTAATTAAAAATTTGACAACATTTTCAAAAAGTGCATTTAATTTCCTGTTGAATGATGTTTATTAGATTTTCTTGCGTTAAATAATAACAAAATTACAGAAATTAAATTTCTTTTCCCGTCTGTGTATTCAGATGTATCGAAGTAACAGATTCGACTAAAAGTCTACAATTTTCACATTTAGTAAAAAAAAAAAAAAAAAAGAAAGAAAGAAAAAGAAAAAGAAGGAGAAGAAGAAGCCGCCCTCACACATACGGAAAACGTCTAAGGTAGGGAAAAGTCTAAGGGACGGATAAATGAATAAAGGACGTGCATAGTGGGAATAATGTTTGTGCACAAGCTGAGACTCAGTTTTTTTTCATCCTGGATCATATATGGCTGGATAACAGAGACGGAAAGCCTTGTAAAGAAGAATCTGTTTTTTTATAGTCATTTTGTGTATGAAATATTTTATAAATTTTAGATCTCTTATTAACCAATTTTACATGCAATTTTTACATTAGAAATAACGTTTTGTTTATTGTATTGTTTTGAAAACAGTAAATATGTATATAATATAAAAATTTATAATGTTAACTTTAAATAAAAAATTTGTTTTTAATTTCATTATAAATTATAATATAACTATATAATCAACGTAATTTTCTTTATTTTGTATATAATTGAAATTCTAATGTTCTAGGGGAAACAAAATGCGCTTAACATAATTAAAAGTTTTATTTTCTTTGAGCTAAGCAAAATTGTTATCACAGAACTTCTTTTACGCCGCAATTCTCTTTAGATTTTTTAAATCTCGAGTGATATTTTTGAAAATATAGCAGAATTTTACTCATTTCATATATGCTAATTAAGTTAAATTTAAATGTGGATTTTATTAAAACATTTTCAACGTCAGCAATAACAACACTATTGTACAAACATTAAAAATTTCATTTTGAGTTACTAATATTTATTAAAAAAAATTTTTTTTTATTTTATTTTATTAATATAATATTTGCGGTATAGAAAAATAAAAATTAGATTTTTTTTTTATGCGTCATAGTCCTTGAAGTATGAAAAAAATCTCAAAATCATTATCATAATATTTCCATGATAAAATAATAATCATCGGGATAATTATTGTTAGAAATATATTTTAAAATACTTTTACCTCTGCATTAATGAAGGAATATACAAAAAATTTCTTTTTTCATAAACTGATATAAACCACTATGTCTGTACTATGTAAAAATATTATGATATGATTGGACCGCATTTACTCTGTTGGTAATTAAAAAAAAAAAAAAAAAAAAAAAAAAAAAAGGAAAAAGAAAGAAAACAAGAAACCTGAAATTTTAGTGGAGATAATTTTTTAATGAGTTAGTAACACAAATATTTGCATATTTTTTCTGTATTTTATGATATTGCGATCAATTTTATTTGAAATGTAACGGGTGCATTAATCATAGGTACTAATATACTTATAGACACGCATAATTTATATGTAATAATATATTGCTTATGTGTTAACAATCCATGTTTGATTAGAACGGCAAATAAATTTATTATAATAATTATATATTTATCCCTAAATCGAAGCACTAACGGAATGTTTTATATCTAATCATACATTTATACATAATCATGAAGAGCAGATAAAATATTTAAAAAAAAAAAAAAAAAGAAAAAAGAAAGAAATTACCATATTTTGGCGCATGAAGTTATAATTGCGTGATATTTTTTAAAAAATGGGAAACTTATCAAAAAAAAAAAAAAAAAAAAAAAAAAGAGAGAGAGAGAGAGAAAGAAAAGAAAAAAGAAATGGTCGTTAGAGATTTCGGCTAAGTATCCTTTTTCCGTGACCGAATATGCACATAACTGCAGTATCTTGTACATGTAATTTACATTTTTTCACACGAAATAACAACAAAATTCATTAAATTAAATAATCTTATTTTTTTTTTAATTCATTTTAGTACAAAATTTTAAAGAATTATTTATATTTAATTAAGGAAAATTAAATTTCTTAAACATACATCCATAAAGTATATAGAAAATACACTGAGAAAAAAGTATATCACCTTCATCTAGAATGAATAAGTGGCCATTTTCTAAATCCATTAACTAGAAATATAGATTTCCGAGGTATGCGCATAAGGCATGCCAATAAACTGAATAGACGAAATGATCGAGAATTTCTAGTCTACACGTTTTTAGATGGTGAAACAATATTCTGAATATTTTGTATGGCGAGAAATTCTCATTTGATTACCTAGAATCAGGTCATAAACCAACATTATATTTGCTGAAACCCGCCTCTTGTGTTCGCATTTATTTGGAGAAATTATCAAATAGGTTTGACCTCGATAATGTAGACAAACTCTCTAGAATTATAATAGGGGTTTCTAGAACTTGCTTCCAAAGAGGACAAGAATTTAAAGTATGACATGGAACTATTTTTTCTAGAGTCACAATTTAGATTCTAGATGTCAGTTACAGAACTTTTTCTCAGTGTAATATCAATAATATATATATATATATATATATATATATATATATTTACTCATTTATTTATTTATTTTACTACACGATTTATAAATTTAAAAATGTTTTAAACAGTTAAAAATGTATTTAAAAAAATTTATTGACTTACTCATTATATTGCCTGGAAAAAAATGAATATATAATAGGTATAAAATTTAAAATGTCAATAAAAAAAATTAAATAAAAAAATAATTTTTCAGTTTCATTATAAATTACATAAAAGCATTTAACTTATTACTATTATTTATTTTACTTATTTTTTATATCTTTAAAACTGTAAAAAAATATTATAAGGAAAAAAAGTTAGCTCCAAATGCAATTAAATGTTTTATTTTCTTTTTACTAAGCATAGAACTATTAACAGAATCCCACTTCTGCGATGTAATTCTTTTTAGAACTGTTTACAAACTCCTTAGAGTGACATTTTGAAGACTATAGCAAAGTGCTACTCACTCTAAATGCTAATTAAGTTATATGGATATGCAAATTTCTTTCAACAATTTTTGGCATCACTGAGACTTAAAACTGTATTACACAAACAATACAAATTTTATTTCGAATTAAATGAAAATGGTGAAATACAAAATAAAAATTTGGATTTTATAAATATCACACTATATTTTATGGAATATTATTATTATTTTTTTTTAATTTATTAATATAATGATTGTGGTATAAAATAAATGTTGAAAGTTTTATACATCATTATTTAGTGTTTTGTCATGAGAACCGGCCTTTTTATCAAATAGAGAAATAATGTGCTCCTGTATATGTAGCTACGTATCAATCCATAAAATACAGAAAGTAAATGTGCTACCAGCGACGAAGATTTCATATACAGGGAAATTTGTTGGTTTCAGCTAAAAATCTGGGCAAAAAAAAAGCCACTAGGTGGCAGAAGCATTTTGCTAAAATGTTGCACTGTGTCTTTTGATGCTTTTCAAGTTTTCGTATTCCACCAGGATTTGAAAATAAAAGTGGATACCACCATTAGTATATGCTACAGTAGCACGTTTACTTTCTGCCTCTTATGAAATGATAACGGTAAGTCTATTCCTTTTCAAAACAGTTTTCTGCATTCACACTTTTAACTTTATTTAACGTTATAAACTTTTTTTTTTTTAAGCGAATTATTATTAATACTTTTTTAAAAGCTTAACAAGTTCAAAGAGAGGTCAAATTAAGAATTAATCCATGTTCTACAACAGAAGAAGTGGCCAATGTATGATTAATATTTAATCAGACTTTTTCATTCATCTCGAAAAAGATATTGCAGGATTTCTATAATGGCTAAATGCAAACAGTTGTATCATTTTTGCACATTAGCTTATACATCCATAGTCCTAATGAAAACATGGTTGTGGCTTCATTCAAAAAATTAAAAGTAACGTAAAATAGTAATTTTAATTAAATAAAGTGAATATTTTAGATGTATATTAAAAGTTTGAATTAGTTTTTGATAGATTTATAAATAAGCACAAATTACTTTTATACCATTAAATGCGAATTAACCATGTATATCTATTTTTAACACGTTGGATTATTTGATTACCAAACATACAAAGCTTTGTTTTAAAATGTTTGTCTCCTTAAAATTTTCTCAGTACAGTATAATAATATGCAACATATTACTCTAAAACTCATCTATTATTAAAACATTATATATTAAAATTAAATACATATATATGACCAAAAAAAAATCTTGATACGAAAGTTGGTATGTATTAACTCTAAATTAAAAAAAAAAAAAAAAAAAAAAAAAAAAAAGAATAAATACTTTTACATAATGCTTTAAATTCAGAAATCTATAAAAAAATCTATATAATTTATTTATTTCCCTTTGTAAAAAAAAAAATCAATAGAACTAATAGAGACCAAAATGTCAAGTTTGTTTTTAACGTTACAAAAATATCTTCAAAAATAACAAAATTTTGAACGTTAAACAAACTTCATTCCCTGAATGTTTACGTAAGTTAAAACCAAGTTTTATATTTTTTATTCTTTAATATATTAAAAAATAATAATGATAAGTTTTTTCTTAATATTTCTTTAATATATATATTAATATATGTTTAATATAAACTATTTAATTTGCTACATTCTTAAGAAAACTATTTTTGAATGTGTCAAAAAATTTAGAAAGATAGTTTGTTGTACCACAATGCCTTTTATGTATTTATTTTGTACTGACAAATTTTCAGCATCAAAAGTTTAGTTTTTAAAAATAGTTTTAATTAAAATGTAGAATTTGCTTATTTTTAGGACGGATGACTATTAGTTTCAATCTGGATTTTTTGTAGACCAGATTTTTGTAACAACAAAATAAATTAGAGATATCAGTCCTATCGTTACAATTTTGGTAACATGTGAAAATGGCGATTTTTCTAAATCCAAGGGTGCAAACAGTTTTTCGAATCGACAATTAGATTTTTTTTTAATTTAGTCCTCTTCAGTCATTTTATAAAGTACGTGGCCTAGTTTTACAGTCAAAAAACGAGATAAACAGTAAATTAAAAAATTAAAAATTAAAAATAAAATTTTTCAGATTAAAATTAATAGTCCTCCGTACTAAACTGAATCCAACCTTTCACAGAATTTTATTTTATTTTATTTATTTATTTATTTATTTTTTACATAATTACAATTGCTATTAGTAAATAATTTTCTTTAATAAAACAAGTTGAAACTTCGTTCAAATTTTAAATATATTTTAATTGATAACTCAATAACCATCCACAATATTATTAAGATTATATTACAAAAATGAATACGCAAACTACATTTATACACGATTTTGCATTACGTATGCATTTTCAGACAATCCAATAATCAACTAAACTATAACAAACTAATTCTTAAAAAAAAAAAAAAAAAAAAAAAAAAGGTTGCAATGCATTAATTTATTGCAGTATTTCCAGTTAAAAAAATAATATAAATATATATATATACATAAAATACTAAATAATAATAATAATAATAATAATCAATAAAAATTATTCAAATAGGATATATATATATATATGAGTGTATAAATATGTTGAAAAACATGGTAGAATTGAATGTACGGACATCATTACAATAGTGCAATATCATCAGTTATTGCACTGTTGACGATACGCTCAGTGCCGGATAAACATTTGCCTGTATCTATTATTCCCTGTGACCTTCTTTACGTTGAAGTGTTTTTCTGCAATTTTATTAAACACCAAGTCACCTTATAATAAACAATATGTTAATTTAAGACATAGGTTTGTATATATTGTTTGGTAATTATAGGTTTAAGAACAATGGTTGATTGACATTGTTTTTAGATTTAAAAAAAAAAATAAATAAATAAAAAGAACAAGAGCAAACTTAACCCTTGGTAATAACAATAAATACAACGTAAGAGCTAAAGAGCGAATTTGCTACTCAGTCGGAGTTTGCTATATTTGTAGGAGATTGACGTTGACGTCGAGTGGGATTTGTGACGCTTTAGTGCTACACTATGTGCAATTTACGACAATATGGGACTCACCTCTAAAGATGATCTGGAGACATGCCATCACAATGTTGATGCTCAACGGAAGGGTCATTTATCCTCATACGGGGAATCCCAGGACCAGAATTTGTATGTGAACACGGAGGACATTGCGGCAACGACGGATTTAACGTGCATCATCCACGATTAATGTACACGAATATTTTCGGCCAGCTCGAGTATCGAACCCGCAATCTTGAAATTGCGAGCTTGGCACTCTACCGATCAGACCTTATTTCGATAAACTAAATTTTAAAACAACAAATATCTTTGTACAAGAAAATATTGTTATTAAATTTAAGTAAATGATAATCGATATAATTTTATAACATTTATATTCTATTTAAATAAAAAATTATATATTTTCCGGTAAATATAAGATACTCATTTAAGATAAACAATTTTAATAGTTTTTCCAATAAGATATTTCGCTGGCAACTTTAATGGCTTGAAAATGTTCTTTAAATTTGTGTTAAATTTTCCTGTGTTTATCAGAAAATAGCATTTTAGTGTGAACAACATTTCAAAGAGTGTTTAATAAGCATATACTTTACTTTTATGTAAAATTAATACTTTAAATTTAGTTTGACGGTATAGATGTAAAACAATTTTTAAGATTCAGAATCATGCAAGTTAATTTTGTCAAGTTAAAGTTACTGTATAACTATTAATTATAAAATAATAATGAGTTTTTTTTTTTTTTTTTTTTTTTTTTTTTAAGTATTTAAAATTTCAACTGTTTTTAGGAAATGTAGAAATTATTTAATTTATTTTGATTTCATTTTTTGGAATAAATTGCTGAAATAAAATAAAAAAAAAATCAATTTGAATTAATCTAAAATGCAATTTACTCTAGACTAAATATTTTAAAAATAATCTGGTGACTCACTCACACGACTTTTTTTTACCTTGCCTTTCTATACTATAAAGACTGACTTTTTCTTACCTTGCCTTTCTATACTATAAAGACTTATTGCAGTTTAAGATATTAGATCAAAAAGATAATTCATGTCAGTCTACTCTAAAAATAATCTAAAGTAGATTTAGAAACAATTTTATTTCACATATATTTCACATATATTATATCACTGTGCGATGCCGCATACGCCGAAGACTTTTCCTTTGTTTTATTTATTTATTTATTTATTTATTTATTTATTTATTTATTTGCCTATATAAGCTTTTATTGAAGAAGTGGAGGTTATAGGTTAATTTAAATTAGAGCTTCTTGAAACTAAGCAGATCAAAGTCAATAGCTTCAATTTTAACAGAAATAGAATTTTAACAGAAATCAATAGCTTCAATTTTAACACAACAAAAAATGTGTATTAGCAAAATAAATATTTACAAGTTATATTGTTTATTTTGAGCAATATTTGAAAAATTATGATACTCTTACGTTGTACATGGGTATGTAACAGAGGCCGATTTTTGTCTTGTTTATTTTTAGCAAAATTTTAAATTTTATGACACTTCTACATTGTGAAAGGGTATGTTAAAAGATAAATTTTATGAATATATATGTATATATTTAATCGGACAAATCATATTCAAAATAAATCAGTTACATCACTAATAATTACAAGTTACAGCATTACGTACAAAAGGATCCATTATTTTTTAAGAAATGATTCTGTACAGAATTCTCTGTTATATCTTAGTTATATTTAAAACTACGAAATAAATAAATACAGAATTACAACAATAATTGTTAGGTAAATCCACTATGCACTTAATGAGCATTCATTTTTAGAATTGATTTTTCAACATGTTTTTGTTATTTCTTAATTATGATTAAAATTACGAATAAATTGAATATGAAGTGAAATAAATTTTTTAGTGTGTTTCCACTATCATTTTCATACCATCTGTGTATTAGGTAGAATCCTTCATCAGGTCCATTCATCTAATTTTACCGAAACCTGACATGTACGTAGGGGAATAACACACACACACACACACACACACACACACATATATATATATATATATATATATATATATATATATATATATATATATATATATATATAACCCTCTGTAATTCTTTTTAATATTTGTTCAAAAGATTATAGTTGTTATGTAATATAGATATTCTGGTACACATTTGCGTATATTAAGCTTTTGATATGGAAATAAGAATATATTTAATTAAAAGTATGTATATTACCTTTGATCTTTCTGTTTGCATTATTTTTGAATTCACTATATATTTTACGAAACAAATCGTATGGAATTCAAATAAATATAAAAAAAATTACTTTATTACCAATAAGAAATTTATTATTTACGTTCCTTAACATTATTTGAAATACTCCTTCTATAACGATTACGAACCAAGCTCTGCTGAATGCTAATTTTATAGAACATTTTAATAAAATATATTTTTTGAATTCTAATGCGTATATTTTTATGAGTATATGGAAATTCTTTTTTTCTTTTGTTAAAAATTAAACTTTCATTTAATTTTTCTCCTAAGAAAACATATATATTAAATATATCAATATGAGATCCTTTTATTTCAAGCGTTTGTTTTTAATAGTGTTTCGAGTAAAATTTTAGGTTATGTTTAAGGTTGTTCTTAAAGAAATATTTATTTATGCATAATTATACAATGGTGCATAAAAAATAGGTTTTTATTTACTAGAGTAGGAAAATAACTTTTTTATAATAAAATGGAATCTTATTTTATATATATACTTCATTAAAATTGTGTATTCTAAAGTTTTACAAATTAAGATTAAATTATTTTTATCATGCAATAGTATATAGTTAAATTTGTCTTTATACAATATTTATAATGTATAAAGGTGATGTTTGTTAATAAGCACGTTAATATGTTACATTGAAAGAAGGTTAAAAGAAGCCATGAGTACTGGTTGAATAAATTTTATCAAAAACTTATGATTTATTATAAACCAATATGATACATTGAATTTTCCTTTTTTTCAAATAATAATAATAATCAGTACATAATAATAACAATATGTTGAAAAATTTTTAATTTCCCCCATCATTTACAAAAAGAAAAATAATAATAAATATTTAGATATAGCTTAAATTTCTGATTTGATAATAACTTGTTGAAAATTATTTATTCTATTTTTAGAAACACAAATAAAAACGTGAAAGAAGCAAATTAATATTTCTGCAATGTGAAGAACAATTTAATGACTTCATGTTTTTGAAAGGTTCCTTTTTTTCTTCGTTTGTTATTAACAGCTGAACCTTTAATTTATTTTACTTGTTGGAATCCATGTGACTGAAAATGCTTCTTCCTGTGAAAAATGTTTGTTGTGTTTTGTTTCATCATCTGATATTTCAAACTAAATAGTTTTTTCCACATACATCCTCATACTTAACTTCATTCATTTTCATGTACGATAGGAAGCCCGCTAGAAATTCGCTATTATAACCGCTAGTGAAAGAAATCGTACATTGGTGCTCAGCAATGAAAAAGGTCTCCCCTAACGTTTTTTTGTTCACCATTCTGAGCTATTTCTAAATAAAAACAATCTGTCAAAAAAAGTGTTTCAATTGTGCATTCTCTCATTGCTTGTTTGAGTCTTGTTTTGCGTTTCATGTCGTTTTAACTTACAGGCAATATTATTTAAAAAACAACTATCTAGGAATAATATTAAGGTAAATTTCAAGTTAAATTAAATTAAATTAAAAAAAAAATCAATAAATAAAATGTATTGTTTCAAATATATATATAAAAAAGTAAAATTAATTGTTTCAATAATTAACAATCAATCTACACAGGTAATTATAATTTGAGCAATGTTTATTCTTATTGGTCTATGTGGCTTCAGTTGTCTTAAATCTGTTGCTCGGCTTTTACTACATTTTAAAAAATTACTAATACACATCTTACCCCAGTACATCCATAAGAGATCCTCAGAATAAAATGGTATCCTGAGAATGTACTGTGAAAAAAATGTGTTTTTAGGAATATTATTGTTACTTATTGATCTTTTCTTGGCCGGATTAGCTTCAGATCAAGATTTCTTAAAACCATTAGGGAAATGATGAGGACTTCAAGCGGGAATTCTGTCCTCTTCGGAGGCAAAAAAATGGCGGTGATGCGCCGGCCTACTATTTTATTTAGGGGCTCTAGGTTGTACGCGTCTCTCATATGTACACGAATTTAATAAGTTCACGTCACGAGTAAAGTAAGTTATACGTAAATAATGCAATAGTTTTATCACTTATGAACGTAACTTTCAATTATCTCTCTCAGTTATACGCGGAAATAAAACGCAATTCTCTGTGTGTTAAATTCGATTTATTTATTTATTTTTTTTAATCAGAGAAGGATAACTGCGCCTGTCAAGGTCAAAGACCGTTCCACAATAGCCTGAGAGGGGGTGTTACTATTCAAAATCTCCGTTCAAATCTAATGCATTCTTCTTTTCTTTCTCTCTCTCTTTCCTTTTTATTTTTTATACATTTTTATCAAGTTACGCAGGCGCGCTCTTTTCGCTTTGTTTTTTGAAGGTTTGTCTTAGTAAGTTGAATATTTTAGGGCTCCTAGCTTAAAGTTACATTTGTGTCTGATATTTTTCGATAAAAATGAGCAAAAAAAAAAAAAAAAAAAAAAAAAAAAAAACAATTTCGTTCAAAATAGAAATTATACAAGCAGCGGAAAATAATCTTGAGCTATCAAAAATATGTTTAGCTAGGAAATTCGGTTTGCCAGAATCGACGCTCAGGGAAATTTTAAAGAACAACTATTCGATTAAAAAAATGAACAGTGAAAATTCTACGCAAGCCAAGAAACGATCAAGAATTCAGAATGGAAAATTTGAGATTTTAGAAACCACTTTCATACAGTGGTTCAGAGAAATGAGAGCTTCTAATTTACCAATTAGCAGTGAATTATTTAAACAAAATTCGCTCACTTTGTCGTCAAAAATGGGAATTGGAATTTTTTAGGCTTCTTTAGGATGGTTAGAAAAGCTTAAGAAAAGACGCGGTTAAACAAGTCACTGTCTGAGTTGTGAGAGCGCAGCCATTCCAGATTCAACTGTTAATGAATGAATCGCTGACCTTCCAAATTTAATTTAAAACTCTAATGCTAAGAATATTTTTATTTGTGATGAAACAGGATTATTTTATTGTCTATTGCCAAACAAAACGCTGCATTTTAAAGGAGAAACATGTCATAGTGGCAAACATAGCAAAGAAAGTTTGACTGTGTTTTTATGTTCCAATGCGGGCGGATCAGAATAGCTACCTCCAATAGCGATTGGTAAATCCGAGAATCTGCAGTGTTTTAGAAATGTGAAGAAATATTCATGTTGTTGTGCAAATAGCACTAAAGCCTGGAAGACATCAAACATTTTTTTGGACTTTTTGAAGGAATTTGATATGAAGATGGCTAAAAAAAGAGAAAAGTTCGGCTATTTATTTATCAGTGTCCCGCTCATCCTTCAGATCTTTCACTGCTTACACATACCCGAGTTATATTTCCCCTCCTGCAAATTAATCCAGCGAACACCAGCCATTAGAACTCGGTATAATAAGGTCGGTTAAAGCGCAATATCGGAAAGCTATGGTGCGAATAATGTTTATATCATTAGAGCAGAAAACATAATTCAAGAAACTTTGGATTCTGGATGCTATGCAGTATGCATGTATTGGTTTCCTTTTGGGAAAATGTAACAGCCACAACAATTTCTAATTGCTTTAGAAAAGCCGGTTTTGTACATTCAAATGATGCTGAAGTTATTCCATTGCAGGAATATGAAAACACAGCAATGATTTCAACATAGA
The DNA here is from genome assembly GCA_963930645.1 of Salticus scenicus. Lineage (NCBI taxonomy): Eukaryota > Metazoa > Arthropoda > Arachnida > Araneae > Salticidae > Salticus > Salticus scenicus. The sequence goes on from OZ005656.1 coordinate 149,856,244, forward strand.
CGAAGACGAATGGAACAGCATAAGAAACTAATATATTTCCTTTGAAAATTTCGACAATGTTGATGAAAACTTAGCTTAAACTGCAATAAGAGATATTGAAACTGTTTTTGATGACGTGATAGATGAAAAAAGATGATAGATATGATGAAACTGATACTGTAATTGTCCCATCTTATGCTACTGCTTTAGGATCTCTGGACACCTTGAGATCCCTAACAGCACAAAATGTTTCAGAAACGTAACACTCATATAACATATGGAAACATTGTAAATACTACAGAAACGTTCAGTTTGCTTTCCGATTACATTCATAAAAGTAGAAATGTGTGAGATCGTAACAAAAAAATCGGATACGAAACAAACACGTTTCAATCACATAACAGAGGAACGTAGAGAAAGGTGATTGTTTCAGAAAGGTATGAGAGAGTATATTAAAATGTGTTTCGTTTTTGAAAGTTTGTAAGCAATTTGAAACGTAACTGAAACATTCTGTGCTGTATGGGATGTTACCTTCAAATTGCTGATGTAGCACCAAATACAATGACGTACTTTGATGCGTTAGAAAAGATCGTTGTACATACGCGGCCTAGGCAAAAACAAACTAGCATTGGTGATTTTTTAAAAGATGACTAATTGGTATTTTTTGAATGTAAGTATTCTTCTATGTAAAATAAAATTTTTACAATTATTAATTTTTGTTTTAATTAAATTTTATAATGGAAGTTTAATTATTTTATTATTATTATTATTATTATTACGTATTATTGTTATCAAAGAACACAATAATATCAGTCCTCTTTTATTTTATAAATTTTTATTAAGTATGTTTCTCATATTTCGAAATATTTTTATATCCCATAATGTGTATAAAGAATTACATATGGCATCCTCTCAGTTATGCGCTGCTCTCAGTTATACGCGATTTGAAATCAATCCCTTCAAACGCGTGTAAACGAGAGATGACTGTATATAACAATTATAACTACTTTTTCTATAGTAAAACCATTAAAATACAAAATTTTATAATAATAATAAAATCATTCAGTGTAGTATGTTTAATTTACTATTTATTTTATATTTATATTTATGTATTTATTTAATTATTTTTTAAATATAACGTAACTAACGTTTAATACAGAAATTAAAGAAAAGAAATGTTGAAATTTCTTGACCGTAAAGAGATATAAAAAAGAAAAATGAAAAAAAAAAAAAAAAATGCAATTTCTCTTTTTGTAAAATGTGAGAATAAATCTACTCCAAAATTTTTTCTAGCGGAACATGTTCAAATTTAATCAGAAGGTAAAAAATAAAACCATGTGCCTATCCCGAGAGAATATGTTTTCTAATTTGTCATAGCAATATTTTTATTTTTACAGTCTGAAAGGCATTTTAAAAAATACAATAGCACTCAAAATGATGAAATTTTTTGTCAGCATGTATTTTTAAGAACATTTCCTTTCATCAAAATAAAGTTTAAAATCGTTAGGAATAGTATACGGATACGAAAAGGAAAAAAAAGGATTTTATAAACTGAAAGATGGAAGCTTTTGATCATTATATATATATTTATTTATTTATTTATTAAGTTGTTCCTCAGGAATAAAATAAAATTTACATATACATAATCACAGAAAAGCATTTGTATGGGTTATTTTGTTTATACGCAATTAAATATATTTCAACTTGCCGTAAAATTATTTTTTTTTCTGTAGTATAAAATTAATTATTATTATTATTATTATTATTATTATTATTTTAATATAAAAATGAACTTCCTTTTTTAATGAAATAGACGCCTTTCATTGATAAAAATAAAATCAATCTCGCGATATACACATTTAATTAAACCCTTAAACCATTGCGACTTTCTAATTTTTATGATTAAAAAGAAAGCATTTTAAATTTTAAATTAGGTAATTTATTTATTTTGGGAATTATTCATAAGTTTTTACTTATTGGTTAAAATTTTGAGTGACTGCGAGAGATGATCAAAATATTTATGATGTAATTATATGGTTTACTTGTGAATTAAAAATGTTATACGTTTAATATTTATATCACTTTATTTAAATCAAACCAGAAATTTTGATTAGATTTATCGTAGTTAAATCTTCAAAATCAAAGCTTTTAAATCATTATATATATATATATATATATATATATATATATATATATATATGAAGGTTGCACAACGATAAATCTAATTAAAAATACATTATTTATATACATGTGTGTGTGTGTGTGTGTGTGTTTATATATATGCACTCCTGCTCAAAAGTTTTGCAAGATTTGCAAATGATCAGTTTTTTGCATCACGCATTATTCAGCAGATCATTTTTATTTATTATATATGTATATATATATATATATATATATATATACGTATTGATTCCATTGACTTAGTTAAATTTGACTCATCAAAGCGAACCAGTTCAGCTCAATAATTAACTAATCATTATTTTTAATTTTTTTTAGCCGTCTGTGGTCTTGCTTTCCTAATTCTCTTCACTAAGAATGATTTTTTTTTTCAAATTTTCTGTTATTTAAACCTGCTTTGTTAAATAGCTGCTTTACAGTATTTAAAGAAATTATGCTGCTAATCGCTTTTCTGTATCTTTTTCTGTTCTAAATGTAATAAAACCGTTTTTATAAGCAACGGCTTTTTAACTTACGGTCATCTCGCTTGGATTAGCAACATGGCCGCCTAAAACCAAAATTCCAGATTAAACGGCCAAAAAATTTTATATCTTGCTGAAAACCCTTTTACTAACATTTCGTTAACATTTAATTATCTCGCGTATTAAAATAGATTTTGATTTTCATTCAAAAATTAATAATTTTTGTGGCATCCTTAACTGCCTTATTCTTGCCATTTTTAAAATAAATTCTAAAATTAGAATTTTCCTGACAATTGCATTTTGTTTTTAACGCTGGACTCAAAGCTGAAGTATATGTGAAGGTCAACATAATAAAATCTGTTCGAAACTTTGCTTTTAAACGATAAAATTGGCGGTTGTAGTAGGCGAAATGGAAAATATCCAAGTGCGGCTTTTATTTATTTATTTATTTATTTATTTATTTTTTATTATTATTTTTTTTTTGTCGCTTATGTATATACATGACGACTCAAACGAAGAATTTGAGTGTTCAGAGATTATGGGGTTTTAACGGGATATCCTAAATTTAACGAACTGTCTTGAACGCATGCAAAACCGTATATTTAAGCTTTAATGAAGGGATATATCGTTTTAGTATGGATATATGTGTATGTGTAAAACAGTGTATTAATGTTTTAATATATATATTATTGATACGTTAATTTGGAACGCTTTTAGAATTATTATATAATAATTTAAAATATATTTAATGATAATAATAAATAATATTTTGTTAAATCTTTATTTCTGTGTAAATCGTTACCCTCATCCTCAGTGAAGCCAATGTCAGTAAACGATTAAGGTTTCTGAATTAATCTTATAAATAGCATTTCTATGATAAGCATTGTTATAACAATATTTACATTTTTTATATTTCAGAATATTAATTTTCACTTTCAAAAAGACATAATTGATTTCAAATTTAAAATATGTCTATAATACATGATTTTAAACATTGCATTTTAATAATAATTTGTATGTTATCTAAAAATAGTTATACAATATTTCGTAACTTTACATTATATATTGGTTTTTATAAAACTCGTTCTGCACAGGCATTATCAAGTCCATCGCGTTTTACAACATACTAATATTTCTGATACGATTTCATGAACACCCTATAATTATTGCTATTTAAAATTTCAAGAAATTTCATTTTCAGTCAAAAGTACAAAATAAAATATATACCGAACTCACGCTCTTATATTTTATATTTTTGATAATGTGTACATATGCAATTTTAAATATTTAAATTTTGCCTGCATATACACTTTTAAAATTTATTTGCAAAACAAATGTATAAACAAAGAGTACGTGTGTTGTTTGTATTATGTTTTTCTTTATCAATCACGTAAAATGACAAGGTATATGAATTTTTCATTAATTTTCTCATTCTGTCATGCCATAGAATTGCTTATTTTTGAGAAGAGTAATATTCAACATTGAAAATATACTTGAAAATTGAATTTACTAGAAGAGGGTATGTAAAAAGATAGTATATAAAGCAAGTGCAAAGTCTAGACGAAACTACAAAGAAAAATAACAGCCGAGAAAAAAATACTTATTTTATTAAACAAGATAGAAGCAGAATTAGAACTACTTTCTTATGGAGATATTGAATTTAAAATTTTCATGCAATACGCGGCATATAAGATGACGTATAGGGCAGTAATATGCCTAGTCATATTTGAGTGTCATATTTCAATTTGCAATAGAAGTAAAAATGAAATTATAAATGAAGAACCTGTTATATCAAAGAACAATCTTCAAGTAAGAAAGTTAATATTTCAAGATACTTTTTTTTTTCAAAATATGTATTGATTATTATTTTTAAACACAATGCAATGGTTTCATTGTGGGAACTCTAAAGAGAAAACCAACATGTGTAAATTATTAATCAAATCAATTTGAACATGAATTATAATGGGTTGTTTTGCTTTGTAATGGTGATGTTTGTTTAAAATGGGTGATGAAGAATTTAAGAGCATTTTGTAAATGCTAAATGTATTTCAAATATGTAATCAAATCTTGGAAAAATAAATAAACGCATTTGAAGTAACCCAAATGCTTCAGATATTGCTGAAATTAGGATATAATTTCGCAAATGTACAGCTGACACCTACAAGTTTAAGATTAAAATTTGCAATGCATGCCCATTGTTTTGTTTTTGTTTTTATACTCTGAGTACAAAGATAAATAATTATATAAGTAAATGAGTAAATAAACATATAAGTATATTAATTGTATAGTTATATTTGTTGAGCACCGTCATCCTCACGTAGTTTAAAAGAGCTCCTGCGATAGTCACAACCATCACTACTTGTACATGAGACGAAAGAACACCTGAAGGTAGGTTCGAGTTCAAATGGTCGGAACCTTTAACTAGAGGAATTCTAATTGAACAAAGGCGTGATGATTCAACACCACCTGTAATAATGCCTCCGAGCTGAGCTCTACGTCACGGAAAATCGGCCGACTTCATCCAATCCCCACGATCCAACATGTATCATAGTAAGTGTTGATTGGATAAAATCGGCCGATCTTCCATGACGTAGAGCTCAGCCCGGAGGCATTATTACAGGAGGTGTTGGATGATTTGATTAGCATCACATGTCTGTGTACAGAGGAGAGAAACTGAGAGATGCAGAAGTGTAAGCTGTACCCACACAGTCACTTTTATCTATTAAAAATCTAAATTACATCCAGTGTTTAAAAAAAGATACAAGATATCTTAAGAATGTCCATTAAAAGTCAAGAATATCCTGAACTAACTATAGATATCTATCAAATGTTTAAATGTGGACCCAACTTAGACGTGCATTTCTCATCATCTAATAGATGTAACATGTTAGATCAAAACAAGACTTAGATATTTTCAATATCTATTACATTTAGCAAATTCAATTATTGGATATTTGAAGATTTATCGAATATTCAACAGACATCTAATAGATGTAAAAAAGGTGACATTTTTCGTGCTAGTAGATATCTGTAAGATGTTTATAGAAGTTTAATGGATCATTTTATAACTTTTATCAATGTCTTATGGATGTAAGTGGCTGCATGGGTAAATGCATACTGGCATACCAAAAAGTAAAAAAAAAAAAAAATCCTAGGACTAAAGTTTTTTAAAAAATAACTTTTCTGAAAACAAAACTATGACTACCATCAGTTTTTTACACTTACTAAGGGCTTAATAAATATAAACAAAGCCTAATGTGACTGTTACGCTGACAAGAACAAAATAAGTTTACGATTAAGATACAAAGAAGAATTATTTACTAGACCATTTATAAAAGCTATTTACAAAAATGGTGAGGGGTGTTCCTACAAGTAAGGATGGACTACAGGAAGGTTGACCATACGCGACTATAGATAAAACACATTAGATTGAAGATGTCGTGGATAGACAAAGGTTGATGAAAAAAATATTCAATCTACGGGAAAAATAAATTTAGAGTGTGAACTTTGTGTTAAGTAACGCCAGAAGGATTACATCTCCTACGCTTTGATGTAGGAACAAACTCGTCCTCCATAAATAAGATATCGAGTGGACGTTATTTACCCCTACATATCCTAGGGCCATATCTCATTATTACATTTAACACAAGATTCTGGACTTTTGGGATACAACTGTAAAATTTCAAAGTAAATATCTTAATTTCAGAATAATTGGGCCGAATCGTTAGGTCTTTGTGAATGTTATCATGGTGGACGTAGCAAAAGGCCTCCACATGTAGTCAGCAGTAAAATTATTGAAGCACTAGCAATAAATCCTACTTAAAAGATGAGCACCTACAACTGCTTTTTTTAAGTAATAATTTGGCGAGTCATGATCTTAGCCTTTTGCTGTTTATAAAAAATTAAGTTGATGATAGAAATTAGCGATCAGACTAATACAAAATGTATGAAGAATGTGGATATGTGCGTCAATAATTTTACTGCCGACTGTACCTACGCAATTACTTCTTTTGGAATATTTGAAGTCTTTCAAGCACTGCTTTTAAAAAAGCGTCTTTGAACAAGCGCTGTTGTTGAGCGAGTTCCGGACACCACGGACCCGTAGGTCAAGATGGTCCAAATCAAGGACTTCAAAAGTAACAATTTATTCTTAACACACTAGTGGCTATTCCAAAAAAAAGTGGGAAAAAGGGGCGAGGACACATTGAACTTTTTTAGAACTACCGAAATATGCTGTACCACGATAATTTAGAATATGGTGAATGCTTAGGTATTTATAAACATAGGTTTATAATTAAGAAGAAAGTTGCTGCTGGTGGAACAGAATTTATTAGTGAAAAAAATGGCGGTACTTTTTGAACTGTTCATATTAATTTTCCATTTTTGGAGCCAAAATTCATAGAAATAAAGGTAGTTTGAATTTTCACACGTTGTGTGCAGTTGTACGTAATAGCTTTATCACCATCAAATAATACCAAGTTGGTTTTAGGCTTACACGAAATGTTGTTTTGAATATGTTCAAAAGGCATGGCCCGGCGAGAGAACCTTGGGAAACAGAACTAAGTACAAGTTTCGGGTTTGAGAGTGAGTTACCCATTTTTACCACAAAAGGCCTGTTAGAAAGATAGTCTGAAAAGATTTTAATTAGTTGCTTAGAAACACCCAACACAGCCAGATTATACAGAAAGCCGGCGTGCCGGATTTTGTCAAAGGCATTTTGAACAGTGACAAATATAACTCCTGCCATAGTGCTGGTTTGGTATCCATCGTGAATGAATTCAATCACCCTCTACATCTGTTTTTGCGTTGAAGGACGAGTCTTAAACCCTATGGTTCGGGTATTGTCTTGCCATGAGAATCAACGACATCATTCAATCGGTAGATGAGAAAATACTCATAAATCTTCGAGAGGCAAGAGAAAAGAGAGATGGTCCGATAACTAGAAAGGGAATGGCTATCCTGGCCCCCATACCTTGGTAAAAGGACAATGATATCTCTCGCCCAGCAATCAGGAAAGATATTGAGATTAAGCATACAGTTAACAATGAGAGTAATGTAATTAATAAACTGATGGGGAGATTAATTAATATGCTAGTAGTAATTTGGACCTCGTGTTGTTCCTTGTATTTTTTTAGCCTGAAATATACTTCTGAACCTCAGAGGATCAAGCAGGTTAAAAAGTGTTTAGTGTGTCTATATTTGACCATAAATTCGATCATTGAGTTAGCGATATCCGAATAGAGCAAAAACTGACATCTAAGATTTTCAGCAATTGCATCAGCCTTTTCTGTGTTAGTATAAGCCATGTCTTTAGGGCTAATTATGGCGGGAATGTCTGTTCGTGTCCTACGAATTTGGGAGGTAGCTCTTCAAATTGTGTCTTCAGTCGACGGAAACTTGACAAAATTGTTGAAGCGTGGGTGCGTTTTCCGAAATTTCAGTTCTAACTTTATTCTAATAAGTTTATTTCTGAAATAGGGAACTTATGATTCTGTCATTGCCTGCGAGTATGATTTCGATAGCTAATTATTTCCCTAAGGCTATCTGGAAGTCTTTAGTAATCACCTGATCTTTTCCGAGTTTCCGAGTTTTACATGTATGTCTCTTGAACTGAACCTCTAAGAATGGCTATAGCTTGTTCAAATTAATATTTGCAATCTGAGTTCGGATCACGTTTCGAGAGAATGTTTGTGAACTGAATCTGTCTGTTAGATACAGCCGTTCACAGATCCAGATCGTATGACCCACCATCGTACTGCAATATAACAGGTAGGTTGTCGGAGTCTAGATCATTTATCGTTTTAATGCTATAGGCAAACAAAAAATTGTGGATGATGTCAAAAACCAAAATATTTTGGAATCTCTGAAGGGAGCTATCACGAAGATGGCGCTTGAATTTGCGCGAAATGTTGATCCCCCCTTCTTAATTTAACTACAGTACTATTGTACCGGTAACAGTTCCATGAAGTATGCTTAGCATTAAAATCAACAGCAAGAATAAAATTTGAAAAACTATTTGTGCGACAGGAAATATCTTGTTCTAGCAGGTTACTCCTTTGCTTAAGATTTTGAACATAAACAGATGCAATTAATAAATTTGGAATATTCAGGAAGTGCGAAACAATCAACGTGACCTCAATTCAAATTAGTTTGGGGACTTACGCAAATATGCATTGAAACCAATTTTAACATAAATGGCAGTGCCGCCTGCAGATTACAGAATGAGAGCTCTGTCTATATTGAAAATCTCATTGTCAGCAACACAGAGAGTATGTCTATGGAAAAAGTGGGACTTAGAGACCAAAATTAAATTTGAATTGTTGCGTATTTCAAAATCCCTAAAATAACTCGCTTTGTCAAGTAGTCCATCTGCATTCCTTTGCCAGTGGTGGAACAGTTCAAATTCCGAGAAGATGGGAACATGGGCTGTGGAAAAGGAATTTACATTAAGGCGGGGGAAAACTTTAAAACACACTGCGGATTTAACTCCACAGAATGTCTATCCGGTCAACATCCGTGGATGCTTTACGGAGTAGTGGGACAGCATTCGTGAATGCTAAAAATACCAAATTTGGTTTGTAGTCTTTTTCGAAAGCTAAAAGTATATGAATGAAGTCAGTAGCTGAATATCCATCCTTGCAATGCACCGACGAATTTTGAGGTTTAATTGCGGCAAGGAGAGGGGCTGTAGCCTAGGTATGTTACTGAGGAACGCCCGAAATGAAATGGCCTGTGTCAATTTTCCTATATGTGAAAGACCTGTTTAAAACCTTGTCGGTCAGATATTTCTTAGCAATGATTTTATTTCTTTCTTTTCTTTCTTTCTTTATTTTATTTATTTATTTATTTTTTGAGGCCGGGGGATTTAGGGAACTTTGAACTTCTTTGATAATTTGCCTGATGTTCTTCCCCATAGCGCATACAACTGCACGGCGTACCAAACTCTTTTCTACAATCCTTTGAACTGTCATCCCGACACACTTAACGGTTTATTTGTTAAAAGTCTGCAAAATTGTGTCAGCTATTTTGAATATGAAAAAAATCACAATTCTTAATAAGCAATTACGGATTATTAAAGAAGTCTTTATTAATTTTGTATTAAAATTTATATTAAAATGTATCAAAATCTGAGCATTCATTAAGAAGCTATACATAAACAAACATTCCTCTCCTCCACAAACGAAAATTATAAACAGATAGTGAGATCTCAATTTTGTCTAAGACTTTTCCGACAACAGAAACATAATAATAATTAGAAGAGCTTCCGTTAAATAATTAATAGGTGGGAAACTAGAAACAAATAAAAAAGCATAAAAACAGACAACCAAACATCTTTTGTTTAAATTCTAATTATATTGTAAATGTATTATCCCCAGCTCAAGTTTTTTCAACAACGCAAAAAAAAGTTTCAAAATTGGAGCGTCCGTTAAAAAGCTAGTGGTGGAAAAACAAACAAACAGCCAATAAATACCGCTCTCACCCTTGTAATTGCAAAACGGCGGAAGTTATAATAATAAAAATGGTGTCTAGGTATAGGAAAGCGACTATGTGCTAACTTAAATGAATGCTTACTGTGATCGTACTTTGAACTTTACGTGACATACGTGACACCAGCGGCAATACAACAGGGAAAACTTAAAGTTCAAACAAAGATACAAATGTGCATTACAGCTGACTGATAGAAGTTTGAATATCCACAATAAAGGTATTTGATGATTGATAGTTATATTTTTCTTTCTGAGATCGTTTCGGCTCGTTACAGTGTAGTAAACCGCTAAGAAACAAATACAAGTTTTAAGAATTCTTTTTTTGGCATTGATTTTCATAAAGGTATTTTTATCACTAAATCGATGAGGCACTACAACTTTGTAATTCACTTTTTGACCCTGTATCGTTTTTGAGACAGGAACACTAACTTCACTGCTTTCCAATATGTGGCGCGAAAAGCGGTTGCATCATGTGGAGCATGACCACTTTACTATACCCATATAATTCTTTTATTTTTACAGTTGCAGCCTTTCAGCAGTTGAAAGTATTGGAACTACTGTATTGGGCACCCTGTATTTTCTTTGATTTTAAAAATATCATAATGGGACTTATTTCAGAAAAAGGCTTTAAAGAAAAAAAAAATCAAAGCATTTATTAAAGGGTTATGAGATCACACACGCACACACACACACACACACAAAAAAAAAAAAAAAAGATTTAAATATATATATAAATAAATAAAGAAAGTAAAGAAAGTTACAATGGAGAACCTCTTCCTATTTGAAGTCTGTTAAAAACTTATATTGCAATAAATAATGAAACTTAAAAGCACATCTACATATATTAAATGGAAAATGAAAAAAAAAAAATACAAATAAAAGTAAAAAAAAGTTGTCCATTAAATCAGCTGTCGAAAAAAAAGAAAAAAAAAAAAAAAAAACATACCTAATGGGAAAATGACGTCGAATTTCTAAGTGTTGGATATTCACATGATACGGGAATATCATCTGAAAAATGTTACAATAACGTATTAAATTAATACTAGTGAAATAAAAATAAAGTTTGTAAGCAACGAAAAATATAATTTTAGTAATGCTGACTTAAGAAATGGAAAATATTATACTTGAAACACAAATTCTTCAGCTCAGTTCAATAGCATTTAAAATATTTGCTAATTATAATAATAGCGAAAATTATAATAATAATAAAAAAAAAATCTTTAACGAAAGAAAATTAAATTTTATCTTTAATTTAAAATAATGTTTTTACAAATAAAATTTGTGCGAACGAAATTACATATTCTAAAATAATTTTCCAAGCATTTATTCTTTTTGAGCTAAAAGTTAAGTTCACTCGACGTATAGACATAGCTTAAATAATTAATTTTTACCGCATATATAATAATGGCTATATATATATATATATATATATATAACCTAAAAAAAAAAAAAAAAAGAAAAAAAAAAGAATTGTTTTTGATATATGCGCATAATTTTAAAGCACAAAAACTTTTATCATTAATGTTTTTTAAAAGAGGTTATTAAATTGAATCGTAAAATTTAAAAATTTTTGAGATAGGCTTTTCTTATTATTAATTAATATTTTAGGATAACTTGATATAAGTTGAGTTTTTTCTTTTGAGAGTGTATGTGTGTGGGTGTGTGAAATTATAATGCATGGGTAAATGTTATGATAATATCAATGTTATTATGAAGCAAATAATGCTGAATAGACTAGCAGCATATTTTATTTATTATTTTATGTAATGTATGTAATAATGTCTAAAAATTTCAAAATAAAACTATCAGAACATATATTTTGATATTAAACACAACAGTATTTTGTTAAGCTTGATGTTTTACCAGTCAAAGGTTTTATAATGTAAGAAATATGTTTCTAATTTACCTATATACAAGATGGTTTTAACAAATTTCCTGCTATCAATGTAATCCTGTAGCTAAGACGGTGAAAGTATTGACACTGCACTTTGGTATTTGATCGGTACATGAGACTCACACAAGCATATATCTATCTATATATATATATATATATATATTTGTTTGTGTGTTTAAAATTTTCACTAGGTGGTAAAAACATGGACATAACCGATAGGAAATTCCTGCACGATTTCAGCAATTATAGATTTTATTTTATTTTTATTTTTTTATTTTTTTTTATTTTTTAATCTTGCGTGGTACATTTCATAAAAGGAACTGTTAACATATATTGTTTATATTATATGTTAATAATTTTGCACAGAATATATAAGGTAAACAGGAAAGAAAATACAAGTTTTGAAATTAAAAATCCATAACGAAAGCTGCATTACCTTTTGAAGGAAATATATTCCAAAGTATGAAAAAACTATAAAATCAAAATTGTAGTAATTATAAAAACTGAGTGAATAAATTATTTGGGTAAACATAAATTAAAATTTTGGTGTTATGATACTATCCTAAATATTGGCGATTTGAAGATGGAATTATGTTTAAATAATTTAGATGGAATTACGTTTAAACGTAAAAGTTAGCGTTATCGCACACGAATTTCGGACTTTCATTATTCAGAACATCATACAAAAACTCATTTTATTTATGTATTTTTTTATCTTTTTATTTATTTATTTATTTATTTTTTGTTTACTCGACAAGCAAAATTGGCGTTAAATATTAGATAAGTTCGTCATTAAAAAAAAAAAAAAAAAAAAAAAAAAGAAAGAAAGAAAAAAGAAAAAAAAATGCTTTGTAACAATTTAAAGAATTGATAATATATCTCGATATAGATCTCCCATTTTCAAAGATACGTCATATAAAACTTTTGCAATGTAATTACGGATTTGATAAGCCTTTTTAAAGTTCCATGATTTTGATTAAAGATTGGCGACCTATTTTAATAAATTATTCTGGGTAGTTCTGTAATTATTCTCCAAACATAGCCAAACGTGATGAACACTCAATGTGTACCTAAGAAAAAAAAAATCAAATGTATGCACTACATTTACTATTAAAATTAATCATAGAAGTACAGCTGTTACGTTTGCATTAGTTTCTCATGTTTATAACGAAATCGTAATTTGTCATAGTGTGGAATAGCTATGATAGAAGACCATACAGTAGTCCAAAGAATATCCTCTAATGCAATAAACTCATTCAATCGGAATTGCTGTGAAATACCTACACATCCTCGAAGAAATGTAATTTCTAAATCATCATATTTATACAAATTTTGTTAATTTTTTTGAAAAACTGAACAATACAAAATGTTAAATTATTACATATTAGTGCATTAATAACTCAGGTTTTCTTCAAGATGATGTGTTTTTGAAAGCTGATTAAGGAAAAAATATTTAAATTTTTCCATCACGTACAGTTTTGACAAAAAATGGGACTTTTTAAAAAAATAAAACTCATATTTTTCAACACCCTTCTAACTTACTTCTTTAAAAATGTGGGTTATGCAATGGAAGAACAAGGAGAGCTATTTCTTTTAAGACATTATTGAAATGTGCAAGTGGTGTCATGGACGATGGAGTGTTAACATGGTAGGAGATTATGGTTGGATGCTGTACAAAGAGCCAACCCTCCCTTATTTCCTCAAGCCGCACACAAGAGAAACTAGTTGGCATAGGTGGACTCTGCTCAGTTCCCCATCATATTTATGTTCTCATAAATTTCTAGTTGGAGACATATTATAATCATGTTAAAAGAAATGAATTTACCAAAGCTTGATACAGTTACAAAATGAAATACCCGCCTAATACGCACCGTTCACTTCGATATATTTATCTTATTCTAATCTATTAATTTATTTTATCTTTTCATGCTGCTATTTCTAATGCAATAATCCTCAAAATTCATATTTATATGAAAAAATTACAATTTCGCTATGTTGATAAAATCGTAAATTACGAATAATTTACGAAATTTTCCTATTAGAATATTTGTATTCAATCATGTTCAAACAAATATCATAAATGTAATTTTGAAGTTGTCTAATGTATTTATGATCCTCAAAATGGAAGTTTGTGCTCAATTTTGCCTTATTCTGCCATTTTAAGTAAATCGTAAATTCCAAATAACTTACGAATTTTTTAAATTGGAAAAATCATAGTCTATGATATTCATGCCAGCATCCTAAATAATATTTAAAAAATGGTTTGACATCTTTACGATGAAAATATCCTTCAAGATTGACGTTTATGTGAAATTTTGCTCTATTCTGCCATGTTAAGAAATTCGTAAGTTTCCAATAACTTACGAAATTTTTATATTGGAAAATTCATAGTCATTAATATTCATACCAGTGTTCTAAATAATATTTCAAAAGTAGTCTGACATATTTACGATGAAAATATCTCTAAAAATTGACGTTTATGTGAAAGTTTGCCCTATACTGCCATGTTAAGAAATTCATAAATTTCCAATAACTTGCGAAATCTTCAAAGTAGCATATTTATAGTTACTAATGTTCCTTCCGGCATCAAAACTGATATTTTAAAACTGGTCCGACACTTTTAATGTAAAAAGTTTCCATTTAATGCACGTTTAAGTGAAATTTTGTCCTATTCTCCCATGTTAAGAAAATCGTAAATTTCTCATAACTTACGAAGTTTTTTAATTCGAATGTTGTAAATGAATAGGGTTCTTGCCAGTATCGAAAGTAATATTTTAAAATTGATCTGACCTCTCTGCGATCATTTGTTCGTGAGATATCGTGTTAAACGACTAACAAACTAACGGACTAACACACTAACGGACTGACACACTGACACACTAACAGACACCCTACAGACAGACACCATACACATTTTGTCATTTTCGTATTCCTCACACCTGAAAACGTATAAAAAGTTAAAAAACCGAGGTTGAAATTTTTCACGATTACCTAAGTTCCCCATACCTATAGTATGATGGTGAACTAAAAGCTCTAAAGGGAGTTTTGATGTAAATTAGGAAACACACGTAAAAGATAATTTGTAATATCCTATTTTCATATATTTTATACATAAATAATTCCGAACTTGTTATAGTCTATATGAGAATTTTTCCGATCTTTTTCTTTACTTTGTGGAAAACCTTTATGTGATAAAAAGAAAAGACTAGCATTTCAGAATTCAGTGCAACAAAACACATTAGAAACACCCAAAGCAAGTATTAAAAAAAAAAAAAAAACATTTCACAGATCTGTGTAATGTAAAATGATAATGCAAAATGAGGAAATATGTCAACAATTTTAGTTCTATTTTAGGACTGACAGCTTTATTAACGCCAGAAATAAATAAATAAATAAATAAATAACATTCTTCTATCATAGACACACACACAAAATAAATAAATAAATAAATAAATGCTTACACTTCCGAACAAATTAAAAAAGTGTTTATGAATTTGGTTTATGATTTTTCTGTCTGCCTGTTTGTCAGTCTGATTGTCTGCCTCTCTATTCGTTTGGCCATGTTCTATCACCTGTAAATATTTTCAGAATTCCTTCCAATTAAGTTTCTTATTGAATATAGTATAATAAACACGATGGTTTTCACGGGGACATCCGCGACATCATCGAAGTTTGCGTTCCACCACAGGCGTTTTTATAAATCCTATTGAAATATATTTGTACTGCATAAACCATAAATAAGTTGACATTTATTATTTATGTGAAAAAAAAATGTTTTTAATGAATATCGTTTTTATATTATTAAGGATTACAAGTCACACAAATATAACCCGATACATTAAGGTCTATAATTTGAAACAACAGTAATTGCATTTCCTTTGAAAAAAATATATATAAATAAAAAAACTACTAAAATAAAATTATGGAACTTTCCTATAGAAAATTTCTGTTTTTCTAAAACTACAAAACTACACTGAAAATTAAATTTCGAAAGTATATAAACTTTTATTTTCTGTAGAAAGATAAAACCTATAAGAATTGATACATAAATTAAATGTTAGGTGCATGTTTTTTTTTTTTTTTTTTTTTTTTTTTTTTTATGATTTCCATACAAAATCTTGGTTCAAAGCACAAACAAGACACAAGTTATATTAATAAAACCTGTTGTGATGTTGAAAAACATCACATATCCCTTCTTAAAATGAAATAATAATTTAAATTACATTTTATTTATTTATAATGCAAGTAAACACATTTCTTATTCTAAAAGAATTTAATATAATTTTGTTTAACTCGTTTAAGCTATTTTATTTTTATTTCTTTTTCCTTAGTCTGTAATTTCATATAATTTATTGTCCCAGCATTATAAACCGCAATTCTTTTCCCTGCTCTAAATCTCAGCAAGTATTATTTAAATAAAATATCAAAGAAAGAAGAACCCATTTATTTTATGCTTGAAAATCGCAGACGATAATTTTTTTGTTGTATCCTGTCTCCAGGCAGTCGTTGAAAGATTCCTTTGAATCATAATAGCTGAAAACCATTTTTAATATTTTTATCAATTGATTTCGCACTTTTTGCCTATTTTTGGGCACCTGACAAAATTTAATCACATCGTATGACGTAATTTAATTTGTAGCTAATCTTTTATCTTTGCTTTAGGTTTACCATACATAAAATTTAAAATGTGTTCAGCCAACTTGATTTTTGATGCCAATTAGATTTGGCGAAATAAATTAATTAGCACTTGTTCTTCATGCTTTCAACATGTGGTTTTAAAAAAAGATTCCTAAAATTGTTAATCGAAATGGCTTCTTATCTATTTGGGATCTTTAAGTCGATTAAGAA
This sequence comes from Salticus scenicus, assembly GCA_963930645.1. Taxonomy (NCBI): domain Eukaryota; kingdom Metazoa; phylum Arthropoda; class Arachnida; order Araneae; family Salticidae; genus Salticus; species Salticus scenicus. The sequence goes on from OZ005656.1 coordinate 149,873,091, forward strand.
AATAAACTTTTCAACTCTTCATAAAGCTGTCCATTTTATTGAATTCGCAATAAGTATTTTAGAAGACAATGCACTTCATTCTTAATGTGGTTATTTGAAATAAAAAATAATGGATTTTCTTAAGAAAGATCTTTTCCTATTCTTAACAGAGCTGATTGAACCTGGTTTGCTATGACGTTCATGGCCGCTTCTTTATATATCTGTATCACAGCTCTTCACTACAAACAATGTTCAATGGCTGGTCCAGGAAATTATATTCTAAGCTGCATTGTCTTACAACAGCAGTGTATATCACTTTTAATATTTTTCTTTAACTTATGTGTTATTTATAATTGAATTTTAACAATGGTTAACATACTAGAATAATATTGTTTATTTCAAAAAAAAGTGCTAATGGAATTAAAAAAAAAAAAAAATGTTTACGTAGACTTTTGGTGCAGGTAATATTTTTATCATATATACATGCATATGTCTCATATATTCCAATTACAATTACCTATTAAAAAAAATGACTATATAAAAACATGTGTTATTATTACTTTCTTTCAACATGTATTATTTGTTTAAACATTTTAATGAATATAAAAGGCTCACTATATATATTTGATAACATATAAATATACTTGGTTTTTATTTTGTCAAAATTTCATATTAAAATTGCTTATACATTTGAACTTTGTACTTATTACAACGAATCCTTGTCCTATATGAACTGAAACGGACTCGTCAAAGTTTCTCGCAATGCATGGTAACATAAAATTTTACTGATTTCTGCATCTTACCACGAACTAATAAATATATGATGACTGAATTATTATGATTTTAAATCAAAGGACTAGAGCTCATTTTGTTTGTGGATATATTCTAAAGACTTTAGTGTACACAGATTTATGGCCATACCACATTATATAACATCACCTTACAATATCCTTATTTCCTGTATTTGTATTTGTATTTTAATATTGTATAAGAATATTAATTTTTTAAGTATGCATACTAGATTTTCTATTGATAATATGACAATGTACGTATTTTATTTGTATTGGAAGCCATTCGTTTTTTTGTTTTTGTTTTGTAATCAATCTATTTTACAAGATTGGAGATAATTTGATTTAATTTAAATTTTTGCTGAGTTATCATATCACAGACGATGTAATGGCTGAACCCATTTTTTTTTTTCGGTCGACGGGGAGAAATATGTGATGTTGAAAAACATCACATATCCCTTCTTAAAATGAAATAATAATTTAAATTACATTTTATTTATTTATAATGCAAGTAAACACATTTCTTATTCTAAAAGAATCTAATATAATTTTGTTTAACTCGTTTAAGCTATTTTATTTTTATTTCTTTTTCATTAGTCTGTAATTTCATATAATTTATTGTCCCAGCATTATAAACCGCAATTCTTTTCCCTGCTCTAAATCTCAGCAAGTATTATTTAAATAAAATATCAAAGAAAGAAGAACCCATTTATTTTATGCTTTAAAATCGCACACGATATTTTTTTTTTGTTGTATCCTGTCTCCAGGCAGTCGTTGAAAGATTCCGTTGAATCATAATAGCTGACAACCATTTTTAATATTTTTATCAATTGATTTCGCACTTTTTGCCTATTTCTGGACACCTGACAAAATTTAATCACATCGTATGACGTAATTTAATTTGTAGCCAATCATTTATCTTTGCTTTAGGTTTACCATACATAAAATTTAAAATGTGTTCAGCCAACTTGATTTTTGATACCAATTAGATTTGGCGAAATAAATTAATTAGCACTTGTTCTTCATGCTTTCAACATGTGGTTTTAAAAAAAAGATTCCTAAAATTGTTAATCGAAATGGCTTCATATCTATTTGGGATCTTTAAGTCGATTAAGAAAATAAACTTTTCAACTCTTCATAAAGCTGTCCATTTTATTGAATTCGCAATAAGTATTTTAGAAGACAATGCACTTCATTCTTAATGTGGTTATTTGAAATAAAAAATAATGGATTTTCTTAAGAAAGATCTTTTCCTATTCTTAACAGAGCTGATTGAACCTGGTTTGCTATAACGTTCATGGCCGCTTCTTTATATATCTGTATCCCAGCTCTTCACTACACCTGTCCTTCATAAAATATGATACACTATCCTTTTGTTTAAGTTAACTGTATATTATTTACTTTTCACTTTGAGTGTTACATTGTGTTCGCAATCTTGTGACGAACGAAAAGTCGTCGCCATGCTCATTTAACTTTTGATTGAAGCTGAAACTTAATTACTTAATTAAATTTATGAAGTAATGACAAAGTCAGATTTATAAAATAAATGAGCTTTATTAAGAGCTTAAAGAAAAGGTGGGCGTTGGACTATAATGGCATTTAATAACTTATAACTTAAGATGGCAGCCTTCTTAAATACTTTAACATCAATAAATAACCACCATTTATCTCAATTACTTTATTTAAATTCATTAACTCTTACTGCTTAGTAATCTTTCGTATGTGGGAGGATTCCCTGACGCCACTATACTACTCGACTTACTGTCTTCAACTATCCTACTCTAAGCAGCTACCCCAACAGCCCTCTTACTCTAAACCGCCTTCTAAGCCGCTAACATCTAACTTAATTTCATCTCGGCTACCTCTCAACTATCTCTTCACTATGAAATACATCTCCTTTTATCCATCTCACTTTCCAAACTTATTAGCATATGACAAATTACGATTTTAATTTAGGATGAGAACTAACTCTATTAATCTACGGAATCCTAAATTCCGCACATTCATGTTTTACACCTAAAGTGCGAATTTTAATTGTAGCTAACTTTGCTATACCTTACAATCTCTGAAGGGAAGAATCGTTAAAGCCAAAAAAAAAAAAAAAAAAAAAAGCGCGATTTTACTTCTTATTTTAATAGGCCAGCAACACCTCAACATGATATTTTCGCACCCTAATTTCTACACTAAACACAGATATTTCGCTCTCATTTTCCAACATTTCTTCTATTGCAAGATATTTTTGAAATGACTTGTATTAAAACAAATAGCATAAGGTAAAAGCACCAGTAGTGGACCATGTACCAGTAGTGGACGCTTTTAAATTTAAATTTGGAAAATAAGCTTTCTATTCTGTCAAAGGGTTCGACCAATGCTCAGGAAGGAAGTTGTGGTCCATAACTTCCTACTTGAGCATTGGTCATACCTTCAGACAGATTAGAAAGCTTATTTTCCAAGTTTAAATTTAAAAGTGCCCACTACTGGTACAGACCTTAAATTGCCGTTTTTCTTTTTTTTTTTTTTTTTCATTTAATTTATAATAGTCTGAAAATATTTGTTTAAAAAAAAAAATAGTCTGACTATAGCAAATATATTTCAGTTTAATAAATAAAAATGCAAAAAAAGAAGAAAAAAAAAATGCAAGCAGGTATTTTTTAATAACCTATTTTAATTTACAAAGGGGAATGTTTACGGTTTAAAGCAGCTTTAAAGAAACAAATAAAACAAATACAAAATGTAAAACAGTCTTATATCATTTATTTTTAATTTGGAAAACAGTCTGTGTGACTCATTATTATTATTATTATTATTATTATTTTAGTGATGATTCAATAATGGAATAACATGCTTCTTATCTACTTACTTTAGTATAAAAAAGTATTCAAAATTAATATAAAAACTTAAATTATGGTCTAAGTTAAAGCAATTCAACATGAAGTATATAATATGGAATTTAACGCACTTAAAATTGATATTAGGTCTGATTCTAGACATTATTATAAAACTCAATTGAAATAAAATGCAATTAAGTAAAACTATTTTAATTCTAAACTTACTATACGTTAAGTAAAATATATATATACATAAAATGTATGCAAAAAACATAAAACTTTACACAATATATGAAATTTTTTTTTCAACAGTCATCCTGAGAGTGGCATTTTGAAAAGAAAACAGAAAAATGCAGAAAAGCTCTAGTAATATTGAAAAATTTTCGACGTATAAGATAAAAATGTTAAAATATCTTAAAACCCCAAAGGATTTCTGAAAGCCGTGAAGGGTTTATGTTTAGCCAACATTCATTGTTGAATGTAGTGTTGAAAAAAATATCTTAAATACTTGGGAATATTTTCTTTATAATTCTTTCTCTGTTACGTAAAACATTTATCAATATTTAGTAAAAAATCAGTGCATGGATGCATGGATTTTTTTTTTTTTTTTTTTTTTTTTTACCTTTTTAGGTTATACTCGTATAAAAATATATTTTATATTTAATCTAAAATATGCATTTTTTTTTTTTTTTTTTTTTTTTTTTTAACAACAAAAGTCATTTTTTTTATACTTTTAGCAATACACTAAAGCATATATATATATATATATATATATATATATAGTTAAAAAGAATTAAATGTAAAATGATAAATGTAATTTTTAAATATATTTTATAATGCTACAAAAATATAAGAATTTATTCTTATTAGAAAAAATAAAATAAAAAATAAAATAAAATAAATTATCTTGTTTTAATAGCAGGGAAAAATTTTCTAGAATATATGCAGTTTTTTTTTTTTTTTTTTTTTTTTTTTAATGCAAAATTTATTTTAAAAATTATCTAACTACATAACTATTATTGTTGGTTTTCTTCACAACAGAAATATAATACATTTTATAAAAGACAGTCTACAATATTATTATTATTATTTAATTAAAAATGCATTTTTACTATATTATTTTTTGAAATATATCTTTTAAATTTCTTTGTTTTAAAAGAATTTTAAAACACAGAAGTAAATGGAATTATCATTATATATTAAAAGAAATTTATTGTGGTCACCACATGACTTTCTTCGATATTTTCCTATACAAATTGACTAACAAATAAATAAATAAATAAGTATATATATTCAATTTAGTTTCGCTGATTAATACAGAAGATATTCTCTTTACAGAAGTATAACATTAATTATTCAAAGTAAGCCAATATTGTTCTCTACTTAACAACTTAAAAAAAAAAAAAAAAAAAAAAAAAAAAGCTTTTACTTTTATTTATTTATTTATTTTCTTGCTAAAGTGGGAAAAAATCGATACATTTATTTTAAATTTTCACAGATAGATTGTTCGATTATTAGTTTTAATATTATTGACAAACTTATTTGAAAGATACTCGTAAAGAAAATTTGCCCAAATAAATTGGGGGGGGGCAATGCTAATGCATATAAAAAAAATCCGAAATGGCTATCACTATTATAAATATTATTTTTATTTCTTAATGTTTATAAAATGATATTAATAATAATAATAATTCTTTTTAAGCACATTTATACGGAATTTTGTCCTATACCACCCTCTTAAACATTTAGAAAAAGCAGGATGGCAAGTCCACCTTTTGGGTGATTTTTACTAAAAGTTGATAGGCATTAACCTTTTGAGAGGGGCTCTTACGGAATCCTATGGTGCAGCGTGACAGATGCTGTCACAGCCCCTTTCAAAAGGTTAATGTATGCTAAGGTGCAACTAAATTTCAGTTTGTATAAAATTCTCAGCAGTAGTTCTTGTGATACAGTTATCACAAAATTTTGTCACTCACACGCACAGGGAGACAGACAGACATTTTTAAAAATTTGTCATTTCTTGTTCTATAAACCTATCGAAACATGTAAAACCATGAAAAAACAGAGGTCGAATATTTCTATGAAATCTATGCTTCCTTCTTTTGAATATAAAAGAAAGTAAAATATGCATGTTTTATATATATATATATATATATATATATAATATATATACAGATATTTTATTAATTCTGTAAACATGCATTTTTTTTTTTTTTTTTAATTCTTTAAATACACGGAAAACGTTGCTATAAATATTACAAATATTATATTATAAATACGTAAATGAATATATAAGTAAATCTGGAAATCTATGTATTTTAAATTACGATATTCCGTTTACATTCTTGTCATGTTGTAATAAATATGACTAAATAAATATAAAGAACGCTTAAATAATTATATGAAATATATTCTCGAGTTTATGTTTTCCTGTGATCTGTCTTTCAATCCCACTTGTGGATTTGCAATTTTCAAACAATTTTGGCCAAAATTTTTACACTAGAAGCGACTTAAATATGAAGTTTTGTTGCGTTATTATATCCATTTCGGAGGTTCTCCACATGCACGCGTGCACGTTGTATACACACACAAACATTAATTGATAAATCTAAAAAAAAAAAAAAAAAAAAAAAAACGATTTTTCTTGGACTCCGTACACCTTTAAACATCTAAATGAGGCAAAACCTTCGTATCCAAAAATTTCACCGTATAACAACACACTTCTACTATCTACAGTAACTGGGTTACGGAAGTCAAATGTATAATAAATAATTACAGTTAATAATTTATTCCGGTTTCTGCGAAGCCTTCATTTGAATTACATCACTGCAATTACATTTGTAAAATATGAAAAATAATTAATGAATAAATAATACGCATATTTTCGCTTTTTTTTTCCTTAAATAATTCTTAAACTATATATGAAAATGAAATATATCTTTGTTTTTTGATTAAATTGTAGACTAGCTGCTCATTTTATATAAAATTGAAACAAATCACATGCAAGAAAATATTATTCTAAATTTTTTGTGAGAAAGAAAGAAGTTATGTGCACTTAAAAAAAAGTAAAGAAAAAAAAAACTGCACAAAAAGAGAAACTTACAAAATTTATTGTTTTCCAAAGAAAGATATCAAACTGTTTACTTTTATTATTGTCGCAGAAAAAAGTAGTTGTACGTGCTTTGGAATAAAAACAAAAGACACTTTTACAATAAATATGGAGTATTAGGAATTATTTGTTTCAAATTGTTTTTTCGAATTAACTTTAAAAAAAGACGAAAAAGTTATGATAATCTTTTTTGCGTTTATATTTGCACAATGTACAAGCATATATAAGACTAATTGAAATTCACTTAAATTATTTATTTATTTATTTTACAAAAATCAACTACTTTTCTTGAAAAATGTAATTTTTAATATTACAAACCCTTTTTACTTTCTTCTATATGTATATATAGAGAAAGTGTTGGATTCGTGAAAATTTTCGAACTCCAGTTTTCTATGGATTTACACGTTTTGGGATGTCCTGAACACGATTTGACTGCTTTTAGAAATTGTCTGTCTGTCTGTAAGTCTGTGTGTCAAACATTTTGTGGTTGCTGTATCTCACGAACCAATGAACGGAATTTAACCAAACTTGGTATTTAGTTGTGCTCTCACATAAACTTGTGTTGGTTAGATTTGTGGAACAATGACTCAACCGGTAGCGCAGTGATCACATTTTTTCTAATTTTTTAACGTGGCAGAATAGGACAAGATTTCGTATAAATGTATATAATGAGAGTTATTTTAATCGTGTTATTGTAAAATTAATATAAGTTATTGATAATAGTAGTAGTCAACTAGGGAAAAAAATGTGCATGTGGGGGCATCGCTCCCACGTGGGAGAGTTAATTTTCAACATGGGTAACTTTCGAAAGATCTCGTCAATACCTTTAAAACGAATGGTTGAACTATATATCTGTGATAATTAAAAAAATAAAAATGTTATCGATTTTTTTATTTTTTATTTATTTTATTTATTTATTTATTTTTTTTTTACTTTTAACGAAAAGAAAAAAAAAAAAAAAAAACTTAAAAAAAAAAAATCGTATTTCTTCGGATAATTGGAAAAAAAAAAAAATTATTTCGGCATTTAGTAATGTATATTTCTGTGAGATAAAAATCGTGTGTATATATAATGGAAAATAATTTGATATTTTAATAAACAATTTGTGCTGAACAAATTTTGAGTAAAATTATATAGAAGAAAGACATGTGGTGGCCACATCATACTAGTTTCTACCATTAATATTAATTTTTGAAAAAAAAAAAAGAAAGAAAGAAAATTTTAGCCATTGTTTCACTCTGAACATGTAGTGCTATTTGAAGAGTAAGCAACATCATTTTAATGGTACTTTCTATTCAAATAACACTTCTAACATGGTGAAACATAGAGCACCATTTTTTTTTTTTTTTTTTTTTTTTTTTTTTTTTTTTTTTTTTATGTTCGTTGTAGCTTTTTTTTTTAAATTATTATTATTATTTGCACTTTTTCAGGGTTCATTGAACTATTTTCTTTTAACAGTGTAGTAGTGGATACTGGAAATGCATAAAAAACAATACTTTAATAACAAAAGCAAAATTTTAAAACAAAACGGAATTTCACATGGTGTTTTTATCAAAACCAAAATGTTGCTTAATATATATATATATATATATATGTCTTTGAAGAATGATATAATGAGAGATAATATGTGTAGAAAAACCTGAAGTCGCAATCGTAACCGCAGAAATAATTAAGCAACACAAGTATATAAAAATTCTGCATTGTTATTGTAAAATTATATAATATGCATCATTCAAGAAGAAAATCATTGTAATTATAGTCTCAAAACTATCAAATAAATGTCAAATAAATATAATGACACAGTACAAGGCATTGTTTTGTTAGACTCAATATGGCTCCTGTGGTAGCCTTTGAAGCTATTGCGGTTGCCATATTGAGTTGGCAACAGGTAACTCCATTAGCCTTGCATGGTGATGTAGTGCCATCTCATTCTTGCGGTAGCCATATTGAGGTAACCATATTTTCCCTTGCACGGTGATATGACGCGTGCCATCTCATCTTATATCATACCTGCAGTAGCCATATCGCGGTAGCCATCTTGGGTAAATGATAGCTAACTTCATTTGCCTTGCATGGTGATATGAAGTATGATATCTCCTCTTATATCATTTCTTCAAGAAATAATCATATGCAAAGCAAATGATATTTGTTATTTCTTATTTAAAAATAAAGAAATACAGAAATAATAATTATAATATAAAATAACGATAAGATATCGCAAAGCTTGCTACGTTTGAATAAAATTTATATCAGTTTAGAGTTGATGGTTTTAGATATTTACAATTCAAGGAATTAATGCTAGTGGGTTTTACCACCAAGCCTAAATGCGAGGAGGAGGGATGCACAATTTAAAATGATTATTTTTTTAGTTTAAAATTGTGGCTACTACTGGCAGATTGTCCGTCACTGATACACTTACCTTAATATTAAATTATAAAATTCAAATCGCACATAAAGAGTATTGTAAAATATTTAAACTGTATTTCTAACAATTATTATCATTATTATTTTTATGTTATGAATTTGTAAATTATGGCAATTATTTTTATGTAAATTCATTCAAAAAAAATCCTAGTCACGTTACAAAATGTTATTTTTCTGCATTTCTAGCTTGTTTTTGCTTTAAAATAGCTCATTTTTTCTATAAAACACCGTTAAAAAGCTTGACTGAGGCAGATAAAGTCCTTGGCGACAATTTTGGCGACTTTTTGTTGACCTTAGCGAGATAATCCTTATTGTCAATATCTCGAATATCTATGCTCTAACGAGGTTAATTGAGAAGTTTCTTGAAAATTTTTGTTTAATAGGAGGCTATATAACAGGAAGCCCGATCCGACCGGTAGAGTCAGTTTTTCGCCAAGCGGCTTACTGTCAAGAAAGCTCAGACTGGGTCTGTTGCTACTGTATGATTATAGCTTATTGCTGTGTGTTAACATTATGATATAGTTTATGCTGTGATATCGATGTGATCAGCTGTTATTTAAGCAATGTTTTCTGATTGTAATCTTCTAGAATATTTTATAAATACACTTTTAAACTTTTAAATCACGAACCCCTAGTACACAACAAAATATATTTTAACTTAATGTATATAACCCCCCCCCCCAAAAAAAAAAAAAAAAAAAAAAAAAAAAATCTACGATTATTATTATTTATTTATTTAGATCAGGATAAAATAATTTTTATTTTATCTTCATGAACAGTTTTTTATTTTTAATTTTAATCATCAACGTTAGTGTTCTTTTATTAAATATATCCCCAGGTAAGAAATTCTCCACAATAAAAGATTTATAAAACAATTTAAAATTTGTCTCATTTTTTTATAAATATATTTTATTTAATTATAAGTCTTTATAAAATTATTAAAACTTATCTTATTAAACTAATAGTATTTTCCACCAAAAATGTTTTTAAAATAGAACATTAGATTTTTTTAATCATTTATTTCAATTAAAATATTTATAAATATTGTTTTAATATTATCCATATATATATATTATTATATTCTTTTTTCTAAATTATTTTTATGTTTCTAGAAAGTACTTTTTTCAAATCATGTTCAATCCAAATTTGTTTTGAAAGTGTTGGATGTACTAAAAAATGAAAAGCGATATTTTTCACAATAATGTTTCCCTTAAGACATGTAAGCTATACATTTACATTAAATGCTTCAGATATGAATTTTGGTATATATTTCTCCTCTGAGAGTCATCTATTTCAAACAAGCCTGAAATATATATCATATTCCACAACTGTAATTTTATGAGTTTTCAGAAATTTAATATAAGAAGACTTGATTTAAACATACTTACTATGAATAAATTATATTACTGGTATTTTTAAAGAAAATGAGATATTATTATCATCCTTATTATTATTTGATGTTGTTGTTTGTTAAAATCACTTAATATTTTTCTTCAACGCTATTAAATTTAATATTGAGTTAAACTGTTTTCATCAAAGAATCTCAATTTTTATTATACGAAATTATCTACGTCATTAAAAATATACAGATAATTACTATAAAATGTATGAAATTCTAAAATACTTTAAAAATAATATCATTCTAAATTTCCTTACACATTACTTCTTTTTTAAGATTTTAATATCTTTTAAACTTTAAATTTATTATTATTGGGTTCCAATTTTCAGTATTAAAAATTTAATTTCTTGTAATTTTCAATACGAATTTGTTTTTATTCAATCACAAAATCTGGATGAATACTAACTAGTGCATTTGTCACAAAACTGGTTGTTTATTTTGAAATCAAGAAATTATTAATTTTATTGAGGACATACAGAGGTGCGTGTATTACAATGTCAAGATACGTTGGCGCCAAATATATATACATATATACAGATACAGGTTTCATTACTATTTCCATTGTCCGCTTACAATAACCTATCACTTAAGAAATCCGAATAATAGACCAGCCAACTGGCTGACAAATATTTTAACAATACCTTCACTTGCCATAAAACTAAAAAGAATTTTTGAATTACTCTTAGATATTTCAAATCGAACAAATTAAATTCTTCTTAAGTCATTTAAAATGATCTAATTCCTAAACAGTTAAATAAATTAAAAGTATTTAATAATCTCATAAGTTAAATAATCTTTTTCGCTTACCCACAAGCCCTAAGATATCAATTCTTTCCTCATGTGTTTGTAAATGTCGTAAAACAACCAAATTCGCCCTATGTCGCATGGGAAATTTGTTCTGGCGAACTGATTTACTTGTAAATAACTCCCCCTCCTTCCTGTTCAATTCTAGCTCATTGTGCTTTTGAGTTTTCAAGATTTATTTTATTTTGCTTCCCTCCCCCCTCCTGTTACAGGAGTACTCTGTACTGGCGAATCTTACCTTTGTGCATTTATGTTTTACTTTTTATTTTATTATCATTATTATTTAAGTTTGTTAATAATTAATACATATTTGTAATACTTCGCCCTATGTCGCGCGGGAATATTGTTCTGGCGAACCTTGTAACTTTCTTTCATTTTTTTTTTTTTTTTTTTTTAAGTTTTAAATAAACGTTCCGGAGTAGGGGGCCTAGCATAGCTAGAAGCGCTCGGCACCACTCTTAGAGCGGTGAGCGGCACCTCCTCCTTGTTTAAAAAAAAAAAAAAAAAAAAAAAAAAATAGTAATACAGAAAGCCTCAGGAGATCTGACCTGCCATACATACAATTTTGACGATTTTTTTTTTTTTTTTTTTTTTTTTTTAAGATAATGCAATCAGAACATTTAATAATGTCTTCATTAATTTGGGCTCCAAATTTAATCAAGGCGATTCCGGACTCTCTTTTTCTATGTAGTGAAGCTTTAATGCACATTCTTATTCAGGTTTTTTACTTTCTTTTACCCATATAGTTAGAGAAAGTATTGTTTTGGGTTCAAATTTTGGAAAGTGAGTTTTTGTTATATTTACATGTTTTGAGATCCCCTGAGTCCGAAAATCATGTTTTTAGAGGTTGGTCTGTGTATCTGTCTGTGTGGGTGTTTGTGTGTCTGTCTGTTATAACATATCTCAAGAACAAATAGCAGCAGGAAGTCCTCTTTCGGTATACTAAATGTGTATCTTATAAGGATGCTACACTAAACTTTTCGTTGAGATCAAGCAGTAAGTTCGTGCACAGTGCCACCCAGGAGAATTTCAATACATTACGTGTTTGGGGGAAATTGCACGTATGCACAGTGTAGAATTAAAAGGCTGACTTAAACGAAACGAATATATATATATATATATATATATATATATATAATATTCATAAAAGCATGTTTTGAGTAGATTGTCATATAGAAATCAATGAGTATTCATTTACAGAGCTATCCAAAGTATTTGGATATATTGGAAATTGCAGAAATCGTAACAAATTTTGTGTTAGATGGTTTCCAAGTAAAACTGATTTTAAATAGAGAGTATTGTTTATAGTTCATATTAATTACAGGCAATATGCAGGGCTAAACAGAATTAATCAAAACGTTCTTTTCTATTGAATGTAATAATTGGAAGTGCTTTGTACATTTTACTATATCGACAAATACTGTACAATTAATTGTTCATACCCAAACTGTAAACAAAGTATATTTTTGGTGTTCTGTTTTGAACTTTGTTTTCTTGATAATATCACGTTTTGATGTGTCCTGATTACGAAACTCCAATTTTTTGCAATTGATCTGCATATACACCTGTTTTCAGCAAAGCTTAAAAACAAATAACTGCAGAAAATTCAAATTTAGCACTTTCAATTTTGTATTAGATTACCACCTAAAAATTTGATCAAAACCGGCAAGTTTAAAGGAAAGTTAAAATGAGACTGGAATTTTTTTTTTTTTAATAATTCTACGAACTTTGATTGAATGGTGAATTGAGGAGAGCAGTAGCCCTCCTCACACATAATTACATTTCAAATAAAACTGTTCCTGTTTAAGATTATTTTAAAAGTTCATTGTACATTTATGATCTCACGCTATTCATCTTAAAATTTAATACGGAATCTATCATAACAATACTGAGACGCTAGGTATCTGAAAGTTGTGTGAGTTACAGCGTACTTTTGCCTTTAAACTTAAAAAAAAAAAAAAAAAAAAAAAAAAAATGGAATTCTCCGTTAAAAACATTAACCTTTTACAGGCCAATGTTCCCAATTGGGAACATCAAATTAAAACTTATTTAAAAAATTAAATTGCACTAATATTGACTTGAAAAAATTAGCTGATATACTTAAAGGATGACTTGATTTTTAAAACAGAAGCAACATTCCTATCATTAGTTGGTAACTGTACAAAAAATCCCCAAAATGATCATTTTCATATTTTTTCCCACAGAGTACAAATAAAAAAAATGCATAAAAATTTGAAAGTATCCCATGACTCTGAATATCAGTTGGTTTATTTTAAACATCTCTTATTGTCAAAAGGGACATCAAACTTGATAATATTAATCAGATTAGGTTAATAATCTATAATATTAATCTTAATAATTTAAGAATCTTAATAATTATTATTAATGGCAATTAATATTTATGTATGTATTTTTTTCCATTTAAATGATTAACATCCCTTAACTAAAGTATTATAAAGTAAAATATGCAAATAAGTAATGAAAAATATACCTGAATCTAAATTCGGCCTGTAAAAGGTTAAATAAAATCAAAACAAAATAAAATCAATTTTCAAATTTTTAGAAAGTCTTTTTTTGCAATGATCTTTAAGATAAATCACATTTCATACGCAAATTTGCCCAATCTTTGATAATAAATAATCCAGTATTAAATATATCGATACTAATAATATTTAAGAAGATGCTTCCAAAATAATGCTTTCATAAAAGAATGACATAAAGGTTTTTATTCGTAATACCTATAACCAACATTCCATACAAAACTTTATTCCGATATGAATCTTATTCGAGATTTGCATCAAAATACAATATATTTGACGGATATTATGTCAAATATAAATTATTTTTCTTGAGTAAAGCTTCAATGACGGCTTTATTTTAAGAGAATTTTCGATTTCTATTCAAAATAAAGAAATCAATCTGACAGAAGTAAGATGTTATAAGTCTCGTTTTCAAATACTCACTGTCAAAACAAATTTATAGAGAAAGTGGAAGGATTTGAATAAATTATAGTTTATGTTTCTTGTTTCAGACAGATTCGATATTTACTTGAAAAGTCATTTCTTTATTTTATAAATTTCAGAGAGAATATGTTTTTGTATCAAAAATAATTGCATCATTTTTTTCTAAAAAACAATCCTATATATATATCTGTATGCAATAACATGTTTGAAATTTTCAATGTAATTTCTGATTTTGCGTATATATAAATATAATATTTATGATTTACATCTTTATTTTTAAACTACCTTTGTATAAAAACTTAACTGTATTAAATGTTTAAATAATTTACTAAACTTACCATTGTAGAACCGTGTAAAAAATCAGAGGGGCAACTTGTTTTCTCATTTCCATCTGTTGCGCAATTTTTTTTTGAACAAAAGAACGTAATATTTGGATGGGATTTTCTTTAGCAAACATTTAATATACTTATTCTACTTATAAACATAAGCAATTATAATTAGACTGATATTACTCCCTTTTTCCTTTTCTAAAATAAGCGTTTAAAGAAATAGAAAATTTTAACAATTTTAGAAAAGAAAACTATTTGGGCAGTGCTGTTGAAGATGTATCTTGAGTTGGTAAAAATAAAAAGCTTATCAAATGTTTCATTAAAACTGGGTTTTCTTTCCGATATTTACTTTTCTTTTTCTTCTATTTCCTACTTCTTCTTTTGTGAAGAACTCTCTTTTAAAAATATACAAACATGGAAACTGGAAGAGATATTTTTTATAAAATTATGCATTGATATCATTAATATTCTGACAATGTTCATATTTCACAAATTAATAATTATAGTATTTCAAAAGTCCATTAAACGAGAAAAAGAAATGTGAACACATGATGAAAAATCCAATTTTATTTTATCTTTTGGAAGCGTGTGTATCTTCACCTATCTCTAAGGCATTCTTAACACCATTTTGCATTTACACTGGTGTTCAAAATTAAAGGAAAAACCTATTTTCTTGTTTCTTCTTTTGCGCGAAATTTTTAAACAATTAAACATATGAACATAAAATTTGTATGGCACGTTTGTTATCATTACAGCAATGGAATTTTATATAACTTTAGCAAAAGTGGTAGTATTCATATACTTATAATTATTCATTTTTTCTCAAATGTAAGCTTTGGAAAAAATGAAAAAATTTAATAACTTTAGAAAAAGAAATGTTAACAAAAAACGATCAAAAAGAAGCATTACAGACAGGTAAATATGTACATGCATCCATGTGTCAGATTAAAACCTGATTTTTCTTCTTTTTTGTTTCTTGTTTTATCTTCTTCTTTTCACACGTGAATAACTTTTAAAAAAAATATACATACAAGCATGAAAATTGAATAATACGTTCATTGTAAAATTATTTATCGACAGTATTATTATACTAGTGTTGAGAATAGTTTATAAATTAGTAATTATATATTTTCAAAAAGTTCGTTATACAAGTAAAAGAAAAGCGAATACAGAAAGAAAAATCGGGATTTAGTTTAGCATTTGAAAGCATGTCCGTCTTCACCTGTCTGTAGTGCATGCTTAAAATCATTTTTTGTCAAGTTTTCTTTTCTAAAATTATTGAAATTTTCATTTTTTTTTCCAAAGCTTACTTTTGAGAAAAATTGAATAATTATTAGTTTAAAAATTATTACTTATTCTAAAGTTATATAACATTAGATAATTGATATTTAAAAAAAAAAAAAATCTAAATTTTATATTAATATGTTTACTTCTTTAAAAAGTTATGCGCAAAAGAAGAAAACGAGAAAACAGGTTGTTTTAATTTTGAACACCAGTGTAGTTTTCTTTTGTAAAACTGTGTTTGTTTATTTCTTCAAAAGTATTTTTTTTTTTGAGAAAAATTGTGATTAATATAATTTTAAGAAATATTGCTTATGATTAAGTTCTATAAAATCCGTACAAATGTTTAACCCTTTGCGGCGCAAGACAATTTGAAACATTTAAATTATACTGCCACCGGAATTGATGAACTAAATTAAACTAAAAGAAATTTTAAATTTTATGGTTTAAAAAACTGGCCTTTTCTGATATGTTATAGACGTGAATTTTTGCTAAAAAAATTTCCGGGATGAATTTTTGTAGCTGGATCTTAAATTTTGCGTCTCCGCAGCGAGGACAGCGCGCGTTAAGGGATTAATAAAGAGTACACCATCTAGATGTTATATTCATGCGCACATTTATTTAAAAATTATGCGCAAAAGAAGGAAACGAGAAAACAGTTTGGTATTTCAATTTTGGATATGAGTGTAGAGCTTTCTTGATTTAAAAAATTGAATTTTTAAGTTCTATATTACTCAATTACCTAATTACGATGGAGAATTATGAGTATTTTCCGAAAATGAAGTGAAATTTTGAATTGGGGGTTGTATACATATTAAACCCATTAGGCGCCAAAGCTCCCGCTGCGGGAACAATATTTTAAGAATGTTTTTCTCTGCGAGTAATTAATGTAAATATAATTTTTATTTATTTTTTCGTAATATATTGAAGCGCCGAACTTCGTTGGTAATTTTTTCAAAAAAAAAATTGTAATGTAACTTCTTTCTTTCCAATTATTCAAAGAAAAATGTTTGTTTTCAGCAAAACATGAGCAAAGGGGAAAAAAAATCAGCAAAAAATAACTCAATCGAGTGTAAGAGCTTAAAACAATGGATAGTAAATAAAACAGTTCTTTTTTTTTTATTATTTTTTTATTATTATTACAATAACAGGGATCTAAATAATTAATTTAAAAGGGTTTTGCAGTTTTTCAACATCTGTTATACCCCAGTTACGTGTCAAATCTCCCATTTGGAAATATATTTTATCTTCTAACAAGATATATATATATACATTAATATTTAAACTATATATGATTAGAAACAAACATTGAAACGTATAGAAAAATTCAAAATTTTTCAGTGGAATTCTTATTGCTGCGTTTAATGGGTTAAAACGCGAATCAACTTCGATTCTTAAATAGTAATGCCCTATTTGTATTTTATATTTGAATTTCAGAGATCGCGAAAACGCGAAAAGGTCTACTGGTTGTGTATTATACCATAGATGCCAACATTTTAATTTATTCCGGAATATTTTTAGCCCCGCCTTTAATCCACACCACTTTATTTATAGAAAACAATTCTCCAGAATATAACTTAGATAAAATAAGAGTAAATTACTCTTAAAGAATTAGTGATATGAAATAAAGGCGGGGCTTAAAATAACCCAGAATAAATTAAATGTTGGCATCTATGTTATACTTATATTGTCATAGAGTTACAAGCGTTCAAAGTTTGAAGGTGCTAATGGTAAATTGACATTTCAAACGTTTATTAATATCTTCACAAAAACATAACTTGATCGATATATATTTTACGATATACAGTGAAGAAACCCAAATATAAACCATCATTACTTCTGATTCTGAAAAAATATTGTTAATTATGAAAAATATTAATAAATTTATTATCATAAAAAAATATGGAATTTACCTATATTAATTTTTACATAATATGAATCCTAATGCCGAAAAATATGGGTGTGCAAATTTTCAACACTTTCCAGTTATTAGTTTTCGAGATATAAGTAAATCTCTTTTGGAGAGGTTCAACAACAACGTCAAACGCAAAGAATTGAAACACAAATGATGATTTTTAGACATTAGTGTTAGCATCAAGAATTCTTGTTTTCTAAAGAAGACAAGTCCCGCGTTTCATCGTTCTTCAAAACAAAACAATACAGAAATGAGAAAAGTAAATGTGACTTTAAGTAATCGTATTAAGTCCTTTATTTTACGTTGGCAAAAACATACATAAGTGGCATTTACATCATCAATTACTGGTGATAAATTTTGAATTCTTTAAACGAACACTAGAAGAAAAAAAATTAACTAAATAGGTGGAGCTTACAGATTAAAATAGAAAAATGGGTCTAATGTAAAAATTGTCATAAAAAAAAAAAAAAAAAAAAAAAAAAAAATGAAAGAAAGAAAGAATGGATTTGGAATGCAAGGCAAAATTACAAAATCGTTTCTTAACTACCGTCATAGTTAAGGGCTTAATCATTTATTTCATATATTGCTTTATTTTATTTTATTTTATTTTATTTTATTTTTTATCTTTTTGTGTGTGTGAGGGAGGTGATTGTTATTTTAAGGATAATTTAGTCTTTGAAATTTTATAAATATATTTTAACTTTATATTTTTATAAATATATTTTAATACATCTTCGATCGCAGGATTTTGTCTTTTTAGCAGTAAATACCGCCTGCGAGGTTATTCCCCCAAGGTATAATTTTTCAGAACAAAATTTTCTGTATTGCCATTTATATTACAAATGGATACACATTATAATTATAGTCTTTCTCATCAATATATTTATATCCATAGTATATTTTATTGCAAAAATATGAACACTGGGTACGTACTTAAGAAATAAGTAACACTCTAATTACGAAAGAAATACACACTGCAGAGTTACAGATTTTCAAATGACATGAATCAACGTCAGCGGTCGCGAATTTCTTAATCAAGAAATTATACTTTTATAGAAATTATAAAACAAATCGTACAATTTCAAAATGCTAAACTGACTCAAAATTGGTAAGTACGATTAAATTTGTTTATTGTTTACATCATAAAACCTTTCAATAATTTATCCGAAGAGAATTGGTTCATGCGTTATTGTATATACGTAACTTTATTATTTTAGTTCGTATATCATATCACACCTACTAATGAAATTAAAGCTTTATTCGTGATCAGTAGAGCCATGATAGATTATTTTTAATTGAAAAATATCGACCGTTTTTCAAAGAGAATTGTCTGACCAATTGCCAGTGTAATGTATTTAAATATACATAAAATGCATTATCTAAAATGCAAAGTGTTGAGGTACATACGCAAAAAAAAAAAAAAAAAAAAAAAAAAAAAACTGAATTTTGCATAATTAAGCTACTGCAAACATGATAAACTTCTTATTATATTTTGTAATTATCTTTTTCTTGAAACATCTCTGATGTGAAATAGTAGAATTTTGTTTAAATCTTATAGGATCTTAATTTTATTTTTCTATATTTACATATAATACCTAACAGATTTTTTATTATAACTCTATGAATACAAAAGATAAAGAATACAAGTATACTTTTCCGCATTGCCTGACTTTCAGAAATTCGAATATGAAAACAAAATTGCTATATTGCTATGGAAAAAACCAAAGTTGGAACTCGTTTCAATATGCAGATGAACTCTAATTCAAAATTTGACAACATTTTCAAAACGTACAGTTAATTTCTTGTTGAATGATGTTTATTACATTTTACTGCGTTAATTAATAACGAAATTACAGAAATTACATTTCTTTTTCCGACTGTACATTCCCGACTGTCACTGTATCTAACTAACTAATTCGACTGTAATTCTACAATTTTGACATTTAGTAACAAAAAAAAAAAAAAAAAAAAAAGAAATAAATAAATAAATAAATAAAAGAAAAAAAAAAAAAAATGCCGCCCTCAAAGGACTTGATAAACGTTGCAAGTTCGGGGGAAATGGTAGGGAAAAATCTAAGGGACGTATATCGCAGACTTGGTGCCAGCAATTTTAACAAGTAAGAGACGACTGATCTGTGATCTCCACCTTCCAACAGACCATTGGATATCGAAGAAAGAATGTTTTTTTCTCCCCCAAAACAGAGTTTTCTAGTTAAAAGAGGCTCAATTTTTTTTTTTTTTTCATCCTAGATCATATACGGCCGGATAACAGACGGGAAGCCTTGTAAAAGTGAATCTGTTCTTTTTTTTTTTTTTTAATCATTTTGTGTATGAACTATTTTATAAATTCTGAAACACTTATTCACCAATTTTACTATTGGACTCTTTTAAAACCATCTTATAATATATAGCAGTTGAGTTCAGACTAAGTTTAATTGTATTTACGTTAAACACATTTATACTTCAAGCTGTTTTTTAATCCACCTGACACAACCTCATTTTACGCTTCCTGACTGATGCATAAAACATTACAACATCGATAGCATGCTACACATTTAAAATTATGTTTTCTAGAAAAATTACTATGCTATTTATTTTAATATTCGATTAGTCGGAATAATCAGGGTAAAAGTTTACATACAATTTTTACAATAGAAAAACCATTTTTTTTTTTTTTTTTTTTTTTTTTTTTATATATGTATATAACATAATATAGTATATGTATATAGTAAATATGTATATAACATAAAAATTTATAATGTCAACTTTAAATAAAAGATTTGTTTTTAATTTCATTTTAAATTATAATATATACTCACAATATATAACACTGTATAGTCGACGTAATTTTCTTTATTTTGTATATCATTAAAATTCTAATGTTCTAGGGGAAAAATATGCTTAACATAATTAAAAGTTTTATTTTCTTTGAGCTAAGCAAAATTGTTTTCACAATTCTTCTTCTACATTGTAATTCTCTTCAGATCTGTTAAATCTCTAAAGTGATATTTTTGAAAATATAGCAGAATTTCACTCGCTCTATATATGCTAATTAAGTTAAATTTAAATGCGAATTTTATTAAAAACATTTTCAACATCAGCAATAACAAAAACTAATGTACAAACATTAGAAATTTCTTTTTGAGTTATGTACTAAAACTTATTAAAACACTATTTATTTTATTTTATTAATATTCCGGTTTAGAAAAATAAAAATTAGCATTTTTTATACATCATAGTCCTTGAAGTATGAAAAAAAATCTCAAAATCATTATCATAGTATTTTCGTAAAAAAAAAAAAAAATAAATAAATAAATAAATAATTATCATCAGAATAATTGTTGCTAGAAATGTATTTTAAAATATTTTTATCACTGAATTATTGAAGATTATGTACAGAAAATTTCTTTTTTCATAAACTGATATAAACCACTATATCGTGCTTTATATAAAAAATAGTATGATTGGACCGCATTTACTCGGTCTGTAATAATAAAAAAAAAAAAAAAATAAAAAAATAAAAAAAAAAAAAAACTAAAATTTTAGATAATTTGTAGATGAGTTAGTAACACGTGTATTTGTGTAATTTTCCTGTAATTTAGGATATTGCGATATATTTTATTTGAAATGTATCGTGTGCAATAATCATAGGCACTAATATATTTATAGGCACATAATTTATAGGTAATGATACATTACGTGTACGTTAACAATGCGTGTTTCATTAGATCGGCATTTTTTTTTTTTTTTTTTTTTTTTTAATTATTAGAGATTTATGTCTAAAACGAAGCACGAATGGCTTATTTTATATCTAATCATACCCTTGCACATAATCATGAAGAGCAGATAAGATATTTTTCAAAATTTAAAAATAAAACGTTTTTACCATATTTTGCCGCGTGAAGTTATAATTGCGTGATACTATTAAAAAAAAAAAAAAAAAAAAAAAAAAAAAAAAAAAAAATGGGAAACTTATATATATATATATATATATATATATATATATATATATATGGTGGTTAGAGATTTCGGCTAACTATCTTTTTTCCATGACTGTATATTGTACATGTAATTTACATTTTTCCACACAAAATGACAACAAAACTGATAAACTTAAACAATCGTATTTCGAATATTATTATCGAATTCTAAAGAATTATTAATATTTACTTAAGGGAAATTCAATTTTTTAAGCACTAGGTCCGTAAGGCATATAGAAAATATACTGGGGAAAAAATACCGCTTTATCTAGAATGAATATGTGGACATTTTCTAAATCCCTTAACTAGAAATATAGATTTCCGGGCTATGCGCATAAAGCACGCCAATAAACTGAATACACGAAATGGTCGTGAATTTCTAGTCTACACATTTTTAGATGGTGAAACAATATTCTGAATATTTTGTATGGCCAGGAATTCTCAGTTTATTGTCTAGAATTGGGTCATAAACCAAGATTATAGTTTCTGAAACCCACCTCTTGTGTTCGCATTTATTAGGAGATAGCATCAAATAGGTTTGACCTCGAAAATATAGACAAACTCTCTAAAATTAAAATAGGGGTTTCTAGAAGTCGCTTTCGAAGGGGACTTCAATTTATAAGGATGACATGGAACTATTTTATCCAGAGCCACAATTTAGATTCTAGATGTCAGTTACAGAATTTTTCTCAGTGTAACATCCATAATAAAATGTTTTTTTACTCATTTATTTATTTATTTTACTACGCGATTTATAAAAATTAAAAATGTTTTAAACTGTTAAAAAAAAAATTAAAAAAAAAAATTATTGACTTATTCCTTATATTGTCTAGAAAGAAATTAATATATAATAGGTATAAAATTTAATATTAACTTTAAATAAAAAATTAATTTTTCAGTTTCATTAAAAATTATATAAAAATATTTAACGTATTACTATTACCTATTTTACTTATTTTATATCTTTAAAACTGTAAAAATATATATATATATATATATATATATTATAAGGAAAATAAAAATCAGCTTCAAATGCAATTAAATGTTTTATTTTCTTTTTACTAAGCATAGAACTATTAGCAGAATCCCACTTCTGCGATGTAATTCTTTTTAGAACTGTTTACAAACTCCCTAGAGTGACATTTTGAAGACTATAGCAAAGTGCAACTCACTCTAAATGCTAATTAAGTTATATGGATATGCAAATTTCTTTCAACAATTTTTGGCATCACTGAAACTAAAAACAATGTTACACAAACAATACAAATTTTATTTCGAATTAAATGGAAATGGTGAAATACAAAATAAAAATTTGGATTTTATAAATATCACACTATATTTCACGGAATATTATTTATTTTTTTATTTATTATTATAATGTTTGGGGTATAAAATAAATGTTGAAAATTTTATACAACATTATTTAGTGTTTTGTCATGAGAACCGGCCTTTTCATCAAATAGAGAAATAATGTGCTCCTGTGTATGGAGCTACGTATCAATGCGTAAGATACAGAAAGTAAATGTGCTACCAGTGTAGAAGATTTGATATACAGGGAAATTTGTTCATTTCAGCTAAAAATCTGAAAAAAAAAAATGCCACTAGGCGGCAGAAGCACTGTGCAACATTTTGCTAAAATGTTGCAGTGTGCCTTTTGATGCTTTTCATGTTTTCGTATTCCACCAGGATTTGAAAATAAAAGTGGATACCACCATTAGTATATGCTATAGTAGCACGTTTACTTTCTGCCTCTTATGAAATGATAACGGTAAGTCTATTCCTTTTCAAAACAGTTTTCTGCATTAAAGTTTTTAACTTTCTTTAACGTTCTAAACTTTTTTTTTTTTTTTTAAGCGAATTATTATTAATAATTTTTTTTTAAAGCTTAACAAGCTCAAAGGGAGGTCAAATTAAGAATTAATCCATGTTCTACAACAGAAGAAGTGACCAATGTATAATTAATATTTAATCAAATTTTTTCATTCATCTCGAAAAAGATATTGCAGGATTTCTATAATGGCTAAATGCAAACAGTTGTATCATTTTTGCACATTAGCTTATACACCCATAGTCCTAATGAAAACATGGTTGTGGCTTGCATTCAAAAAAATAAGCAACGTAAAATAGTAATTTTAATTAAATAAACTGAATATTTTAGATGTATATTAAAAGTTTGAATTAGTTTTTGATAGATTTATAAATAAGCACAAATTACTTTATTACCGTTAAATGCGAATTAACCATCTATAAATATATATATATATATATATATATATATATATATATATTTAACACGTTGGATTATTTGATTACCAAACATACAAAGCTATGTTTTAAAATGTTTCTCTTCTTAAAACTTTATCAGTACTGTATAATATATGCAACATATTACTCTTAAACTCCTCCATTATTAAAACATTATTTATTAAAATTAAATACACATATGACAAAAAAAAAAAAAAAAAAAATATATATATATATATATATATATATATATATATATATATATTGATACGAAAGTTGGTATATATTAACTCTAAATTAAAAAAAAAAAAAAAAAAAAAAAAAAAAAAGAATAAATACTTTTACTTAATGCTTTAAATTCAGAAATCTATAAAAAAATCTATATAATTTATTTATTTCCCTTTGTAAAAAAAAATCAATAGAACTAATAGAGACCAAAATGTCAAGTTTGTTTTTAACGTTACAAAAATATCTTCAAAAATAACCAATTTTTGAACGTTAAACAAACTTCATTCCCTGAATGTTTACGTAAGTTAAAAACAAGTTTTAAATTTCTTCTTCTATAATATATTAAAAAATAATAAAGATAAGTTTTTTCTTAATATTTGTTTAATATATATATTATTATATGTTTAATATAAACTATTTAATTTGCTAAATTCTTAAGAAAACTATTTTTGAATGTGTCAAAAAATTTAGAAAGATAGTTTGTTGTACAACAATGCCTTTTATGTATTTATTTTGCAGTGACAAATTTTCAGCATCAGTAGTTTAGTTTTTAAAAATAGTTTTAATTAAATTGTAGAATTTGCTTATTATTAGGACGGATGACTATTAGTTTCAATCTGGATTTTTTGTAGACCAGTTTTTTGTAACACCAAAATAAATTAGAGATATCAGTCCTATCGTTACAATTTTGGTAACATGTGAAAGGGGCAATTTTTTTAAATCCAAGGAAGCAAACAGTTTTTCGAATCGACAATTAGATTTATTTAAATTTAGTCCACTTCAGTCATTTTATAAAGTACGTGGCCTAGTTTACAGTCAAAAAACGAGATAAACAGTAAATTAATAAATTATAAATTAAAATTAAAATTTTTCAGATTAAAATTAATAGTCCTCCGTACTAAACTGAATCCAACCTTTTACAGAATTTTATTTTATTTTATTTATTTATTTTTTATATAATTACATTTGCTATTAGTAAATAATTTTCTTTATTAAAACAAGTTGAAACTTCGTTCAAATTTTAAATATATTTTAATAGATGACTCAATAACCATCCACAATATTATTTAAATTCTATTACAAAAATGAATACACAAACTACATTTATACACGATTTTGCATTACGTATGCAATTTCAAACAATCCAATAATCAACTAAACTATAACAAACTAATTCTTAAAAAAAAAAAAAAAAAAAATGGTTGCATCGCATGAATTTATTGCAGTTTTTCCAGTTAGAAAAATAATATATATATATATATATATATATATATATATATATATATATATATATATACATAAAAAAAACTAAATAAAATTAATAATGATAATATTAATCAATAAAAATTATTCAAATAGGATATATATATATATATATATATATATATATATATATATGTGCATAAATATGTTGAAAAACATGGTAGCATTGAAGGTACGGACATCATTACAATAGTGCAATATCATCAGTTATTGCACTGTTGACGATACGCTCAGTGCCGGATAAACATTTGCCTGCACCTATTATTCCCTGTGACCTTCTTTACGTTGAAGTGTTTTTCTGCGATTTTATTAAACGCCAAGTCACCTTATAATAAACAATATGTTAATTTAAGACATAGGTTTGTGAATATTGTTTGGTTATTATAGGTTTAAGAACAATGGTTGATTGACATTGTTTTTAGAATTATCATTAAAGAAAAATGAAAGCAAACTTAACCCTTGGGAATAACAATAAACACAACGTAAGATCTAAAGAGCGACTTTGCTATTCAGTCGGAGTTTGCTTCATTTGTATAAGGTTGAGGTTGTCGTTGAGTGGGATTTGGGACTCACTAGTGCTGCACTATGTGCAATTGACGACAGTATGGGACTCACGTCTAAGGATGATTTGGAGACATGCCATCACAATTTTGGTACTCAACGGAAGGTGTGTTTCCCCCCATACGGTGAATCCCAGAAACAGAATTTAGATGTGAACATGGAGGACATTGCGGCCTCGACGGATTCAACGTTTGTCAGCCACGATTAATGTACATGAGTATATTGCGAGCTTGGCGCTATGCCGACTACACCTCATTTCAATAAACTGAATTTTAAAACAACAAATGTCTTTGTAAAAGAAAGTATTGTTATTAAATTTAAGTAAATGAATATCGGTATAATTTTATAACACTTATATTCTATTTAAATAAATTATATATATTTTTCGATAAATATGAGATAATTATTTAAAATAAACAATTTTAATAGTTTCTCCAATCAGGTATTTCGTTACCAAAAGTTCAAAACACATTGTTTAAGAAGTTTATTTCAAAAGCTTATCACACGTAAACTGTTATTTCCTAAACAATATTCTCGTGAAAAATTCAAAGGAATTAAGGAGTTTTTCAATTTCATTAATTAGTTCATTATAGTAAAATTCCTTCAAATAAGCTGACCGAAAAGAAGTAGATTTAAAATTTTAATTACATTAAGCATTCGCCTGCATTGTAACTTTAATGGCTTGAAGATATTCTTTAAATTTGTGTTAAATTTTCCTGTATATATCAGGGAATAGCATTTTAATTTGAACAAAATTTTAAAGAGTGTTTAATAAGCATATACTTTACTCTTATCTAAAATTAATACTTTTAAATTTAATTTGATGGTATAGGAGAAAAGCAATTTTCAAGATTCAGAATCATGCAAGTTAATTTTGTCAAGTTAAAGTTACTGTATAATTATTAATTATAAAATAATAATATGTGTTATAACTGAGCCATTTTCAAGTTCAGTGTATAAATTTGTTTATTATTTATCCTCTATTTTTTGTAAGTTCACGTGCTGAAAAATATGTCAAAGAAGAAAGAGTTAAATGAATTTAATGCTTTAATTTTTATGTAAAATATGATCGCGTGCTATCTTCAAAATTTGTTAAAATGTAAAAATTATGTGGTGCGTGTGGCATCCATTGTTTGTTTTTTTATTATTCAATAAATGGAACAGAATAAAGAAAGCAACGATGTTAGTTGCATTTTTTCATACAGTTTGAATTTTGAATTTTATTGAAGTATTATTTACCGTAGGAATAATTTCTTATGTTTAACATTATAGGGAATTATTATACGAGCACAAGAGATGCTACTTCAATAATTTTAAAGTGTAAATAATAAGTATTAGAGTCCGCTTTCATACAGTTTATGTCAGTAAGAGAAAAGCTAGGAATTTACGGTGCTTATTCAAAAAGATTCTCCATTCTGTGTCATTATAGAAATGGGAAGTTTTATTTTCATATTTTTATAAATTTAAAGAAAACTAATCAAAAGTTCGAAAATCTGACTTTAATATGCACAATGACCATTCAGAGGGCACCTTTGTGTTTAATCACGTGACTGTCCGAGCTACCGTTTTCGAGAACAATGAAATATATATATATATATATATATATATACAAATATTGCTCACTTAATAGTATAAGATACATTTTTATCATGTCACGCAGGCGCGCTCTTTTCGCTTTGTTTTTGTAGGTTTGTCTTTGTAAGCTAAATATTTTAGGGCTCCTAGCTTGAAGTTACATTTGCGTCTGGAATTTTTTTTGAACCGCGGATCTTTGACTCCCGGTCCAGGCATTATTAATAAAATTTCAATAAATATGATTTTCTTCCAACCAGTTGATTGTGTGATTTATTTAAAAAAAAAAAATGTATATCATTCTCCCATTGTTTAATGGTGTTTTCCTTTACCTGCGGCTTATTTCTGTTGAGCTATCTACATGATAGACCAGATGTTTCTGCCTAAAGGTTGTCTGAGTGAGTAATGCTGATCGGTTGTCGGCCTGAATAGCTCAATTGGTAGAGCTTTGACCTTGGAAGTCAAAGATCCGGGGTTCGACTCCCGGTCCAGGCATTATTTTCACTCAGTCGGAAAAATAAAATTTCAATAAAATATTTACGTTTTAAATTTTTTTAATTAAATTTTATAGTGAAAGTTTAATTATTGTTATTATTATTATTATGTATTCTTATTATTAAAGAACACAATAACACCAGTCCTCTTTTGTTTTATAAATTGTTATTGAGTATAATTATTATATTTTAAAATATTTTTTCCCCATAATGTGTATAAATAATTACATATCACATCCTCACAGTTTTGCGCGGGTCTCAGTTATACGCGATTTTTAATCAATCCCTTCAAACGCGTATAAACGAGAGATGACAGAATATATATAACAATTATAACTTCTTTTTCTATAGTAAAACCATTAAAATATAAAATCTTATAATAATAATAAAATCATTCAGTGTAGTATGTTTTATTTATTTATTTAATTTTATATTTATATTTATTTATTTAATCATTTTTTAACTATAACGCAACTAAAGTTTAATGCAGAAATTCAAGAAAATAAATGTCGAAATTTCTTGTCCGTAAAGAGATATAAAAAAAGAAAAATGGAAAAAAAAATTGCAATTTTTCTTTTTGTAAAATGTGAGAATAAATCTACTCCAAAATGTTTTTCTAGTGGAATATGTTCAAATTTAATCAGAAGGTAAAAATAAAATCCATGTGCCTATCCCGAGAGAATATGTTTTCTAATTTGTCGTAGCCATATTTTTATAGTCTGAAAGGCATTTTAAAAAATACAATAGCACTCAAAATAATGAAATTTTTTGTCAGCAGGTATTTTTAAAAACATTTCCTTTCATCAAAATAAAGTTCAAAATCGTTAGGGATAGTATATGGATACGAAAAGGAAAAAAAAAGTATTTTATAAACTGAAAGATGGAAGCTTCTGATGATTATATATATATATATATATATATATATATATATATATATATATATTAAGTTATTCCTCATGAATTAATTAAAATTTACATATACATAATCACAGAAAAGCATTTGTATTGGTTATTTTGTTTATTCGCAATTAAATATATTTCAACTTGCCGTAAAATATATATATATATTTTTTTTTGTAGTATAAAATTAATTATTATTATTATTTTTTTTTTATATATAAAAATGAACTTCATTTTTAATGAAATAGACGCCTTTCATTGATAAAAACAAAATAAATCTCGCGATATACACATTTAATTAAACCCTTAAACAATTGCGACTTTCTAATGATTAAAAAGAAAGCATTTTAAATTTTAAATTAGGTAATTTATTTATTTTGGGATTTTTTCATAAGTTTTTACTTATTGGTTTAAATTTTGAGTGACAGCGAGAAATGATCAAAATATTTATGATGTAATTATATGGTTTACTTGTGAATTAAAAATGTTATACGTTTAATATTTATATCACTTTAATTAAATCAAACCAGAACTTTTGATTAGATTTATCGTTGTGAAATATTAAAATCAAAGCTTTTAGATCATTATATATATATATATATATATATATATATATATATATATATATATATATATATGAAGGTTGCACAACGATAAATCTAATTAAAAATACATTATTTATATACATGTGTGTGTGTTTATATATATATATATATGCACTCCTGCTCAAAAGTTTAGCAAGATTTGCAAATGATCAGTTTTTTGCATCACGCATTATTCAGCATATAATTTTATTTATTTTTTATTATATAATATATATATATATATATACGTATTGATTTCACTGACTTCCTCCATAAACACAAACGTTTCCGAGGGCGACTGCCACCCCCCCCCCCTCATCCTCCCACAGTATTTCTCTTTCTATAACTATCCGTATATATACACTAAGCGACAAAAAAAAAAAAAAAAAGCCGCACTGCAGAAAAAATGACTTATACTTTTTTTTTTTTTTCTAATAACTTTTAAATTAATGTTTGAAACAAATAAAACTGTCTCAATGGTTTACATATTAAATTACCTTACAAATATCCTTTATAGGACTTAGCAAATTAATTTCGGATGTATCCACATCCATCTTCAGTGCTAAGTTCAAATGAGACGTCGTTCGTAGCTGTAAACATCTTTCCTGGATCTGTAGTTTTATTTCTTCACTTCGCTTCGTTTGTCGGGGCTGTTTATTTCTTGTAATAGTTGCTGCCATTCAGGTGGAATTGCGTAATGCTCTCGGTCATTTACGTTTTGAAAATTAGATGTTATTTCGATGGCCTCTCTTTTTAATGCATAGTTATAACTGCTATACGGGGCTATTTTTTTAATGTTAATTGAATTAATGTTAATTGGGTTACTGTTGTGGGTGGATGAGAAGGCAGTTGAGGATTTTCCATATTTTAGATCTGCTCTATGTTCTTTTTCGCGTTCGTTAAAAATGCGTTTTGTCATATTACATTGTCATACAAAACGCAGAATTTACGAACGCGAAAAAGAACATAAAGCAGATCTAAAATATGGAAAATCCTTAACTGCCTTCTCATCCACCCACAACAGTAACCCAATTAACATTAAAAAAATAGCCCCGTATAACATTTATAACTATGCATTAAAAAAGGAGGCCATCGAAATAACATCTAATTTTCAAACCGTAAATGACCGAGAGCACTACGCAATTCCACCTGAATGGCAGCAACTATTACAAGAAATAAACAGCCCGACAAACGAAGCGAAGTGAAGAAATAAGACTACAGTGCCAGGAAAAATGTTTACAGCTACGAAGGACGTCTCATTTGAACTTAGCACTGAAGATGGATGTGGATACATCCGAAATTAATTTGCTAAGTCCTATAAAGGATATTTGTAAGGTAATTTAATATGTAAAACATTAAGTATAATCCTTTTTTTTTAAACGATTTAATTTAAAACGGTCTCGTTTGCAAAATACCAAAGGGATGAAATAATACCTATGAACATTTTCGATTTAATAAGTCGTTTTATTGCACTCTACGAAGTACTTTTAAAAAATCTGCATAAATCTTTCTTTTTGAACATGATGCAATAAACATACACTTTGTATTTTATTATGATTTATTATATGAAATAAACAAGTTATACCTTAATATACCTTAAATAAAACTATTTATTTGTTAGATCTAAGCAATTTTTTATTAAAAATATGTATTCTGCATTGGGTTAATTCCACTTTTATATGGAATTACTGCTTAAATGCGCAATGGCATAGTTTTATACTGTGTTTTAATATAAATCTCAGAAATTTCAATGTGCCAAATATCACAAATAATTTTTCAAGTTCTGACAGAGTTATAGGTTGCAAATTTCGAATCCTCTCTTCTCTCTTCCGCCTTTTTATAGACGAAAAATTTTCGAGCGGATCGTAATTAGGACTATTTCCATGTCTTATAAAGAAGAAATTCTACTATATCCTTTGTGGAATTTAACTTAAAGTGAAAAAAGATATGATTGCTTACATAATTATAGGTTATCATGGGAATGGATAGGAAATTTTGACAATTTTAAGGGAATAAACATACCATAGACGTCGTGTAGTAAGGTGCACTATCATGCTGAATTGCTGTTTGTGGAAATGTCCAAGATACATCCAAAATAGTCTTTAAGCCACCACTTTTATAAAGATTGTGTTTTATTTCGAGTTAATTGATCCCTTGAGCATAACATTTGCCCGACTGTTTGAAAAATTATGTAACTCCGTACCATAATGTAAGGAGAATGTGTCACTGTTTTAAAAGTGCGATTTTCATTAAATTGGTCATATTTTCGTTGTCCATCTGCTTGTTTTCTTTTGCACGAAATAAGTTAAACTTGACTCATCAAAGAGAAACAGTTTAGCCCAATATTTATCTAATCTTTTATTAATTTTTTTAGCCACATGAGGTCATGCTTTCCTAATTCTCTTCACTAAGAATGGAATATTTTCAAATTTTCTGTCATTTAAACCTGCTTTGTTTAATAGTTGTTGTACTGTATTTAAAGGAATTATGCTGCTAAACACATTTTCTGTATCTCTTTTGTGTTCTAAATGTAATACAAACCGATTTCATAAGCAATGGCTTTTTAACTTACGGCCATCTCACTTGGATGAGCAACATGGCCGCCTAAAACCAAATTTCCAGTTTAAACGGCCAAAAAATTTATATCTTGCTGAAAACCCTTTTTACCAATATGTCGTTAACATTTAATTATTTTGCCATCTCACGTAATGAAATAATTTTTGATTTTCATTCAAAATTTAATACTTTTTGTTTCGTCGTTAACAGCCTTATTTTTACCATTTTTGAAATATATTCTAAAATTACAATTTTGCTGACAATTGCATTTTGTTTTTAACACTGGACTCAAAGCTAAAGTGTATGTGGAGGTCGACATAATAAAATCTGTTCGTAAATTTGCTTTTAAACAATAAAATTGGCGTTTGTAGAAGGCTAAAAGGAAAATATCCAATTCTGTTTTTTCTTTTTCTTTCTTTCTTTCTTTTTTTTTTTTTTTTTTTTTTGTCGCTTAGTGTATGTATATACATGATGTATTCCTAATAACTGATAGTCTTGTATTAATTTACTGTAATTCATAAACACTTGTACCAAATTTCATGCAAAATGATTGCATAACATATCGGAATTGTTTTGTGTAAACCTGTAAATTAAATCCTAATCCTATGTCCGCACTTTTCCACACAAAAAATGCTTTTTAAATTCTAATAATATTTAATAATATTTAATAGGGTGTAACCATGATAAAATACTTTTTAACATATACCGACTACAGACCATAACAGTACGAAATCCTTTTATGTATCCCGGAAAAGGAGACACAGTATTTATATACACTAAAAAAAGAATTCACCTATTTAATTAATCATAACTCCTTAATATTTAAATCTAATTTGACATCATTTTTATGATTACAGAATACTATCCGAAATGCTTTGCGTATTCCTGCAAATAAATAATTTAGTCTATACATATCCCTTTATTTAGAGTAAACATGCTTTTATACATCTTTATAATGTATGTTAATTCCTTTATACTGAATGCAGCATAAACGCGTTAAAATGCGCTTAAATAAAAAATATTTTTGCGTGTCTCTGTACACGAAACATAAACTTTGTATTCATCAGTAAAAACTATTCAACTTATTCTACGTTTTTTATGAATAATTGCACGAAATTTCACATAATTTGGATGATTACGTGATACTGTCGGAACAATTCTGTAAAGCCCTATACATTAGTTAGAAAACATACGAGCACATATTTTCTTCAGAAAACAAGATTTAACTATTTCAGTTACATACCCTAATTTTATTTTGTTGAATGCAGAATAACCATGTTAAAATTCGTTTAAATGGAATTCACCCCATAGACTGTAATGACAAGAAAAGTTTTGGCGTATCCCTGTACACGGTTCATAAATAATATAGACATAAAACTTTATACATTAAAAAAAATAAAGATGTATTTAAATAAATATTAATTAAAAACAAAATAACCTTAGGTAGCATCGAACTGAAGATCTCCCGTTTGCAGAACACGATAAAAAATATATGTGTAATTTCCATACGCATTTTCCTACACTTTTAAACGATACATAATGGCTGTAACATTTTGATAAAAGGGACTTTCTTCATGTCATTTTATCACGAGATGCCACTTTATACAAGAACTGAATGTCATTTATGCAATTAAAAATTACGTGTACAATTAAAACCCGAAAAAACTACTACGTCAGAAACGCCAAAGAAAAATATTGGAAATGCATACAGCTGTTTCGGTAGCCCTTAACGTACCATCTTCAGTTTAAAAAAGATTGTGAATATGGAGAAGTGCTCCTATATAT
Source organism: Salticus scenicus (assembly GCA_963930645.1). Lineage (NCBI taxonomy): Eukaryota > Metazoa > Arthropoda > Arachnida > Araneae > Salticidae > Salticus > Salticus scenicus. The sequence continues at coordinate 149,907,077 of OZ005656.1, forward strand.
AGGAGAGGGAACGAATTTAGTTCAAACAATAGGATTACGGGAAAGGTGGGGAGAGTGGCCAATAGAAATTTAGGAATGTTAGCTCTGTAAACAGTAGAAAAATTAAGAAAATGTGGACTAAATGTACAATTTCTAACAATCAGACAAATAGGGAACAGCGAAATCACAATTTACAAGGTTTTTAAAAATTTTATAAATATGAAAAGCTTTAAAGAAATCGACTTCATGAATAGATTTAGGTCAGCATTTTATTTTAGCTGAATTAAATTTAAAATTATGATTTTCCTCCCAGCAAGGTTTAGAAATAACTGATTTATTGGTTTCTTGTTTGCGGACGTAATACATATGTTCTTTTAGACGAAATTTAAGACTGCGTTTAGTTTGGCCAATATATGATAAACCAGACTGACAGGAAATACTATAAATACCCCAAGAATTATGCATATCAATGGAATCTTTTAACTGAGAAAAAGTGAGTTTATTGGAAGGCGAAAATATTATTTTAAAATCATATTGTTTGAGAATTTTAGCTATGGTTTGACTGGATTTAGGAAAATAGGGTAAGACAATACTGGTATTAGAAGAGACTGATTTAGGATACGAAACACGACGGAGCTGTAATTTTTGGATGTCTTTGTCTATAATGGAAGGGTCATAACCTCTGTCAATTGCAATGGCTTTCAGGTATTTAATTTCAGATTTTAATTAAAAAGGATTTGAACAAATATTAAGGGCACGGTTTACAAAAGTATAGAAAGCAGACATTTTTTGGTTAGGTGGGTGACATGAACGCGCATAAGAAGGAAGGGAGACTGCAAAATTTTTATGGTAGAGGGTGGTTGAAAATTCATTTACAGTGCGAGAGACGAGGATATCAAGAAATGGAAATGAGCCATTATTTTCTATTTCATATGTAAACTGGATATTACTGTCAATTGAATTTAAAGTTTCTAAGACATGGTCAATATTGTGACGAGATCTGTCGATAAGCGTGAATTTGTCGTCAACGTAACGGGTCCAAAAAGGAAAAGATATTTTCTTAAAAAGCTTCATTTCGAAATAGTGCATGTAAATATCTGCGAGAATTAGGGAGAGAAGGGAACCCATGGCTAAACCTTCAGACTGACGATAGAATTTATTTTGGAAAGAAAAAGTGGTTTGTGATAAACGAATTCGGGTAAGAGAAATTAATTCTTGTATTTAAAAAGTTGTGAAATCAAATTCTTTTAATCTATTTTCGAGACAGCAGAGGGCGCCGATTACTGGGACATTAGTGAAAAGAGATTTTACATCAAAAGAAACCATAGTGAGATTAGTGTGAGGGCAGTTTTGAATATTTTTTGCAAATTTTATGGAATTCTTAACACCATAACTATTAGCAGCAAGAAGGGAAGCAAAAATTGTGGTGAGAAATTTAGCCAATTTTTAGGAAGCAGTACCGATATTAGAAATTATGGGACGAAATGGAATATTAGGTTGGTGAACTTTCGGTAAAGCATAAAATCTGGCACAGTTAGCAATAGAAGGGATAATGTGAGATTTAGTCGAGTCCAATAACAAGGGACAAGATTTTATAGCAGATTTAATTTTATTTAATTCTTGAGGAGAGGGGGTCACGGGGCAGAGGAATATATTGATCATCATTAATTAGTTCGGTAACAATTTCGATGTATTGTTTTTTTATCAAAAATAACAATCTGACCACCTTTATCAGCTTTAGTACTGATAATATTTTCATTAGATTTTAATTCCTACGAGGCGTTTTTTTCTGAAAGGCTCAGATTTGATTTAAAATTTTTAGAGCTGAAATTGGCATTATTAAGCATTAAATGACGATGATTTTCTCCCTGTTGGTCAGTCAGTCGAGAATTTTTGAAAGCTTTTTCAACCGGTGCAATTAACTGAGGAAAAGAAGGAGGTTTAGAAATGGCAAAATTTGAATTGAGTTTGAGAATAGAATATTGATTATTGGAAGTTTCAGCATTGAAAAGATTAACGATTACATTTTTATTAACAACAGAGAAGTCGTTCGAATGAATAGTACTCTGTGAATTACGAAGCCGGGTGAATTTATCATGTAATTTAATTGAGTGTTTACGAGGGCGGTTGTCACAACGAATCCAGGAATTGCAATGGATCAACATAAAATTAGGAAGTTCAAAAGCTAACTTTAAGTGGAGAAAGAATATTCTTTAAGTTTAAAGAATATTCTTTCTCTTTCTCTTTTATTCCTTAAAGCAATTTCATGATTTCTTTAAATTTATTTTTGTTTGTAAAGCGATATAGAAAAGAGTTTCCTTTAAATATAGTGACCAGCGAAGAGAGAAAAGCCTCTGTTTATTCCCTACCTTCAATGATTTCATGAGTTAAAGAAGAGTTTTGTTAACAAACTTTGACCTATTAGCGCGCAAGCAGCATCAGGCCGAGTTTTGTACATTTCGAGCTTGATTTTGAATTTTTTCCCACATTCGAAATTCGGTTCGTTGCCGAACCGGGGCTTTGCTAGTATATATATATATATATATATACACACACAGGGTGAGTTTGAGAAAATCTGCCAACTGGAAGGAGGTGATAGAACAGCCCATGTGGAGCATAAAACACCATAGAAACCCTGTCCTATCTCTAAACGTTTCCGAGTTATGGTAGATAGAAGAAAAATCTGTTTTTTTTCCATCCCGTCTGAAAAAACACAAATTTATGAGCTTCCTAAAAAACTTACATGCCAAATAAGCACATATTTGGAAAGAGCAGAAAAAATACTATCGGGTGACACCAATTACATCAGGATACATTAATTTGACGGCGAGCTATAAACGCTAACACATTGGCGAAGTTTAAAATCGACTTGTCGCCAAATTCATTGTCCGGCAATTCTGCAAACATCGTTCAAGCTACAATCGGTCAAATTTACCAAAAACTTCTCCATTCCACAAGCTTTAGAATGAGCAAAAAATAAACCATATCGGTGTTCTAGTTCAGGGGAAATTTAGCCTTTTGATTGAAATACATCCCTGAAAACGGCGTTCGTCGAAATTTGGCAAACGAAACGATGGTGAGTAAATGGAACATATGCAAATTCGTGACTATCTGCATATGGACTCTTAGTGATATGCAGGTGTATTCCAACTTTCCTGTGTGCGCATCCCACTCGCAGGTACAAAAGACGAGTCAATCTGTAACAGCTCATTAGCTCGTCAGCTTCTTTTACGTTTTATGCTGCCTATTGCTTTAGCATTTTCTGGACTTTGCCTGAGCTCGGCCTATTCCTTTCACGCTGTTCTCACGTCTACTTGCTTTATCTTAGTTCGTACTTAGTATGTTTTCCTACATTGGTACGAATTAACCATGTTGGTTCCTATTCCGTAGCCCTTTTTTTCTTCTACTTTTGTAAATTAATATTGAAATTTTATCCCTTTTTGTTTACCCTTCTGAATTTTATTTTCAATTAAAGTCATCACAAGGATCAAATTGTCATACTTTCCAACCTGTAAACAGATATGCCTATTTTTACAAATGCAAAGTACGCGGATATGCATTTTTTGTATGGATTTTGCGATGGAAACTCTCGGAGAGCCGAAGAAGAGTACCATCTATGTTATCCACATCGTCGTGCGTCCAACCGTGCTGTATTTGCCGTAATTCATCGAAGGCTGAGGGAGAGTGGGTCGTTCGGTGTGGTGTACGAAAGGGGCTATGGTCGCTGCTCCGCCACTCGACCGTACTCGACCGAGTGGAGGAAAATCCAAATATGAGTTCACGCATATTTGCGAGAGAAGGTGGAATCTCCCAAAGTAAAGTAATGAATGTTTTGCGCAAAAACCAGTATATATATATATATATATATATATATATATATTACACTGAAAGAGGACGGGGTATATATATGTATATATATATATATATATATATATATATATACATCCCGTCCTTCATATCTATCTATAACCTCTGTCAATTGCAATGGCTATCAGGTATTTAATTTCAGATTTTAATTAAAAAGGATTTGAACAAATATTAAGGGCACGGTTTACAAAAGTATAGAAAGCAGCCATTTTTTGGTTAGGTGGGTGACATGAACGCGCATAAGGAGGAAGGGAGACTGCAAAATTTTTATGTTAGACGGTGGTTGAAAATTCATTTACAGTGCGAGAGATGAGGATATCAAGAAATGGAAATGAGCCATTATTTTCTATTTCATATGTAAACTTGATATTACTGTCAATTGAATTTAAAGTTTCTAAGACATGGTCAATATTGTGACGATATTTGTCGATAAGCGTGATTTTGTCGTCAACGTAACGGGTCCAAAAAGGAAAAGATATTTTCTTAAAAAGCTTGATTTCGAAATAGTACATGTAAATATCTGCGAGAATTAGGGAAAGAAGGGAACCCATGGCTAAACCTTCAGACTGACGATAGAATTTATTTTGGAAAGAAAAAGTGGTTTGTGATAAACGAATTCGGGTAAGATAAATTAATTCTTGTATTTAAAAAGTTGTGAAATCAAACTCTTTTAATCTATTTTCGAGACAGCAGAGGGCGCCGATTACTGGGACATTAGTGAAAAGAGATTTTACATCAAAAGAAACCATAGTGAGATTAGTGTGAGGGCAGTTTTGAATATTTTTTGCAAACTTTATGGAATTCTTAACAGCATAACTATTAGCAGCAAGAAGGGAAGCAAAAATTGTGGTGAGAAATTTAGCCAATTTGTAGGAAGCAGTACCGATATTAGAAATTATGGGACGAAATGGAATATTAGGATAGTGAACGTTCGGTAAAGCATAAAATCTGGCACAATTAGCAATAGAAGGGATAATGTGAGATTTAGTCGAGTCCAATAACAAGGGACAAGATTTTATAGCAGATTTAATTTTATTTAATTCTTGAGGAGAGGGTGTCACGGGGCAGGGGAATATATTGATCATCATTAATTAATTCGGTAACAATTTCGATGTATTGTTTTTTTATCAAAAATAACAATCTGACCACCTTTATCAGCTTTAGTACTGATGATATTTTCATTAGATTTTAATTCCTACGAGGCGTTTTTTTCTGAAAGGCTCAGATTTGATTTAAAATTTTAAGAGCTGAAATTGGCATTATTAAGCATTAAATGACGATGATTTTCTCTCTGTTGGTCAGTCAGTCGAGAATTTTTGAAAGCTTTTTCAACCAGTGCAATTAACTGAGGAAAAGAAGGAGGTTTAGAAATGGCAAAATTTGAATTGAGTTTGAGAATAGAATATTGATTATTGGAAGTTTCAGCATTGAAAAGATTAACTATTACATTTTTATTAACAACAGGGAAGTCGTTCGAATGAATAGGACTCTGTGAATTACGAAGCCGGGTGAATTTATCATGTAATTTAATTGAGTGTTTACGAGAGCGGTTGTCACAACGAATCCAGGAATTTCAATGGATCAACATAAAATTAGGATGTTCAAAAGCTAACTTTAAGTGGAGAAAGAATATTCTTTAAGTTTAAAGAATATTCTTTCTCTTTCTCTTTTATTCCTTAAAGCAATTTCATGATTTCTTTAAATTTATTTTTGTTTGTAAAGCGATATAGAAAAGAGTTTCATTTAAATATTGTGACCAGCGAAGAGAGAAAAGCCTCTGTTTATTCCCTACCTTCAATGATTTCATGAGTTAAAGAAGGGTTTCGTTAACAAACTTTGACCTATCAGCGCGCAAGCAGCATCAGGCCGAATATGTACATTTCGAGCTTGATTTTGAATTTTTTCCCACATTCGAAATTCGGTTCGTTGCCGAACCGGGGCTTTGCTAGTATATATATATATATATATATATATATATATATACACACAGGGTGAGTTTGAGAAAATCTGCCAAACGGAAGGAGGTGATAGAACAGCCCATGGGGAGCATAAAACACCACAGAAACCCTGTCCTATCTCTAAACGTTTCCGAGTTATGGTAGATAGAAGAAAAATCTGTTTTTTTCCATCCCGTCTGAAAAAACACAAATTTATGAGCTTCCTAAAAGACTTACATGCCAAATAAGCACATATTTGGAAAGAGCAGAAAAAATACAATCGGGTGACACCAATTACATCAGGATACATTAATTTGACGGCGAGCTATAAACGCTAATACATTGGCGAAGTTTAAAATCGACTTGTCGCCAAATTCATTGTCCGGCAATTCTGCAAACATCGTTCAAGCTACAATCGGTCAAATTTACCAAAAACTTCTCCATTCCACAAGCTTTAGAATGAGCAAAAAATAAACCATATCGGTGTTCTAGTTCAGGAGAAATTTAGCCTTTTGATTGAAATACATCCCTGAAAACGGTGTTCGTCGAAATTTGGCAAACGAAACGATGGTGAGTAAATGGAACATATGCAAATTCGGGACTATCTGCATATGGACTCTTAGTGATATGCAGGTGTATTCCAACTTTCCTGTGTGCGCATCCCACTCGCAGGTACAAAAGACGAGTCAATCTGTAACAGCTCATTAGCTCGTCAGCTTCTTTTACGTTTTATGCTGCCTATTGCTTTAGCATTTTCTGGACTTTGCCTGAGCTCGGCCTATTCCTTTCACGCTGCTCTCACGTCTACTTGCTTTATCTTAGTTCGTACTTAGTATGTTTTCCTACATTGGTACGAATTAACCATGTAGTTCCTATTCCGTAGCACTTTTTTTCTTCTACTTTTGTAAATTAATATTGAAATTTTATCCCTTTTTGTTTACCCTTCTGAATTTTATTTTCAATTAAAATTATCACAAGGATCAAATTGTCATACTTTCCAACCTGTAAACAGATATGCCTATTTTTACAAATGCAAAGTACGCGGATATGCATTTTGTGTATGGATTTTGCGATGGAAACTCTCGGAGAGCCGAAGAAGAGTACCATCCATGTTATCCACATCGTCGTGCGTCCAACCGTGCTGTATTTGCCGTAATTCATCGAAGGCTTAGGGAGAGTGGGTCGTTCGGTGTGGTGTACGAAAGGGGCTATGGTCGCTGCTCCGCTACTCGACCGTACTCGACCGAGTGGAGGAAAATCCAAATATGAGTTCACGCATATTTGCGAGAGAAGGTGGAATCTCCCAAAGTAAAGTAATGAATGTTTTGCACAAAAACCAGTATATATATATATATATATATTACACTGAAGGAGGACGGGGTATATATATGTATATATATATATATATATATATATATATACATCCCGTCCTTCATATCTATCTATAACCTCTGTCAATTGCAATGGCTATCAGGTATTTAATTTCAGATTTTAATTAAAAAGGATTTGAACAAATATTAAGGGCACGGTTTACAAAAGTATAGAAAGCAGCCATTTTTTGGTTAGGTGGGTGACATGAACGCGCATAAGGAGGAAGGGAGACTGCAAAATTTTTATGGTAGACGGTGGTTGAAAATTCATTTACAGTGCGAGAGACGAGGATATCAAGAAATGGAAATGAGCCATTATTTTCTATTTCATATGTAAACTTGATATTACTGTCAATTGAATTTAAAGTTTCTAAGACATGGTCAATATTGTGACGATATTTGTCGATAAGCGTGAATTTGTCGTCAACGTAACGGGTCCAAAAAGGAAAAGATATTTTCTTAAAAAGCTTGCTTTCGAAATAGTGCATGTAAATATCTGCGAGAATTAGGGAGAGAAGGGAACCCATGGCTAAACCTTCAGACTGACGATAGAATTTATTTTGGAAAGAAAAAGTGGTTTGTGATAAACGAATTCGGGTAAGAGAAATTAATTCTTGTATTTAAAAAGTTGTGAAATCAAACTCTTTTAATCTATTTTCGAGACAGCAGAGGGCGCCGATTACTGGGACATTAGTGAAAAGAGATTTTACATCAAAAGAAACCATAGTGAGATTAGTGTGAGGGCAGTTTTGAATATTTTTTGCAAACTTTATGGAATTCTTAACAGCATAACTATTAGCAGCAAGAAGGGAAGCAAAAATTGTGGTGAGAAATTTAGCCAATTTGTAGGAAGCAGTACCGATATTAGAAATTATGGGACGAAATGGAATATTAGGTTAGTGAACTTTCGGTAAAGCATAAAATCTGGCACAATTAGCAATAGAAGGGATAATGTGAGATTTAGTCGAGTCCAATAACAAGGGACAAGATTTTATAGCAGATTTAATTTTATTTAATTCTTGAGGAGAGGGGGTCACGGGGCAGGGGAATATATTGATCATCATTAATTAATTCGGTAACAATTTCGATGTATTATTTTTTTATCAAAAATAACAATCTGACCACCTTTATAAGCTTTAGTACTGATGATATTTTCATTAGATTTTAATTCCTACGAGGCGTTTTTTCTGAAAGGCTCAGATTTGATTTAAAATTTTTAGAGCTGAAATTGGCATTATTAAGCATTAAATGACGATGATTTTCTCTCTGTTGGTCAGTCAGTCGAGAATTTTTGAAAGCTTTTTCAACCAGTGCAATTAACTGAGGAAAAGAAGGAGGTTTAGAAATGGCAAAATTTGAATTGAGTTTGAGAATAGAATATTGATTATTGGAAGTTTCAGCATTGAAAAGATTAACGATTACATTTTTATTAACAACAGGGAAGTCGTTCGAATGAATAGGACTCTGTGAATTACGAAGCCGGGTGAATTTATCATGTAATTTAATTGAGTGTTTACTATGGCGGTTGTCACAACGAATCCAGGAATTGCAATGGATCAACATAAAATTAGGATGTTCAAAAGCTAACTTTAAGTGGAGAAAGAATATTCTTTAAGTTTAAAGAATATTCTTTCTCTTTCTCTTTTATTCCTTAAAGCAATTTCATGATTTCTTTAAATTTATTTTTGTTTGTAAAGCGATATAGAAAAGAGTTACCTTTAAATATTGTGACCAGCGAAGAGAGAAAAGCCTCTGTTTATTCCCTACTTTCAATGATTTCATGAGTTAAAGAAGGGTTTCGTTAACAAACTTTGACCTATTAGCGCGCAAGCAGCATCAGGCCGAATATGTACATTTCGAGCTTGATTTTGAATTTTTTCCCACATTCGAAATTCGGTTCGTTGCCGAACCGGGGCTTTGCTAGTATATATATATATATATATATATATATATATATATATATATACACACAGGGTGAGTTTGAGAATATCTGCCAAACGGAGGGAGGTGATAGAACAGCCCATGAGCATAAAACACCACAGAAACCCTGTCCTATCTCTAAACGTTTCCGAGTTATGGTAGATAGAAGAAAAATCTGTTTTTTTCCATCCCGTCTGAAAAAACACAAATTTATGAGCTTCCTAATAGACTTACATGCCAAATAAGCACATATTTGGAAAGAGCAGAAAAAATACTATCGGGTGACACCAATTACATCAGGATACATTAATTTGACGGCGAGCTATAAACGCTAATACATTGGCGAAGTTTAAAATCGACTTGTCGCCAAATTCATTGTCCGGCAATTCTGCAAACATCGTTCAAGCTACAATCGGTCAAATTTACCAAAAACTTCTCCATTCCACAAGCTTCAGAATGAGCAAAAAATAAACCATATCGGTGTTCTAGTTCAGGAGAAATTTAGCCTTTTGATTGAAATACATCCCTGAAAACGGCGTTCGTCGAAATTTGGCAAACGAAACGATGGTGAGTAAATGGAACATATGCGAATTCGTGACTATCTGCATATGGACTCTTAGTGATATGCAGGTGTATTCCAACTTTCCTGTGTGCGCATCCCACTCGCAGGTACAAAAGACGAGTCAATCTGTAACAGCTCATTAGCTCGTCAGCTTCTTTTACGTTTTATGCTGCCTATTGCTTTAGCATTTTCTGGACTTTGCCTGAGCTCGGCCTATTCCTTTCACGCTGCTCTCACGTCTACTTGCTTTATCTTAGTTCGTACTTAGTATGTTTTCCTACATTGGTACGAATTAACCATGTTGGTTCCTATTCCGTAGCACTTTTTTTCTTCTACTTTTGTAAATTAATATTGAAATTTTATCCCTTTTTGTTTACCCTTCTGAATTTTATTTTCAATTAAAGTCATCACAAGGATCAAATTGTCATACTTTCCAACCTGTAAACAGATATGCCTATTTTTACAAATGCAAAGTACGCGGATATGCATTTTGTGTATGGATTTTGCGATGGAAACTCTCGGAGAGCCGAAGAAGAGTACCATCTATGTTATCCACATCGTCGTGCGTCCAACCGTGCTGTATTTGCCGTAATTCATCGAAGGCTGAGGGAGAGTGGGTCGTTCGGTGTGGTGTACGAAAGGGGCTATGGTCGCTGCTCCGCCACTCGACCGTACTCGACCGAGTGGAGGAAAATCCAAATATGAGTTCACGCATATTTGCGAGAGAAGGTGGAATCTCCCAAAGTAAAGTAATGAATGTTTTGCACAAAAACCAGTATATATATATATATATATATTACACTGAAGGAGGACGGGGTATATATATATATATATACATCCCGTCCTTCATATCTATCTATAACCTCTTTCAATTGCAATGGGTATCAGGTATTTAATTTCAGATTTTAATAAAATAGGATTTGAACAAATATTAAGATATTCAAATACACATATAATATTTGAACAAATATTACAAACATATTTTTTTTTTCCAAAATAAATTCTATCGTCAATCTGATGGTTTAGCCATGGATTCCCCTCTCCCCCAATTCTCGCAGATATTTACATGCACTATTTCGAAAGCAAGCTTTTTTAGAAAATATCTTTTCCGTTTTGGACCCGTTACGTTGACGACACCTTCACGCTTATCGACATATCTCATCACAATATCTACCATGTCTTAGAAACTTTAAATTCAATTGACAGTAATATCCAGTTTACATATGAAATAGAACATAATGGCTCCCTTCCATTTCTTGATACCCTTGTCTCTCGCACTGTAAATGGATTTTCAACCACCGTCTATCGAAAAAAAATTTGCTGTCTCCCTTCCTCCCCATGCGCGTTCATGTCACCCACCTAACCAAAAAATGGCTGCTTTCTACACTTTTGTAAACCGTACCCTTAATATTTGTTCAAATCCTATTTTATTAAAATCTGAAATTAAATACCTGAAAGCCATTGCAATTGACAGAAGTTATGACACTTCCACTATAGACAAAGCTATCCAAAAATTACAACTCCCTCATATTTCGTCTACTAAATAAGTCTCTTCTAATATCAGTATTGTCTTACCCTATTTTCCAAATCCAGTCAAACTATAGCTAAAATTCTCAAACAATATGATTTTAAAATAATATTTTCGCCTTCCAATAAACTCACCTTTTCTCAGTTAAAAGATCCCATTGATATGCATATTTCTTGGGGTATTTATAGTATTTCCTGTCAGTGTGGTTTATCATATATTGGCCAAACTAAACACAGTCTTAAATTTCGTCTAAAAGAACATATAAATTACGTCCGCAAATAAAAAAACCAATAAATAAGCAATTTCTAAACATTGCTGGGAGGAAAATCATAATTTTAAATTTAATTCAGCTAAAACAATTTGCAGACCTAAATCCATTCATGAAATCGATTTCTTTGAAGCTTTTCATATTTATAAAAATTTAAAAAACCTTGTAAACTGTGATTTTGCTATTCCCTATTTGTCTGACTGTTGTAAATTTTATATTAAGTCCACATTTTCTTAATTTTTCTACTGTTTACACAGCTAACTTCCTAAATTGCTATTGGCCACTCTCCCCACCTTTCCCGTAATCCTATTGGTTGAACTAAATTCGGCCCCTCTCCTATATATACGAGCACTTCTCCAGATTCAGAATCCTTTTTGCACTGAAGACGGTACGCTTAAGGCTACCAAAACAGCTGTATGCATTTCCAATATTTTTCTTTGGAGTTTCTGACGTAGTAGTTTATTCGGGTTTTAATATTCCAACGCCAAGTCTCCTGTTATTACGTGTACAATTACCCCTTTTTTAATTATATCAGTATTTATTCTATAATCGATAATAAAATAAACAAATCTGAAATCTAAAGAAACATACTTTTAACTTTAATTTTTGAATAATATGACAATACATTTAAATATAAAGATCTACTAAAAAATTAATTTATACAAAGCATGTTTTCAAATATTTTCAATTTATTTATTTATTTATTGATTTTCAAAAAATATATTTTTTATCAATAATATTTAATAATAGAAATATCAGAATATATAGAATATATATCAGAATATATAGAGAATAACAGAAACGAAAAACAATAATATGATATTTGCTGCAGAATACTGAACAAAAAAAAATTAAAAAAAAAAAAAAAAAAAAAATCCTTTTTAAAATCATTCAATTATAATTCAGATATTCATTTATAATTATTATTATTTGCTGTTGTATCAGAAAATAATTGCCTTTCATTCCTAGAACATGTAAAACGAATTTAATCATATAAAACGCAAATTCGATGTTAAAAGAAAAAAGCCTAATTTTTTCATTTGAAAAGATTTATAAGAAAAATTGAATAAACAGGAAGGAATAAAAAATTCCTTTCTTTTTTTAAAAAAGGATTCCTTTCTTTTTTAATGTTTTACCACACTTCTTATTTCTATTTTATTATAGCAAAAATGATTTCAAAAATTTTTCGTCATCTATCAAATTTAGCTTCTCTAGGTGTCATTGAAAAAAAATTCAACATGGTTGACTGCATACTGAATCTTACCTAGTGTGTTTTCTGAATTGTTTTCCAGTCATCAATCAAAATAAATATCAAGTTCAAACAGAATACACGCTGAGAATAATATAGATCGAAGTAAAATTTACTTTAGACTTTAAGTATGTATGAAATTACTTTTGTTTGTATACTCGATGCGATCAAATATCAATATTTTCCCCTAATGCATTTTATTTGAATAAATTACTTTTTTGAATATTTCTGCCTGTAAAAGTATACAAGGTCTTTATATATATATATGCGCATTAAAAATACAAATTGAATTTATTATTATTTATGAATAAAGTTATATTTAAAACTGCCATGTTTGTCATTATTCCTGGGATTGAAAAATATTATTTCCTATTTATCTTTTATTAATTAGTAGAGTGTATATTTAATCATAGCATAAAACTTTTGTTTGAACATTGTACAGATTTAACTTTCATAGATGTAATTATAATGTAAATTTGCATAGACTTAATTATAATATAAAGATAAAAATTATTACATCACATAGGTATACAAAAATGAAGTTGACAAAATTTGATTTGATAATTTTATCTGATCTTTATGTTTTTTGATCTGCTGAAACCGAAAATACAGCCCAATTTTCTCTATCACGTATAGATTTTGGCCAATACAGGGTGCTTAACGACACAATTTCTTACTTATACCATTATAACAATAGGTTGGTTGCTTGGTTGTTGGGTGTGGTTTTACGTCACACTAGTGTTGCGCAACTACCGCAATAGGTATCCATAAATAATTAATCATGGAAATATACAGTAAAACGTACCATATTATTACATTGGTTGAAGAGTAGTGGAAGAAATTTTATAGGTAGGCATCCTGTATACACAAAAATCTATATGTGATAGAGAAAAACTGGCATCTTTTTTGGTTTCAGCACACCAAAAATCATAAAGATCAGCCAAAATTATAAAATCAAAATTTTACATGTCGACCTATGTTATTATTGCCGGGAATTTTTCTTTTCTAACTGTAAATACTTATTCCTCTTCTAAAGCATTGCATTATTCAATTAATAAGCAAAATGATTTTACGTATTGGAGATTAAATATTTGACATCTTATTCTCAACAATTGATGTTGTGAATACCAATGTCTTATATATATATACACCCGCAGCATATAAATTGCTAAACACAACTACCTACTTTTTACTTTCTTTTACCCATAGGTCGAGAAAGTAATGTTTTAGGGTCAAATTTTCGAACGTGAGTTTTTGTTATATTTACATGTTTTGAGGTCCTCTGAATACGAAAATCATGTTTTTAGAGAATGGTATGTGTGTCTGTTTGCCTGTTATCAGCATATCTCAAGAAAAAGTAGTAGCAGAAATTCCAAACTCGTTATTCTAAATGTGTATCATATAGGGATGCTACAGCAATCTTTTCGTTGAGATGAAACAAATGCTTCGTGTACAGGGACACTCAAAAGTATTCAAATACATTACGTCTATGGGGGAAATTGCAGGTAAGTAGAGTTTAACATGTATAGACTGCACTAAACTAAATAAAACGAATATATATTTTTTGTAATAGAGATAGTCAACTGAAAAAAAAAAAAATGTGCATGTAGGAGCCTCGCCGAGGAAGTACACCCTCGAGGGGAGTAAACTTTCATGATGGGTATATTTCAAAAGAGCTCGCCAATACATTTAAAATGAATGATTGAACCATCGATATGCGATAATTTAAAATAAAGTTATCGATTTTTTTCATTTTTAACAAAAAAAAAAAAAAAAAAAAATCAGACATTCTGGTGCATCAGACATTTAGAGCGTGTTCAGTAGAGTGCCCGAGATGGATCAATTCGACCGGGCGATGACGTCACTGATCCTGGACCGGTCTTGGATCGGGCCAGGAATCTACTGAACGCTTTGGAACAATTTTGACGTGATAGGAGCAGCGCCATCTATCTAATTTGACCTGTATTATTGTATTTCTGTTGTTTATTTTGTCTGGACTTTTAATACGTATTTCCATAAAATGCTAAACTATATTACGTTTTTTCTTAAAAAAAAAAAAAAAAAAAAAAAAAGAAAGAAAGAAAGAAAGAAAGAAAGATCTTTTATGTAATAACAGTTTTACTTCTTTCTTATTAATGTAGAATTCTGTACTCTGCTAACAAAAAATATGAAGCTATTAATTGATTGTACTGACAAATTACTGATATACATTACTTTGGTTATGATTTTTCTAAATTCACGTATAAATTTTAATCATGAAAATGTTAAGAATGTTACGTTACATTTATTTTTAAAGGAGCAGAGTAGATTTATCTTAAATGAGCACTTAAAACACCTTTCTTTCTCTTCGTATTTTATTATGAACAGAAATGTACAACAAAAACGTTTTTGAAAAAAATAAATAAATAAATTATATAAAATATGAAATATGCTGTTCATTTAATATAATGGATTTATATAAAAAATAATCTTATATTCTTCTTCGATTTATGAATCAATATAAAGAGCTTTTTCTCTTATTACCGACTGAATATTAAAATAAACTAGCAATGTAAACAACACTGCATAATTTTATAGCTACTTTTTTTACAGTCTGTTTTGTTTATTAAATTTAATAATTGACATCTTAAACGTATTTTTACCTAAATTAAAAATATGTGGAAGGATTTTAATTTATTTACTTATAGTTAACTTATTGTTTTAAAGGTAAAAAAGACAATCGTTTACAAACTTTTCTATTTGTAAACAAAAAACAATCGCATGAATGAAAAGCTTTGTCTGAAAAAAAAAAAAATAATAATATAATTTTTCCCAGCTTAATTTTATCTATTAAATTAACAAAATATGATAGCGTCCGAATTAAAAAAAATATATTTTTTTGTTTCAATTAAAATTTTGTAAATTTTTGTTTTAATTTTATGTTTGAATGTTACGTTCATCAATAAAAAAAATTACGTATCGAAAATCGTTATTACGTAAAAAATCTTTTTTTCACAATAAATAAACAAACATAATATAGTTTAGCATTTTATGGAATTACTTACCTTATTTTCTACAGCACAAACAATGCATATAAATAGGTACATCTGTATTAATCCTCAGCTAATCAAACAAATAAACAATCATTGACAAAAACAGATGTTCATTGTTCAGGTTTTCACTGCGTAATGTCAATCAGAGCCTGATTTTCAATCTATTGCGCATTTGATCCATCACGTGACCCAATGGATCAATAAATTTTTCTGGGCTTTCTGATCCACGACCGGTCGAGATCGGTCCATTCCACTGAACGATGTAACTCTGGATCGGTCGACACCACTGAACGCTTTGGCTCGGAATCTTTCGACCGGTCGTGGATCGGGCGCTCTACTGAACACGCCCCTAGGGTTGTCACATATACCCAGCATTTCCTTACATAAACAAACGACAGTCATTATTTTTATCGTATTGTATTACTTTGGAGTTACTTTTTTAATCATTTTCATAATTTTAGCTCGGTAAATAGTCATATGGAAGATTGTTTAGTGAAAAATTTCTATAATCACTCAAGAAAAGAACATAAAATGTTCAGATTTCCATAAGATAATTTAGGAAGAATAGTATAATATAACTTTTATTTACTTATATTTTCCTCTGTGTTTTTCGCATGTTCAAATGTAAAAATACGAATAATGTGCTATTTTAATCATAATATTTATGGTAATAACCATAAATTAAAGAAGGCGTTTTAATACTGTGCGTTTGAGTTTTGGCGACATTTTTGGGGGTCGCCAAAGTTGTTTCGTTTCCGTATTGTAATTGCGTTTTTTTTTTTTTTTTTTTTTTAGGTTCGTTTTTCTAAATGAATAGTATATGCTGGAAATAGCAGAAAAAGCAAGTAAATAAATAATGATTTTCCACTTTTAAACAATAAGAACATTTTTTTTTTTTCAAAAAGTTATGATTTGTACTTGAAACAAACAGAAATATTCCTAACAACACATCTTATCCCCTGTACACCCACAAAATATCCTGAGGATGAAAAAACATACCAAGAATGTACTGTTTATAAATGTGTTGTTAGGGTTATTACCTGTTGCTTATTGTTCTTGACCGTCTTGGCCGATCGTAGCTTCATATCAAGATTTCTTAAAATATCTTGTTAAGCGATAAGGACGCCAAGCGGGAATGCTGCCCTCATCCGAGGCAACAAAATGGCGGCGATGCGCCGGCCTATATATTTTGTTTAAGGGGCTCTAGCTTTAACAACTGCTTCACTGGGTATGAGAGTGAATAGTGTATGGGTTGTTTTTATACAGATATTATGGACGCTTTTATACAGACCTGTTACGCCTCAAAACTTCTGGATTATAGGCGAACATATACAGAATAAATTTAAATAGTAGATACTACAGTTACTCCTACTTAATTTGTTAATAGCCGTACCTGTTGGAAGAGTGAGTGGGGATAGTCAAGTCTGGTGGATCTTACCAAAACTGTTGAGAAAAAGATTTATTAGTACTATAGAGTTCTAACAGATGACGTCACGAGCATGTTTGCTGAGGGACAGTTGACCTCACTGACCCATTTTATCAATGCGGAATAGAGTTACAAATTTATTGTAACACAGTGTTGTAAATGTATTTGCAAAAGCATAAAAAAATTCGACTACTACGCTTCCAAAAGCATGGAAAAATTAGCGTTGTCCTTCAGCAAAGTACGGTTGTTAAGAAGAAAGTCACGTGGTTGTTAGAACTCTATTAAAACTTTTGGCATTTAAAGTTTTAGATTTAAGTTCTTGATCTATAGTACAAACGAATTTTAATACTGGAATCTCCCATTTCATTTTGTCTAGTATTCGCAGACATCGAAGATTGCAGGCTAACAGGCCTCAGATCTGGTGTAGCGGAAGATTTTTCTCCAGTTTAATTTTTCTTTTAGATACATTCTTTTTGATTTCAATTATTTTGTGACAAAAATCTTCTTGTTTGTGACCAAATAGTAAATGATAAGGAATTTCAGTCCTAAATTTAAATGATGAGATGATTTTTTTTTTCTTTTTCACTACTGTATCACACTTAGTACTTAAACTTAACATTTTTGTATTTAACGATAAAGTACTAATCTGATGTTTTAATAAATCATCATTTTCCTCAGAAATCGTAATTGAATTTAACGTCTGAATTGGTGAAAACATTGGATACATTTTTTTTTTTTTTTTTTTTTTTTTTGTGGAAACGGATCTGATGGCGGCGGCAGTAATTCTTCACTACGTAATGGAATACGTGATATATCATCGTTGTTTCCATGCGCTACAGATTTGTTTTGTATTTTATGTCATACTAGAAATATTTTTTATTTGAAAGCATATCTTTGAATTCAATTCAATCATTTTGTGCCAAAACTTTTTCTTGTTTGTGACCAAATAGTAAATTATTAGGAATTTCAGTCCCGAAATTAAATGAAGATATGTTTTTTTTTTCGTTTTTTAATTACTGCATCACACTTAGTACTTAAACTTAACATTTTTGTATTTAATGATAAAGTACAATATTGAATTTAACGTCTGAATTTGTGAAAAAATTTGCTACAACTTTTTTTGGTGGAAACGGATGTGATGGCGGCGGCAGTAATTCTTCACTACGTAATGGAGCATCGTTTTTTCCATGTTCTACAGATTTCTTTTGTATTTTATGTCATACTAGAAATATTTTCTATAAAGCATATCTTTGAATTCCAGATATCAAAATTACCGGCGTATCTAAGTTGGCGAAAATATGGATAACAAAATATCTTTGTAGAAAGAATAGAGCCGATTCCAAAAAGCAATTAATATTCAAACAAATAAAAAGAGAAGAAAATTGGCATAAAATTAAACTGTAAATTGCACCAAAAAGTATAAAATAATTTCCTTCACCAAACAACATAAACACTACAATTAAACATAACGTTTGATGTCGGCGCAAAATTAAATAAAATTTTTAAATATTTGTTTTCAGACCTGTAGCTATAAATGCTGTTGTCTCGAATGATCAATTTTCATATTTTCTTTGTTATTTTATCACTGTATACAATTGGTCCGTCAGTAACTTCGACATAGTACAGTGAACATTCTTCGGAATTCGGTATTTATGTTCCTACGAAGTTATAGTTAGTATAAATTTGATAACAATCATCCTTGGATTCTTTTGGATTTGGCGATCAAAACGTAATGAAAAATTTACACGCCAGATGTATATTTATATAATATATATCGTACAAAGTACTGTTTCATATTCTTGATTGGTATCTTAATATACCTTATTAAAATAACCATGATTTCTTATAGGAATTAAATATGTTTACCGATATAACTTGGCGATTTTGTTTCACCAAGAACGTCAGATACCAGCAGCTCCGCCAACTTTTGCAGTTTACGAAATCTTATTTCTTTAATTCAATCTAAGTTGTTTTCGGCTGTGTTTTGCAGATGCTAAAGCGAGATGTATATTTTGAATAGAATTTGATTTTTGTATTTTATAGGAGCATGGCGCTTGCTGTTATTGTAAAATTTGCTGCTGAATACATCATTTTGCCACTTAATTTGATATTCTTTCTCGATTAATCCGTATGATTTTCACATTGTTCTAAGCGCCAATCCATATACTTTTTTTTTCTTTCTTCCCTTCATATTCTTTTTTTTTTTTTTCCTGACCACTATACTAATTTTCCTGCATTTTTTCAAGCATCATATTAAATTTTTCATTACTTAATGCAAATTTTTAGCATTACTATCATTTGAAGCTTCTTCTATCACGGGATTCAGACTTTCATCTTCAAAAAAATCTCTCTTCATATTTTTATAAGTTTTAACAATATACCTCTTTTTAGGTCTTCCCGGTTTTACTGTTTTTAATTTTCTTGGTCGGGCTGCTCTATTTTAATCATTATTTCTGAATTTTTTTAAATTTGTATTTTTGCTTCATTTGCTTCTTCTAAGATTCACCATTTATGTCTTCTCAGCTTAATGGTTCTTGTTTTATGAGTGCTAGAGGCCTATTTCAGTCGGTACAGTTGTCGAATTTTTATAATACACCCTTAATTAGTGCTAATGGCCTATTTCAGTCGGTTTATTGAATGGGGATTTATTGAATGAAGTCCCCCAAAGGCACAACTTTGACATGAGTCCACCCCCAGGCCCAACTTTGACATGAGTCCCCCCCAAGGTACCCCTATTTCAGTCGGTACAGCGTTGTCGAATTTTTATACGTCACTCTTAATTAGTGCTAAGGGCCTATTTCAGTCGGTTTATTGAATGGGGATTTATTGAATGAAGTCCCCCCAAGGCCCAACTTTGACATGAGTCCCCCCCCAGGCCCAACTTTGACATGAGTCCCCCCAAGGTACCCCTATTTCAGTCGGTACAGCGTTGTCGAATTTTTATACGTCACTCTTAATTAGTGCTAAGGGCCTATTTCAGTCGGTTTATTGAATGGGGATTTATTGAATGAAGTCCCCCCAAGGCACAACTTTGACATGAGTCCCCCCCAGGCCCAACTTTGACATGAGTCCCCCCCAAGGTACAACTTCGACATGAGTCCTCCAAAGGCCCAACTTTGACATGAGCCCCCCCCCCCCCAGGCCCAACTTTGACATGAGTCCCCCCAAGGCCCAACTTTGACATGAGTCCCCCCCAAGGTACAACTTTGACATGAGTCCCCCCCAAGGCACACCTTTGACATGAGTCCTCCCCAAGGCACACCTCCCCCTCACTGGGAAAAAGAGAAAAAACGTTGTTTTGCGGCTATAAGAAAGTTTGGACTTCCAACGTTATTTGTTACAATATCTGCAGCTGAAACACATTGGTTTAATTTAATGAAAACTTTAACATGGAATTTAGATCGTCACGAATTAACTAAAGAAGAATTTGTCGATATTAACAAGTTTAGCAGTACGCCTCTGGCACTAAATTTAAATCTGTCAATGTCAGATTTTCATGTTTTAAATAATGAAATAATGTCGTGTCTGTATAATTTATTTCTTGTTTTTCCTCTTATTCATTTAGTGAGATTTCTTTGTTTTGAATCAAGGATAGTTACAGCAAAAATATTTATAATTCGCTTTCACAATTTGAATTACTTTCAAGCACATCTACAAATCTTAAATTTCATGCCAAAATTAATTTTATGTTAGTTAGAAGTAGAATTAGAATTTCACCTCCAAAAATCATGGTTCTATGGCATAATATCAATTAGTATAATAATATGTTTATGAGGATATTTTATATACTGTTTTTATAGAATGATATAGAAATGTCAATTAGAAAAATTTCTAAAATATAAATAACACGGACTTATAAAAATAAACGTTTTGATAGGTTAAAAACTTTTAACACGCAGGGCAAGAATACGGTAAACATAAGTAATATATTTCTAAACTGATGTCATTTACTTAAATGAGTAGTTTAATTTTTATTTATATATATACGCTCGTATTAAAAATGCATTGCAATAAATTACTAAATGATATCCATAAAACTCAGCATAAAATATGTAATTACCTTTCGCACAGATTAATTTTAAAAAGGTCATTAATTTTCTGAAGCCTTCTGATAAAGTAAGTACCTCTCATATTATGTAACATTTTTATAAATATGTTCATTAATACAGAAAATATTTATCATCTTACGTTTCTAGAGTAATAAATACTTAAAGAAAACAATATTGTGTAAAATACAATGTCATTAAATTCAATTGAAAGGACAACAATTTCCGAAATTTTATATTAAAACAGGATATTACATTAAATTAATATATATATATATGTTTGTGTGTGTGCGTTTTCATACAAAATAAAAAACAGATAAGCGTAGAAAATTGTAATCAAGAGTTTCTGCGAAAAATGTAACTTCTTTTGGATGCTATATGCCTTATGTATGTATTAAATATGTGTACCTTCGTAACTTCATATACAAGTCTTTGAATAAACACCATAAAATGCAAGAATTCGTTATAATTATTTCGGGTAGAAAGAAAACACTGTCATTCATCTGGCGAACAAAGTAGAAACGAGTGTTGGATTCATAGATGCACTTATGTTGTTATCATTCATACAAGATATGCAAACATTTTAATTTATTCCGGATTATTTTAAGCCCTGCGTCTATTTCATACAACTGTTTTCTTAAGATTATTTTTTTTCTCATTTTATCGTAGTTATATATTGGAGAAATGTATTCTATAAATAAAGTAATGTTGATTAAAGACGTGGACAAAAATGCTCCGGAATAAATTGAAAGATTGGCAACTATGTTCACAAACGTGTTCATTCATTCTTTCATGTAACAACTGAGTTGGGATCTCCCTAGTTTATACATAAAGGAGCATCTGTTAATTAAAGCCTTAGCATAAGATTTAACTCGCTGTGTATGTTCGTTAATTTATTAGTACGACAGGACTATTTCTTTCAATCTGGCATTTTGCGTCGTTACCAATTAATAGTGTTTCACTTCGAAAGTGCCTATCAATATCCGATTTTACCATTTAATTTCTTAGTCTATATTAAAATATTTTGTGAAATCCGTAAGAACTTATATATATATGCACATATATATACATACATATATATATATATATATGTATATACTTACCATCGGTGAGGATCGAATTCACAACCGTCGGTTTCGTAGTTGTGTACTCTGACCGCAGAGCCAACGGGTCTCGGCTGAATATTTCCTGATTATTTAGACAAGTGTTTTCAGATATTTTTAATTTATTTGTAATTAAAAATCAATACATTATCTGAATATTTAATTAATAATTTTACTGAGTGCCCATTATTATTATTATTATTATTATTATTATTATTATTATTATTATTATTATTTTGAAAGGGTGCTAAAATACAAATATAAGTAGTCCTGTCGTACTAAATTAAATTCTTTCACAGACAGAATTTCATCCACATTTACAATGCTCACGAAGCGAGCATACATCGAGATGCTCCCCACTTCATTACATATATATATATATATATAATACTTGTTATTTAGGTTAATGCGTTTTAAAAATCTTCTATGTAGTTAATGAGTATCTTTTATTAGGTTATACAAGAACTAAAAATAGGTTCAGATTATTAAATGCATAATATGTTTAATAATAAACTTATTTTGTTGTGGTGTAGTTGTTTCTTCTGTAGCGCGATATTACTCAGCGAAACACTGCGTAATTTCTTAGATCGCACCTTGAGCGAACTGCTAAACACACCTATATGATTTTGGAGCCTGCTACATGTTCCATATATATGGTAATATTTGTTTATTAATTAAAACTACCTTTTAGAGGTAATATGTAATTGAGAAATATTTATCTGATATCTCTTATGCATATTTTTGAATGTATTAATAGTAATAGCCAGTAAAAAGTGCACAATGACTTATATTTTATATGCATTAATAAGTAATAACGCCTGATAAATGTTAAAAAAATCTCATATTAGGCGAGACGCAGCTAACCCTCGACGACAGCTTCAAAGTTTCATGTCCATTTTCATTCCAAGTTTTGATTCTTTTTTTTTTTTTTTTTGTCGTTGTTCTTCAACACTCTTGTGATTGTGACTTTTTCTGTTCTCATCTCATGTAAATTTCTATGGTTATTTATTCTTTTTTCCCTGTCTAAAGTTTAAAGATAATTATTTTCAACCGGAAACTTATAATTCTCTAATATTTTTTTCTAAAGATATAATTAATACCGATTCTCTCAGCTCAGACTATAATTTTATTTGTTACAGTTTCGATAAGAATCAAGAATTATATATTAATCCTTACTATTTATACCTAATTTATTTATAAAATTATTTATATCATAGA
Source organism: Salticus scenicus (assembly GCA_963930645.1). Taxonomy (NCBI): domain Eukaryota; kingdom Metazoa; phylum Arthropoda; class Arachnida; order Araneae; family Salticidae; genus Salticus; species Salticus scenicus. The sequence continues at coordinate 149,930,582 of OZ005656.1, forward strand.
AATATTTGAATAATAATATAACATTTGCCAAGCTTTTCTATTTCAGACTTCAATGTATTTTAGATATAATAAATATTTTTAAAAGATTTCATCGCATGAATAATCCCCATGATTTTGTTAAAATCCAAAATGCCAGAGCTTAAAATATTTTTCATATTTCAGAAGATTTTTTTCTTAAAGAATATAGACATTTGAGAAAAATTGCAGATGGAAACCACTTTGCTATTCTTTCTGAAAAGTGGTTATAAATATCCGTATTTAATATACTGCTAACAAAATTTTTAATAAAATATTTCTCAACCAAGAAATTTTGATTCAATATAACTGAAAAGATTTATTACGTTACAAAAGCAAATTATAAAATGAATTTGTTATGAGTGATTTCAACTAACTTATGTACATATATATATATATATATATATAATGATTAATTTCAAATGAAATCTAGTGTATCTATATAAAGTGTGCTTTTGTAGTGAAATATGAGATATATATTTAGAAATTTATATAATGATAAAACTGTATATAATAAAGAAATAATATGCGTAAGTTTATACAGAAAAAAATATACTTTTGAATATTTTCTTAAGTTAATACTTAAATAACGTCTTTAACAAATTAAGGACAAGCTATTTACAGTGTATATTGATAAATCTTCGTAACTATAATTTTTAAAAAGCAAGAAATTAGTTGATATTAACGAAATACGAATGATATTTTTTTTATTATTATTTATTTAAACTATTATGCTGTGGTCACCACAAGACTTTCTTTTTATATTGCAATATAAATTCACTCAGTGTATACGAGAATTATGTATTAAAATTATTATTTATCAACGTTTTTTCCATCATAAACTTAGACAAGTTTCATTCAACACTGAGAAGCATAAACATAATGTCGAAAGAAAATCAATTTTATGCTATACAACAGAAAATTTAAGAAATACTTTATTTTTCTTCTTAAAAGTGAAAAAAAAAATTCCATTACTTTTATACAAACTATTTTATTTTATTGTTTTATTATTATTTACTTATTTTTGATCTAGTTTTCATGTGGGCTAATATGCCCTGTTAGAAATCGCTCTTCGGGTTATTATTTTTATTTAAGTGTTTTATTTGAATTATGTAAATTTTAATATTTTATTTATTTATTTTTAATTGAAATGTTTAGTTTGCGTGTCTGGATTTTTCAAGGCGTCACATTGTTAAATTTTATATTACAATATTTATTTCTTTTTTTACATCTTTTTACGTTTTTAATAAACTGTGAACATCTTGTGTTCATTGTTCATAAATTCCTTTATGTGCGATAAAGATTTATAATGCACTAACCCCCCTCCCCCTCCCCCCCAAAAAACTGGTATATTTGACTGATATTGTGTAGGGTCCCCGCATGCACACAGAAGTGCCTCAATACGAAGTCGCATGGACTCGACTAATGTCTGAACATGTGCTGGAGTTAAATCACACAGGGGTAATTCCCACAGGACGTAATTCCTGCTGGGCAATCCACAAGTCTACAGGATATCGAAGAGGGAGGGGGAGATCTTTTCTAAACAGCACGTTACAAGTCATCCCAGTAATGTCGAAAAACGTTCATGTATGAGAATTTAGGTGTCCATTGGCCATCGTTAAAGTAAGAAGAGGACTCCTGGACTCACCCGGTAGCAAATCTCGCCGTGTGGTGTGTCGCATTGTTATGCTTGGATTGCCCATGTCCCTTGGAATGCACAAATCGCATGAATGGTTGCAAACGATCGGACAAGATGCTTACGTATCTATAATTTGTCAGGGTCGTATTTAGATGTGTTAGGGATCCTATATCAGAGCAATTCTCCATAACATGTCAGTGCTTAGAGGATAACTTCGCATCTTGAGAAATAGGTCCAGGAGGATATCCTCGCATTCGTGCACATCCATCGGAACAACATAACAGGAAACGTGACTTTTCAGACAAGACAACGCGTTTTCAGTCATCAACATTCCAATAACGGTATTGGCGGGCCCAGACAGGCGTAAAGCTTTGTGTCATGCAGTCAAGAACAGTACACGACAGAAATCCCATACCAATGATGGTATGTTTACAGATCCTAACTTTGCACTTCATGATGTTCCACCATTGAAATCTGTAGCAATTTGAGGAAGGATTACGCGTTTGACATGTTTAATGGTTCTCACCAATCATCCTTAGTCCCGTTCTTTTACAACAATTTCCCAGGCACAGAAATGTCGGAGATCTGATGTTTTACTAGAATGCCGATGATACAGTACATTCGTGAAATCGTCATACGCGAAAATCCAAATGTGATGGCTACTTCGGAAATGCTATAACTCCTCTTTCGTGCATTAATTAAAATATCATGTTCAACGTCGCTTAAATGTAGATAACCTGCCATTGTAGCAGCAGTAATAGATCTACATATGTTATCTTTTATAAGCACTGCCGACCTCATCGCATTACTCTGATTGGTTTCATGCCTATATTATTTGTATATATTTTTTTTCTTTCTTTCTTTCTTTCTTTTTTTTTTTTTTTTTGTCTCTTTAGCGTAATATTTTTAATGAAAAAATAATAAAGTTTAGTTTTTTTTGGAAAAATAATATTTAAGTTACATTATTATTTAATTTACTTAAAACAATCAAAATTTTAAACGATAAATGTGCAATTAAAAATATTTTTACAATATTTAACAATTAAACCAATGTTTTTTTTTTTTTTTTTTTTAATGAGTATAATATTCCTGTCTCTTAAACATCTTAACAAAAATTTAAAAAAAAAAAAAAAAAAAAAAAAAAAAAATCATTATATTTTTTATAAAATTAATTTCAACATTTTTTTTTATTATTATAAAAAAATAAAACTAGATAAGCTTAAAAATTAATGTAATTTTCTAACTGCATTATTTATTATTTATTTATTTATTTTTAACCATATATCTTTTACATTGATCCGTTTTAGTTATAGAAAATCCCCTTAAGTTATTTTTTGACGATTCGATATAAATGATATTTTAAATTTTTAACAATTGATATTTTCAATTTTTAAATATATAATAAATATTTTCTTTTTAAATGAATATAAATTATTCAGAAAGTAACAATTTATCACACATCCTTTTAAAAATATATCGCCATTTCGTAGAAGCCTGCGACAGTGATTGATATGTAGTTCATATTTAATGAATATAACAATCTTAAAATTACCATATTTTCTAAGAACTTTGTTAACAAAACAAGCATCAGACTTAGGGAACCCCCTGGCACAAAGGATTCATTGGCCCATTTGAATTTTTAAATTTGAATTTCAAAGCCTGAAATACAAATAAGAGATGAAAAATATTAATTATTTTTTTCTTTAATATGGTGTAATAAAAGAAGTTATGTATCATTTAAAAAGCATGTATCGTATGTGTGTGAAATATTTAGTATGAATCTTTTAACATTGTTGATTTTTATTTAGGCCAATCTGTCTTTTTCTTTAAGAGCGCATATGCAACGGATTCGGCACTTCCATAAGTATACTTGGATTTACAAAAAAAAAAAAAAAATACCGTGTGTTTTATTTGGATTAATCACCTATAGAATAACAATAAAATATATATTATTTTGCTATTGTCATAATAATTTTTGTGTTTAATTTAAAAACTGCCTTCAAAAAGATTTTTTTTTTTTTATAAAAAATGCATTCCTTCAAATACTTAAAAGATATTATTAAAGAAATTTAAGAAATGAATTTTAATTAAATATGTTCTTCTAAACTATATATATTTAAATTATACAAACACTCTCTTATATTAATGTTTGTACTTAGTAAATCAATATGATTTATTTTTATTATATATATTTTAAAGTATATTTTAAATTGTACTTTTACAAAGAAATACTATTTTCACACTTTTTAAATATAACTTCTTTTAAAGAATCAATATATATATATATATATATAAATATATATATATATATATATATATACTAGCAGACCCGGCCACGCGTTGCTGTGACTAAGTTATACGTTGAATTATACGGCTGTAAACTATTTAGTACAGTTAAATTATTATTTACGAACAAAGACGAAAACGTTGTAGCCGATATAAAAACCCACAGGGTTGAGATTTGAAACTTAGGTCAAAATTTGGAAGCGATTGATAAAAATTTTCGTAGTGTTGATATTAAGCACAAATTAATTTTATTGTAGGGTCCTATAAATTTTAATGGAGAAGTGATATATATTATTTCTAATGCTACTTTGGATAAAATTGCTAAAATGACTAATATATAAATTAAATTCTATTAAAATTCTATTAAAATAAAAGTATAAAAGAAACAGACGATTTTAAAATCAATTTTTATGGAGGAGTGAAATATAATATATGCTATAATGGATAATTTTACTATTAAATGACCTCATCATTTTAAATATTTTAAAGAGGGCAACAGCTGTAGTTATAAAAGGGAAAACAATAAGGCTAAACCAGAAAAATAAGTAAATTTGATAAATATTTTAAAACTTTAAAATTGGAAATCTTATGAAATATTGGACATTTAAAGTAAATACATGTATCATTTTAAATACAAAAAGATTTTGGAAAAGTTTAGTGTATTTTAACGAAGTGATGAGAAGTTTTTGAGTATGTTAAAATTTTAATAGTAAATTCAAGTCAATAAAGATGGGAAACATTGAGGATTAAGATAAGAATAATTATAAGATTAAAAAAAAAAAAAAAAAAAAAAAAAAAAAAAAACTTTTTATATACCATGCTTTTAAATTTTAATATACTAATAATATACAAATTAAAAGGAAAATGATAAATATTCTATCATAGTTTGAAGTCAAATTTGTTTTCAAATGTCTAAATAAAATATCTGATGTAAGATACTAATATTTTGCAGCGGAATAGATTTCATTTCTGTCATCCTTGGCGAAAAAAAAAGAATATCGCCAAATTATCTGGCGAAAATATTTAATTCCTTTCAAAAATCATGGTTATTTTAACAACTTATATTAAAAGAGTAATGAATAATATGAAACAATATTTCGTACAATACATATTACATGTCATACATACGTACAATGAATAATACATATTACATTTCGTACAATGCATACATCTGGCATGTATATTTTCGTGTTACGCTTTTGATCGCCAAATAATAATAATAATAATAATAATAATAAAAGCCAAGGGCGACAGAGTTTTGAAATTTAAGATTAAAATTTTGTCAATTTGACAGCAAAATAATTCAATCTAACACCCGCGATAACTAATACATATCTATACCCAAATATAAGGATTAAAATCGGGAAATAAATTTCCTCGATTTTTAATAATTTCTTACAAAAAATCCAGTGGGCAATTAACATAGGAAATCTTTTTCTTGGCTGCTCAGACGGTCAGTGAGTCACACTTCGCTTGCGTATAGAACTCATAGATATAGTATAGCATATATAGAATAGAGTGATCATTGGGGAGAAAAAAGTTATTCCTTTTCATTTGGGAAAAGACGACGTTTTTACCAAAATATGGCCGTCTTTCCCCGAGTGAATACACACGGGAATACATACTAATATTTTAGCAAATAAAATTTATGAATAATTTATTTGCTAAAGGGGAATGGAAGACTCCAGATACAGTTTCAAATTCATATTTCTTTCTTTCTTTTCTTTTTCTTTTTTTTTTTTTTTTTTTTCAATACCACTTAATGGCTGTTTCCAAAGCTTTTATTTTTTATCTTTTTTCGGCATCAAAAATCTTTCTACGATAACATGGGGATGAGAGATCTATATATATTACTATATCTATGATAGAACTACATTAGCACTTTATCAATGTGTATAAAATCTTTAAATTGATTATGACGTCAATTTTCGTGAGATGCATAATTTAACTTTTTATAATTTTTTAACGTTCACGTTTGATTAAATGTATTTATTTTTATGTCGAAAGAAAATGAACTCGTATTTTTTTTTTTTTTTTTTTTTTTTTTTTTTTGGCAACAATTAAATTAATGGAACTCACAGATATTTTGGAGCAACTTTAATAAAGGTCTATAATTAACAAATAATTGCAATAAAACAATATTGTGACAATAAATTGAGATAAAAGCTATCCTATCTCTCAAGTTGGATCAAACTGCACACAGTGTGCAAAATTTCGTCAAAATCAGTTCCTTAGTTTAGGAGTTTACCCCGGACAAACATCGTGACACGTAATTTATATATATATACAGATTAAATTATAAAGTTTTGATCAATGAAGCACAAATAAGTAAAAAACAGGATTAATTTCACTGTATTATCTTCATTATAATATGAATTCAATTTACACTTCAGTCTAAGTAACACGTGGACGGCTATGCTAACACCAAAAATTTAAAAAGTGGAAATAATTGAATTATACGAAATTTATTAATAGGTTAAAAAGTTGAAGATTCTTTGTGTAGATGGCAGCACCAAATATATTTCAGCTTTCATTTCAACCCAGTCGAAAGGTATCGACATCTGTTAGAATCATTTGGAGTTAACAGATAATTGTGACTGTCAAATAATAACAGACAAATAATTAGCAATAAATTAAAATTGCGACTATAATTTGAGATTTAAACTATCCTATCTCTCAAGTTGGATCGAACTGCACATGGTGTGCGAATTTTATTATAATCGGTTAAGTGGTTTAGGAGTCCATTGAGGACAAACATTGTGACACGAGATTTATATATATTAAGATATATATATATATATATATATATATATTATTCTTTTTTTTTATGTCTTATTATTTATTTATATACTTTGCGTAAAAAATATGTTTTGTTTGACGAAAAGAAGAAAAAAATGATATTTCTTTTACTTTTAAAGATAATAAACATATGATTTTATGCATGCCATTTTCGCGACATTCTCTCGGCGTTCATAGTGAATATCAAATACTTTTATGAAAGATGGCTTCAGACTGCCTTCCTTTTCAAAATATTTCCCATTATCTAGTATGTACGAAGGTGTCAAAATATTTAACTACGCTGGCTGAATTTTAAACGTAAGAGTTCATCATACTTTTATGAGCAAAGTTAGAATATTTCATCAATATATTGAATCAAACAATATAAAAAATGAGGAAATAATACAACGTAATAAAGAAATATGAGAAAATAAATCGTCGAAGCAGCTGCGAAAATGAAGCATAAATCACGTAAATAGGTATGATGGAACGTCACTTTTACTAATTTTTAAATGATTCATACACCGTTAGTTTGGGTTATAAATTTTGTAAATATTTACCTTACGTAAATGACTATACAATATGTAAAAAACAGAGTATATAGATTATTTTAATATGACAGAAAAAAAGAAAGAAACAGAAAAAAAGGCCTAAAAAGTAAAATTGTTTTTTAATCGACACGCATATATTATCCTGCCAGAACTGTATTTGATTATTATATATATATATATATATATATATATATATATATATATATATATATATATATCTGTGTGTGTGTGTGTATACATATACATATATAACTTTCTTCTATATTCAATAGAAGAAAGTATTCGATTTTTAAAAATATTCGACTCCTGGTGTGCGATAGTTTAACACGTATCGTGATGTCATTAACACGATTAGACCATTTTTAGACAATGTCCGTATGTCTATGTGTGATAAAATATATTGCTTCTCTAGACAAAGAACTAATGCACAGGAACTCTTGAAAATATGCATTTAATCGTACATTGACATAAAATGTTGTCTATCAGATTTTGGTGCACACTGCTCAATAGTCGATATTTACACCTCTTTAGCTCATAATTATTAATATGGAAGTATAAGTTAAAATTTCGTATGAATGCATGCAATTAGAAACATTTTTAATTAATAACAATGAAATAAATAAAGAACAAAATAACAGTAAACCAGAATAATTTTGTGTATGCATAAGGGAAACCGTCATTTCTCCATCTCATTTCTGAATGAAAAGAAAAGTTTTACTATATTTTTTTTCTCGTTTTTACAATGAAATTGCTGTGGTGATTGTTCTGGTATAAATTAAAAATAACAAAAATATTAAAAAAAAAATTGTGCTGACCACATTATTAAAGTTTACACAAAAATACTCACTAAACCTTTAAATTTACTAACTATTTTTTTAAATTTTGCTATCTTTTATATTCAACATAAAATATGATGTTGTATGTTTAAATGCATCCCAAATTTTTCTAAAAAAAATAAAATGCGAGAAAAACATTTAAATCACTATTATATTGTATCCTTCTTCTTTTTTATTTATTATTATTATTATTATTATTATTATTTTGTGTGTGTGTCAAAAACTAGGTGTCTCAAAAACTTCAAAACAAGCTTTTTGAATTAAACCTGGCAATAAAAATTCCTTTGATTTGAAACCAAAACTTACCGAGGTGTGATACTTGATCTTTACAGAATTACTGAGATTTCCAATTCGAAATACAAAATAAAGAACGAAAGAAAAAAAAAAAAGTGGAATATAGGAAAGAGAATTAAAAAAAAAAGAAAGAAGAGAATTTTTAAAGTGCATAAAAGATATAATTAAATAAGACAACAATTAAATAAGATAACAATTAAATAAAATGTAATTTATTATAAAGTATATAATGTGTATATATTATAAATCACACATAATTATAATTTGCCATTCAGAACACAGCTGCATCATGTTATGCTCCTTCTTGTAGCATATATAGGTTAATGAAAGGTTATTATTATTATTTTTTTTTTACTCAAGAAAAATGTAGCCAATGTAATGTAAATGTAATTTTCAAATGTAATTTTCAACTAAAAATTAAAAAAAAAAAAAAAAAAAAAAAAAAACTGTTGAAAATTTTATTAAATATTTTAAATATTATTATTTTTTATTTTCTATTCTTTTTTATTATAATTCTTCACAGAAAGTTTGGTGCATATCTGTCTTGAGTCAGAATATTGCCTCAGAATTTCAGCCGCTTAAATTTTGATTTGAATTATATATTTTTTCATATCTAAAATTCATTTTAATTTACAAACAAAAGTTACGTGCATGTAAATTTCCATTGAGATAAACTTATAAAGAAAAGAATATATATATATATATATATGTATATATATATATATATTCTTCAGTGCACGCTGTTTTATATTACTTTTTAAAATAAAGTTGAAGCAACTATACTTTTATACATTAAAAAAAGAATGGTTTCTCAAATTGTGTCAATTTTTATTATGTAACATACTCAAAATGTCTCGAAAACAAACATACTCAAATTTGAAAATCAGATATTCTCATTATTGACTATATGGACATATTCAAAAGTGCCGGCTTCCATTATGAATCCCAAATTCCCGAAAATGGATTGTCACTGTATACAATACAAAACATACCTCGAAAGATAGTTCTGACGATTTGAGGGATTAAATTTATTTTTCAACTGTTTCATTTAAATACTATGTAGCAATTCTTTTAAGGGATAATTTTTATTTCACCTATTTAAAACTAGTAGGTTTTTACTGCTTCGTTAGTTACTAAATTTAATTGAACTTTTAAAAAAACATCAAGAAATCATAATAATCATCACTTAATTTTAACTCACCTTATTGAAAAAAAAAAAAAAAAAAAAAAGAAAGAAAAAAGAAAATCCATTGAAATCGCTTAAAACCTCGCAATGGATCTTCTCTGTCTTCAACACCTGCTTTTCCGTTTGCGCTTTATCGGTTCCGAGTGCTCACTGCACAGGTATGCCCCTTAAGCGGACATTTAAATTTATGTGCTTACCGGAAGATAAGTAACGCTGAAATTATTCAATATTTTTTTGATATTGCAATATGTACTTAATCTTATTAAACAAGCCACGTGTCCAATCATACATTACACTGCGCACGCATGCATATCTCAGTATGTGTAATGGGCATTTTGAACATCTTCCTATATGTAACTATATGCAAATTTCTAAATTAATGTTTATCATTTTATTAAGTTTTTTTTTTTTCGTACACATGGCACCAGTGATGCCAGATGTTCGAAAATTATTTCCCCAAATCAGGGGTTTTTTTCGAAAAAATCCCCAACTTGATTTCTACTAAACAGGGAAAATATTAAAAAAAAAAAAAAAAAAACAAGCAGATTTAAGCACAGATTTTTCTCCAAATGAAGCCAATTTTTGAAAAAAATCGCCAAATAACAATTAGGCTATTGAAAGTCCCTAGTCGTAGGGATAAATCTTTACGTTGCCAACATTGATAGAAGAAGAACTCACCAGATTTGTCCCCAAAATATTTAGAATTCCTCCAAAAAGCTCCCACAATCATTTGGTCCCCAAATTTATCCCTAGAAGCCTCAGAAGTCCCCAAAATGGGGACAAAATCCCCAATCTGGCATCACTGCAGATTACATCATCATATTTTTTCTTCAGCATTTTTCCCGAAAACTATTTGTCGTAGATTTAGGGCTGTTTGGGTATTTCTTATGTACTCAAAGAGAAGAATTTGTGTGTGCAGAGTTTATGAGGTCTTACATTACACCCTAAATTTAATGAACTGTCTTGAATGCGTACAAAATCATATATTAAAGTTTTAATGCATGGTGTGAAGGAGTTTCTTCACATATATTGCTTTTATTTACATTTTCAAATAAATTTAATAGTTAAATATTATATTTTTTAATAAATAAACTTTCTATTAAAATGTATAACGGAATTCTAAATTATCGTTCATATCTAATCACATTTGTCTCTCCATAAATAAATATCTTAATTTTTATAATATTTAATCTTAGTAATTTAAATGCAATTTTTTATTAAATAACGGCCTTTTAGAATTATAATCTTCCAAAGCTAAATCGTTTTACAAAATAAAAAAAAAAAAATTTTCATTTTTTAACCGTTGCTTATTTATAAATTACAATTCATTCTTTTAAATTGCGTAAGTTTATATATTATAGCTAAATTGAGCAAGAATTGTCCGTTGTAATATCATTAAAGTGTAATTTATATTCCTAATGACAGGATATAGACTTTATGTCTACTTGGAAATAGACGATTTTTTGGCGATAAACATTAGCATAAGTAATTAGCTTAAATTTTTATAACGGACTCTCTAAATTCAAAATATTTACATTATTTTATTCGAGAGACAATGTAATATGTTTGGCTATGCATTTGGCGCTATTTTCGAAAAACTTGGCGTTATTCGGCAGTTGGATGTTTGCGGACAGATAGAGAACTACTTCCCTTCGCTCCCAATCTCCTGCAGCACTTATATGTGCTTACGGAAACTCTCTCTCTCAACCTAAAATTTACCTGTGCACCACCATTATTCTTGAAGACGAAATTTAGTGAAGCATTTCTAAAAATATTAGGATAAATGCTATACTCCCTGGCTGAGGTGTCATATTTCTAATAAAGTGCAGTATTACAAAAAGTTTGTTTTTTCTTCACGATTTGGTTACCTCTTGCACCTGGACGGACTCTCTTAATTCAAAATATTTACATTATTTTTTTCGAGAGTCTATGTAATATGTTTGGCTATGAATTTGGCGCTATTTTCGAAAAACTTGGCGTTATTCGGCAGTTGGATGTTTGCGGTCAGATAAAGAACTACTTCCCTTCGCTCATAATCTCCTGCAGTACTTATATGTGTTTACGAAAGCTCTCTCTCTCCACCTAAAATTTACCTGTACACCACCTAAATTCTTGAAGACGATATTTAGTGATGCATTTCTAAAAATATTAGGATATATGCTATATTCCCTGGCTGAGGTCTCATATTTCTAATAAAGTACAGTATTACAAAAGGTTTGTTTTTTCTTCACGATTTGATTACCTATTGCACCTGGAGTTTATTGCGGACATTTTTCACTAGTGCAAGAAACTATTGTACACATGGATATATTGCTTTAATATGGATATATCATTTTGAATATATACAAAACTCTGTATTAATGTTTTAATATATATTATTGATATCATAATTTGGAACATTGTTAGAATTATTATAAAATACTTAAAAATGTATTTTATGTTCATAATTAGAGATGTTTTGTTAAGTTATATTTCTATGAGAAATTTTACCCTCAACCGTTGTTAAACCAATGACAGTAAACTATTAAGGTTTCGAACCTAATCTTATAAATGACATTTGTGTTATAAGCACTGATATAACCATATTTTTAATTTTTATATTTTGGAAAAAGCCTTGTTTCACTGTAAAAAATACATAACGGATTTCAAATTTCAAATATATGATTTTATAAATTAGCTTTTAAAAATAATCTGTAAATAATCTAGATATTATTATACAATATTTCGTAATGTTAAATTATAAATAATTTTTTATAAAATTCTGCCTGCACAGGCATTATCATGTTCATCACCTTATAGAACACACTTATACTTCTGGTATGATTTCATAAATAAAGTTCATCTTATACTTATTGCTATAAGCATGTGTAAAATTTAAAATTTCCAGAATTTCTTAATTTCATTTTCAGTCAAATGAATAAAAATAAAATATCTATCGAACTCACGTTCTTATAAATTTTATTTTTAATAATATATAGATCTTCTATTTTAAATTTTAAAATTTAGCCTACATATACACTTTTGAAATTTATTTCCAAAACAAAGGTATAAACAAAGAGTACGTGTGTTGTTTACATAATGTTTTTCTTTATCAATCACATAAAATGACAAGAAATACATTTTACATTAATTTTCTCATTCTGTCATGCCATAGATTTGCTTATTTTTGAGAAGTGTAATATCCAGCATTGAAAATATACATGGAAATTGAATTTCCTGGAAAAGAGTATGTAGAAAGATAGTAAATAAGGCATGTACAAGACTAGGCGGAACTACAAAGAAGAATAACAGCCGAGAAGAAATATTTATTTTATTAAATAAGGTAGAAGCAAAAGCAGACCTACTTTCTTAAAGCGATATTGAATTTAAAATTTTCATGCAATACGCGGTATATAAGATGATGTATTGGAAAGTAATATGCTTAGTCACATTAGAATGTTATATTTCCGTTTCCAATAGAAGTAAAAATTAAATTATAAGCAAAGAGCATTTAATATCAAAGAACAATCATCTAGTAAGAATATTATTGTTTCAGAATACTTTTTTTTTTTAATATTGATTGACTTCTTAAAAAAAAAAAAAAAAAAAAAAAAAAAACAGTAATTTCACTGTTGAAACTGTAAAGAAAATATCAGCATGTATAGGATATATAATAATATTCAAGTCAGTTTGCACACAAATTATAATAAGTTAAAAAAAAAAAAAAAAAAAAAAAAAAAAAGTAAATCAAATGCTTTAGATAACGCTGGAATTATGTAATAATTTCGTAAGTCCACTGTTGAAATCTAACGCTGTAAACTACTGCGCTTGGCCATTCTTTGGTTTTTGATATAATGCTCTGAATACAAAAATAAATATACACATAAGTAAATAAATATATAAATATACTGTGTAGTTATACTTATTAGACATCTTTAAAATGATGTCACACGTTTTAAATATGAAAGAATTGAACTTCTTTAAATAAAATCAAGGATTGATAGATTATGTTTCTTTATTTTTGTACACTGTAAACGTAAATGTCTTAAATTCAGTTAAAAAAGTGTCTTAAATGGATGGTCATTTTTTAAGCGAAAAAAAGAGTCTTACTTTTTAAGACACATTTTTGCATCTGTAATTCAGACATAGCAAGTGTCTTAATACGCCGCCATGTTTTAGGCTTAAAAACACCACCATGTTAGACTTAAAAATATTACCGTTTTTAAGGTTTTTTAATAAATAAATAAATAAATATGGAGTGCGATTATGTTTTAATGGAAAAATTCTATTTTAGAATTGTTTAGAGCATTAATGAAATATTTATATATATAATTTAAAATATATATATAATGGGACTTTTTATATATATATTAAAAAGTCCCACTACCTGGCGTTGGGATTTGAACTCACACTGTCAGGAAACCAAAACCTCGAGCCCAGCCTTGTCGAGCCCAAGTCAAACATTTACTAATAACGCCACCGTCGAATACAACAATGCGTGTTTTTATGATATAATATACTGCAGTATTCGCAACACAAATCGCAGTGTTATATTTTATTTCGAATTTTTTGGCATGAAACTAGTGATAGTATGGTATCTTAACCCTTTCACTACCACTGGGACATATATGTCCCAAGGCGATTTTAACATATACTATGAGACTTTTTTCTGGAGGTTTTCTTTTCTTTTCTTTTTCTTTTTTTTTTTTTTTCTTTTAGACCTGCAACTACCTTGAATAGGGAAGTAGAACGGTTAGTTGAGGAAATATACCGTCTATTAAATGAAGCTGATTCAGATAATTTATTTCATACTTATTTTTTCACAGAAAAAATATTGGTAGTGAAAGGGTTAAACTTAATAAATATTATTATCTTAAACTTCATACGTAGAGCATTAGAACTTTTTAATAATGCATAACAAGAATTTGAAGGTTGCACCCCTCGATGATAACTATTTATTTCCTTAAAGTGATATTTAAATAAAAACAAACTATGATCATGAATACAGGAAAGTTTGTTGTTTTACATTTAGATGTAGGTAAAATTGTGAAAGAAAAAAAATTAAATGAATAATAATAAGAAGAAAGAAAGAAAAAATTTATGCACAAATTATTCATGATTGTTCACTTATCTATATATTAATTTGAAATGTGTTTTTGTATGTCTCCACTAAATTGAGAGAACGGCTAGGTGTAAAAATTTGGTTGAGGTGTCGAAAAAAATGTCTTGGTCTGTAGATGTATTATAAAAAGAGAAATATATAAAAAGTCGAACGGTCCCCCCCCCCCCTGGGGGCAGGGGTTAAAACACGTATGCGAGCTTAACTCAGCTTCAAATTACTTCATGGTGAAGAAGTTGTACATGGGGGGACTAGACTCGAATACTAAAAAATCACTTTCTGAGAATTTGGAATTTTCGATTTTAAAGGGGGGAAAATAGATTTCGGAGAGGGGAAAGGGGGGAAATTAGTTTGAGAGGGAAATCCGGTCTAGACCCACACATGTAGCACCTCATTTTAAAGGTTTAAAATTTTCGTGTTGATTGGGGATGTTTGTATACAATATAGGGCACCCCTGGTGGTAAAAAATGGAACTAGGTGATTTTGTAGCAGGCCGTATCATGTTGCACCTTATTTTAAAGGTCTTGGTATTTCCTGACCGTTGGTGATGTTCGTACAGAACACACTGTGCCCTCTGGTGGTGGAAAGTGAAACCAAAGGATTTTGCAGTTGACACCACCAAGTGGCACCTTATTTGAAAGGTCTTGGAAATTCAAGACGATTGGGTATAAAGGTCTTAAAATTTCATGTTGATTGGGGATGTTTGTATACAATATAGTGCGCCCCTGGTTGTTAAAAATGGAACTAGATGATTTTGCAGTAGACCCTATCATGTTACAACTTATTTTAAAGGTCTTGATATTTCTTGACCGTTGGTGTTGTTCGCATAGAACACGCTGTGTCCCCTGTTGGTGGAAAGTGTAACTAAAGGATTTTGCAGTTGACACCATCATGTGACAACTTATTTGAAAGGTCTTGGAAATTCAAGACGATTGGGTATAAAGGTCTTAAAATTTCGTGTTGATTGGGATGTTTGTATACAATATAGTGTGCCCCTGGTGGTTAAAAATGGAACTGGATAATTTTGCAGTTGACCCTATCATGTTACAACTTATTTTAAAGGTCTTGATATTTCTTGACCGTTGGTGTTGTTCGTATAAAACACGCCAGGCCCCCTGTTGGTGGAAAGTGTAACTAAAGGATTTTGCAGTTGACACCAGCATGTGACACCTTATTTAAAAGGTCTTCGAAATTCAAGGCGATTGGTGATGTTCGTATACAACACACTGCGCTCCCTGGTGGAGGAAAGTGGATTTTGCAGCGCGTGAGTAGCATGCCTGCTATACGGTGCCTCAGCCACAGGCAGCGGTATCACGAGTTAGAGGTTTGTCCGGTTCAAGGTTAATTTTTGAGAATTTTTTCATGTTATTAGCGGCCTGCATATACGTACCGCAGGCACTGGGTCACGAACCCGAGTTCCGTTCAGTTTGAGGTAATTTTTTTTTTTTTGTTACAGATGTTTATTTTATCTGTGATGTTTTCATTTAAAAATAGAAATTCAAACAAAATCGAGTTAAAGATATAAAACCATACAAATTTAAGGTGCATTTAAGGTTATTATCATGGGCCCGGGCAATGCTGGGCGGGTTCGTCCCGTTCCAGTTTAATTTTTTGGAATTTTTTCATGGTATTAGCGGCCCGCGTATGAGCTGCGGCAGGCACCGGGGCCACAAGGCAGAGTTTCATTCGGGTCAAGGTAATTTTTTTTTTTTTTTTTTTTTTTGTTACAGCTGATTATTATTTTTTTTTTCGCAATGCTTTTATTTAAAATAGAAATTCAAACACAATCGAGTTAAAGATATAAAATCATACAAATTTAAGTTTCATTCAAAGTCATTATCATGGGCCCGGGCATTGCCGGTCGCGTTCGTTACGTTCCAGGTTAGATTTTGGGAATTTTTTTTATGTTGTTAGCGGCCCGTGTATGTGCTGCCTCAAGCACCGGGGTCACAAGACAGAGTTTCGTTCGGTTCGAGGTAATTGTTTTGTCACAGATGATTATTTTTTCGTGATGCTTTCATTTAAAAAACAGAAATTCAAACAAAATCGAGTTAAACGTATAAAATAATACAAATTTAAGGTTCATTTAAGGTATCATGGGCCCGGGCAACGCCGGACGGGTCACCTAACATATAGTCGTGATATTAAACGAAATAGAAAATAAAAGATAACATCTGTTTATTTGGAGTTAGTTTGACGTCACATTGACAGTACTTTGTAGAAATTGATGTCATATACAGTATTTCTGTTTATAAGCAATTTTTCGACTTCCTTTTTTTAAGTGAAATGTCGTAAATTATGTTACATGTTTTAACATGAAATACATTTAAATAATGATGTGACGATTTTTGAAACATTACGGTCAATAAAGTGATCGTCGAATTAGACGGGTTCCAGCTAGTCACTTATAAATTCGCTTTCTTTTATACAAATTATATGCTACGTTCGTCTTCACACTTTTTCTTTTAATATAACAAAGCTATATATATATATATATATATATATATATATATATATATGTGTGTGTGTGTGTGTGTGTTTTGAACGAAATAAACTTTGTGTCTGAATATGGTATTTATGAATTATGTTAAAGATAATAGAAAGCAAATATTATTCACATCCCTAAAGTACTATACTATAGAAATTTAATTTCATTAAGCTACCATAGTTTAAGTTGTTCAACTTCTTATTATATGAAATAATAATATATTTATTGAATGTGGAAAGAAGTAGGATAAGCATATTTTCTTAAACTAGATTCCATATGAAAAATTTTCTAAGTAATTCGACTGAATTTCAAAAGTGTCTGAAAATTCAAACGCGTTTTGCTCTCTGAAAATTCGCGTATTTATGTGTTTCAGACATTTGCGTGTCTAAATTGGTATTTCAGACATATTTCTGTCTTAAATGAAGATATCTATAACGTCTAATGTATGTTTTAAGACATTTACTTGTCCTAAACGCCATTTCAGTTGTTTTCATGTCTTACTTTAAGACCCTTTTATTTGCAGTGTAATAAAATTCATATTAAAAATCTACATATTAAACATATATACCTACAACAATATTATACCTACAAATAACTAAACTTACAAATAGAATGCTGTAAACTGCTGCGCTTGACCTATCTTCGGGTTTTAATTTTATGCTCTGAATACAAAAATAAGAAAATATAGAAAAAAAAAAAATATATATATAAAGATATTTATAGTATACTTATATTTGTTGGAAATCTGGAAAATGATGTCACATGTTTTGAATATGGAAGAATAGAACTTCTTTACATAAAATTTAGGATTGATAAAGTAGATTTCGTTATCATTTCATGTCTGCAATTTAAACATTTTACAGAGAATATGTCAAAATGACTTAGTTTCTTAATATAATTAAAAATATTAACAAATTATACCATGTTAGAATGACGTCACTTTCACGAAACCTCCCAAACGAAGTGTCTTCGAAAATGGCGTCATTTCATAGAAGTAATTCGATAGAAAAAGTGCGTTTTAATAGAGAAAACTGCTATGCATTACAATGATTGTGGGGATTTTATTGACATGTATTAGAATAAGTAGTAATCTTAATTCCAAATTTACAATCAACAGTTCTTCCCATTCTTTGCACATGAAAAAAATAAAATAATAATTTCCAACAAAGCCAATTAATTTGATCTGATGGCAAGAGACTGTTTACTCTGAATTCTAGTAAATACCAAGCTTTGTTCAAATCAAAAAATTCTATTGAAAAGCACTGCGATTTTCTACGTTTGAAGAATAGCAGAAATGGCAATACCTTTTTTTACCCCATTAAATGTTGAATTTCAGAAGATTCTCATATTTTAACTTTATTAACGTTTGAGAGGAAATTTTTTCTAAGTTTCATATTTCTACAAGAAACTGCCACTAATTTCTTTCTGTGTGTGTGTGTGTGGTTTTTTTTTTTTTTTATTATTATTATAATCATGTCCTAAGAAACGGCATTTTACTAAATTTAAATATTTTATTAGGTATCGCTGCGGCTTTTCACATGCAAAGGATGGGTAGAAATTTTAGATTCTCCCTTTCACTCCCTTGAGGACTAAATTTCCAAAGATTCTCATATTTTACTTTAATTAGGGTTTAAAAGGAGACTAAGTAAGTCTCTACGGCAAGAAAAAACTTATTGTCCAAATAGTATGTATTTAGCTTCAAGAATTTGGACTAGATGCTAATAAATGAATAAGTGAATCAGCGGTTATTCGAATTTATATGTAAAGATAGGAGAAGGTTTTTTCACGCTAAATATACATTATTCGTCTGCATAACAAATACAAACTATTTTCTTAGATTTTTATTTTATAAGAGTGTTTCCATTCAAAGATTATATTTCATAAATAAATTGTTTTTCAAATAACTAATTTTTAGCAATTTATAAAATATCGTATAATAATTTAAGAATAGAAAAAAATCCGACTTATTATATATATATATATAAAGAAAACTAGTTGGCATACGTGGACTCTGCTCAGTCCCCCACCATATTTATGGTCTCATAAATTTCTAGTGCGAGACATAATATAATCATGTTTAAAAAAAA
Source organism: Salticus scenicus (assembly GCA_963930645.1). Classification (NCBI taxonomy): domain Eukaryota; kingdom Metazoa; phylum Arthropoda; class Arachnida; order Araneae; family Salticidae; genus Salticus; species Salticus scenicus. Next base: position 149,949,840 of record OZ005656.1, read on the forward strand.
ATGAATTTGACCAAAGCTTGATACAGTGACAGAACGAAATCCCCGCCTAATAGGCTATCCATCGTTCACTTCGATATATTTATCTTATTCTAATCTATTAATTTATTTTATCAGGGTCAATTCCGTTGTTTATGTTTCATGCTACTATTTCCAATGCAATAATCCTCAAAACTCATATTTATATGAAAAAATTACAATTTCCTATGTTGATAAAATCGCAAATTACAAATAATTTACGAAATTTCCCTATTAGAATATTTGTATTCAATCATGTTCAAAAAAATATCTTAAATGTAATTTTGAAGTTGTCTAATGTATTTATGATCCTCAAAATGAAAGTTTATGCTCAATTTTGCCTTATTCTGACATGTTAAGTAAATCGTAAATTCCAAATAACTTACGATTTTTTTAAATTGGAAAAATCATAGTCTATGATATTCATGCCAGCAACCTAAATAACATTTCGAAAGTGGTTTGACATCTTTACGATGAAAATATCCCTAAAAATTGACGTTTATGTGAAATTTTGCTCTATTCTGCCATGTTAAGAAATTCGTAATATTCCAATAACTTGCGAAATTTTCAAAGTAGAATATTTATAGTTACTGATGTTCATTCCGGCATCAAAATGGATATTTTAAAACTGGTCTGACATTTTTACAGTAAAAGGTTTCCATTTAATGCACGTTTAAGTGATTTTTTGTCCTATTCTCCCATGTTAAGAAAATCGTAAATTTCTAATAACTTACGAAGTTTTTAAAATCGAATGTTGCAAATGAATAGGGTTCTTGCCAGTGTCGAAAGTAATATTTTAAAACTGATCTGACCTCTCTGCGATCATTTGTTCGTGAGATATCGTGTATACAGACTAACAGACTAACAGACTAACAGACACCCTACAGACAGCGGTTGAGGCTCAATGCCTGGCGAATTTTGTAAACTCTTGTTGAATTCTCAATAAACGTTCGGAGCAGTTCCCTCTGTCTCGGACACTTGATGCCCGAGACACTGAAGCGTTCAACTTCGCTCCAAGAGCGATGAGCGGGGACTGTCCCCCTGTTCAGACACCATACAAATTTTGTCATTTTCGGATTCCTCACACCTGAAAACGTGTAAAAAAGTCAAAAAACCGGGGTCGAAAATTTTCACGATTACCTAAGTTCCCCATACCTATAGTATGATGGGGAACTAAAAACAGATTAATTTAAATTTAATGAATCGCAAAGCGGTTAAAGCCAGCTAGGAATTAAGAAAATTTAAAAACACATAAAATTTATTTCAATGTCTTTAAGACTGAAATGAATAGGTACTCCTAAAATTCTAAATTCTATATTGCAAAAAATCGCTCTCTATCACAAATTCATGATAAATAGGTAAGGGACCTATTAGATTATTTATAAATCTATCGAAGCATACATATGTTTAATAAACAATACCATAAAAAGAATTAGGATATAGGATAATTATTGTTTTTTTTTTTTTTTTTTTTTTTTTTTTTTCAAAGAAAAATTTGTATTTGAAAGATAATTTGTAAATATTTAGTATAAAGCTAAATAATCGGAATCTTTTTACTTTGCTTTAAAGTAAAAATTGTTTTAAATGCTAGGAACTTCAGGATTTCTGAGTCCTCAAAACGTTTAAAAAGGTCAAATAATCGAGATCTAAAATTTACTTTAATACTTAAATTTTCAATATTTAAGTACGATGAAGAACAAAACAAAAAAAACAAAAAAAAAAAAAAACATCGAAATGATGTACTACTTTCATATTAAAATCACGTTTAATTATAAACTAAATTTAATCGCGTAATTACGCAGACAGAAAAAAAAAAATATATATATATCTGTTAAATAAAATATTTCGGACAAAATTCGATTAAAATTTTATTTAAATCCAATTTGGGCATTCTATCCCAAATTTCTCAATCTGTATTTATTGTTAATATATAAAATAAGAAGAATTTTACTGTCAAATCTAAAAATTGAAAAAAAAAAAAAAATATTTTACTATTTCCTTTTAAAATGAAATATTTTCAAAAAAATAACGACGAATTAGTGATTTTCAACTTACTTTAACAATAGGATAGTCCGAGAAAAACTCAAATTTAACAATCAATTAACTCTTACTCAATGAATAATCTTACCTTTTTACAAAAAAATTTAATATTGTACTCTATGTTTTGTTTATTTTAATAGTAATATTGGTAAATTCGATGCATTTACGTTCTTAAAAAAAAAAAAAAAAAAAAAAAAAAAAGTTAGAAAGAACGAAAGAAAAGAAAGTAAAGAAAAAGAAATCGTGACTGTTTTTTAACGTTGAAGCGTTACCCATAACTGTTTTCTTTTACATATTTATTTATTTTTCTTTTACTGGTTTGTTTTAAACATACTAACGCGAAATTGAAAAATTTGGATCTATAGAGCTTAATACATCCGAATTATATTGTATATAAGTAGAATTGTACATGTAAACTTTTGTTTATTTATTTATTTATTTATTACTTTTATTTTTTTAATGGCAATTCCTCAACCTTAATATATATATATATATATATATATATATATATATATATATATATGACGAATATAATAATGAAAAAAAGAATTGTCATTAAATGAGCTGTCGGGTAAACATACCTATCGGGAAAATGACGTCGAATTCCTATGTATGGAATATCGATATAATACGGGAAAAATCACATAAAAATGCAATAGTAACATTTAAAATTAATATTAGTCTTGAAAACTATCATTTTTGTAATGTTAAGAAATAAATAATAAGAAATAAAAAATAATTTACTTGAAACATATTTTATCCATCTTAGTCCAATAGCATTAAAAAAATATGTTAGTTACTATAATAATAGTGAAAAAAAAGTTAATGAAAAAAAATAAAATCTTATCTTTAATTTAAAATAAATTTTTCAACAATTTAATTTGTGCGAACGAAATTACATATTCTAAAATAATCTTCCAAACTTTTATTATTTACGTGTTAAAACTTTAGTTCACTCTACGTATAAACATAGCTTGAATAATTAAATTTGCCGCATGTATAATAATGGTTATATATATATATATATATATATATATATATATATATATACACTGAAGTGACAAAAGTCACGGGATAGCAATATGCAAATATACAGATGGCAGTAGCATCGCGTAGAACAGGTACAAATGCGCAGTGCTTTCGCAGGGCTTTCATTTGTGTTCAAGTTATTCATGTGAAGAGGTTTTGACGTGATTATGACCGCACGACGGGAATTAACAGACTTTGAACGCGGAATGTTAGTTGGAGCTAGACGCATGGGTCATGCCATTTCGGATATCGTTAGGGAATTCAACATTCCCAGGTCCACTGTGTCAAGAGTGTGCCGAGAGTATCGAATTTCAGGCATAACATCCCACCATGGACAGCGCAGTGGTCGACCGCCTGCACTTAACGACCGAGACCGGCGACGTCTGCGAAGAGTTGTAAATGCTAACAGACAAACAACACTGCGTCAAATAACCGCAGAAATCAATGTGGGACGTACGAGGGACGTGCCCGGTAGGACTGTGCGGCGAAATTTGTCTTCCTTGGGCTATGCCAGCAGAAGACCGACTCGAGTGCCTTTACTGACAGCACGACATCGCTTTCAGCGACTCTCGTGGGCACGTGAGCATATCGGTTGGTCCCTAGATGAATGGAAAACCGTGGCCTGGTCCGATGAGTCACGATTTCAGTTGGTAAGAGATGATGGTAGGGTTCGAGTGTGGCGCAGACCCGACGAAGCCATGGACCCAAATTGTCAACACAAAGCACTGTTCAAGCTGGTGGTGGCAGCATAATGGTGTGGGCTGTTTTTACATGGCATGGACTTGGTCCTCTGGTGCGACTGAACCGAACATTGACTGGAAATCGTTATGTTCAGCTACTTGGAGATCACTTGCAGCCATTCATGGACTTCATGTACCCAAACAACGATGGAATTTTTATGGATGACAATGCACCATGTTACCGGGCCACAACTGTTCGCGATTGGTTTGAAGAACATTCTGGACAATTCCAGCGAATGATCTGGCCACCTAGATCGCCCGACATGAATCCCATCGAGCATTTATGGGACATCATCTAGAGGTGTGTTCGTGCCCAAAATCCTGCACCATCAACACTTTCACAATTATGGACGTCTATAGAGACAGTATGGCTCAATATTCCTGCAGAAGACTTCCAACGACTTGTTGAGTCCATGCCACGTCGAGTTGCTGCACTTCGCCGGGCGAAAGGAGTACCGATACGATATTAAGAGGTATCCCATGACTTTTGTCACTTCAGTGTATATATCTTAATAAAATTATAAACTTCAAGATTTGTTTTTGATATATGCGCCTAATTTCAATATTTAATTAAAAATATTTAATTGTTTAAAAGAGTTTAATAAAATTAAATCGTAAAATTTTAATAATTTTGAGATTTTTATTATTAATTTATATTTTAAAACAACTTGATTTAATTTGATTTTTTCTTTTGAGAGAGTATGTGCGTGGGTTTGTGCAATTATAATGCATAGGTATAAATGTTATTATGAAGCAAAAAATGCCGAATAGAGCAGCATCATATTTTGTTCATTATTTTACATAGTGTATGTAACAATGCCTACAATATTGTGAAATATAACCATAAAAGCATATATCAAAAGCACATCAATATTTTGCTCAATCCGATTTTTTACCACTCAACGATTTTATAATGTAAGAAATATGCTTTTAATTTATCTATATACAGGATAGTTTTAACAACATTTCTGCTATCAATGTAATCCTACAGCTAAGACTGTGAAAGTGTTGGCAATATTTTTTTTTTCATGTGATCGATCCATGCGATACACCCAAGTATATATATATATATAATGTAAAAAAAATCCACCAGATGGCGTTTTCCATAGAAAAACAGAAATTATAACAATAGACATAATTGATAGGAAATTCTTGAATTATTTCAACATATATAGGTTTTTTTTTTTTTTTTTTAACCTTTCATGTATTATTGCATAATACGGAATTTTAATATATAATTGTTAATATTACGTATTAAAATTTCTGCACGGAATATATAAAGTAAACTGAAAAAATATATAAATTTTAAAATTAAAAATCCAATAAAATTTTTGAAAATTGAAGCTGCATTATTTATTTATTTATTTATTTATTTATTTATTTTTTTTTTTTTTTTTTTTTTTGTGAGAAATATATTCCAAAGTATAAGCAAATTATAAAATCGAAGTAGTAGAAAAGCAATGCTCTAATTAATTTTTAAACTGGAAAGGAATCAAGGTACTTTAAACTACATAGTCGAAACTAACTTACTAAATTCAAATGAAAATAAAATAACCAACTATATATTTTTTAACTTATTTCTATTGTAAAGGATTAAATAAAAAAATAACGAAAATTACACCCATATTTTTCAGATTTAAAGCGTAAATATTTCCATGTATTATTATTATTATTATTATTATTATTATTATTTTTTTTTTTCAAATTATTTATGCTAGCAAATTTTTATATATATTCTAACATAACCATTCTCCGACGGCGCGGTGTAGTGGTCTAAATTTACAAATGCAGTTTTTTTTTTTTTTTTTTTTTTTTAACACCTTACTTGTTTGAGTTCCTGGTGAATTCAAATTATTTAACTTCGGTTTATATGATGTTTTAAAATTAATTGCATAATATTTCGCACCTTAACACCTATAAAAGAACAAACAAGAATTAATGTTTAAAAGCTTCGAGAAAATATTTGTATAATAATATTTTTAATACTGTTCTATATCTTTTCGCGGTGGTCTAGAAATTAAACTGCGAAAATGTCAACAAGCAGTTTTGAAATAACATCTCATATTTTCTTTTAAATTACCATCTTGACTTATTTATTATGATTTGTTTTATATTATGGGTAATATTTGTTTTATCGCAGTACCTTGTTGAAATAGTAATGCAAACTGTCTCTGTTTTTATAACGTAAGAAGTACGTTATTGTAACTATTGTAAGCATTTTCTCCCGGGAAACTCAGGTTTTCATTAAGAAGATCATGTAATATATATATATATATATATATATATATATATGTATATATTATTTATTATTATTTTTTATTTGGTTTCCCAACAAACAAAATCGCCGTTAAATGTTAGTTAAACAAAAATTTAAAAAAAAAAAAAAAAAAAAAAAAAAAAAAAAAATGTAACAAAAAAAAGTAACAAAAAAAATGCTTTGAAACAATGTAAAGGATGTATGATGTATCCCGACGTAGATACACTAATTTCATTGGTACATCGTCTAAAAAGTGTTCTAACGCAATTACGGATTTGATAAAGCATGTTAAAATTCCATAATTTAGATTAAAGATCGGCGACATATTTTAATACATTATTTGTGTTAATTCTGTAATTATTCTGCAAATATAGCCAGATTTGAAGAACACTCAACGTGCGTTTGCTATCTTAAAGTGAAAGAATGAAGACAACTCAACTTTAGTAAATTTTCATTCACTTGCTTAGAAGAAATGCACCGTCTCATCTTGAGTTAACCCGTTAGTAGTCGCTATAGACAGCGCCACCTATAACAGATTGTGCATTTTTTATTTAACTCTCACCAGTAATTTTAAGAAGTGATGTGATCGACGTTCTTTCGATTTTTTTCGCGTTTTATGTATATCAAATGCTACTTCTAAAAATTTTTGGTGGCTATTGAATAAAAAAATCTGGCAACACTGAAGGATGGGCGGCAAATCGACCAACTAGCGACTACTAACGGGCTAAATTCACGAAATTGAATGAGTTAACATAATGCACTCAAACTTAAGTTATTTGTTGTATTTGAGCAATTTATTTATTTTATTAATGATTCTAATAAACAGGTTCACTTTACAATGGTGTTGCCCGTTGCACTTGCTTGCTATTGAAGAAATGTGTTGAAGCAAGATCGATGTTGCCACTTAAAAATGGTTGAACTAGCAGAAATAACTCAATTATCGATAAATTTCGATAACTCAAGTTCGTTTAAATAAAAAAACTACTAATTATCTTAAAGATCTGCATTTTAAACTCAAGTTTATTTAAAAAATAATAACTCCTACGTGACATGGTGAATTAACTCTTTTATTTTAAGAGAGTATAAGAAAAAAAATGAAATGCAAGTACTGCATTTGCTATTAAAATTATTCTTAAAAATACATCTATTATGTTCATATTAGTTTGTCCTGTTTATCAATATCGTAGCTTTGCTATAGCAGGGGAACACTATAATAAAAGTTTTACAGTTATGCAGTGAATATTCTATAATGTAATGAACTCATTAAATCGGTATGGCATGTAAAATATCTACTACTTAGAACCGAATAACTGTACTTCCTAAATAATCATATTTATGCAAATTTTGCTAAAAAATTTTAAAAAGAAAAAGATACAAATATTACAGACTAGTGTATTAATAACATAGGCCTGCAATAAAATTCTTTTCTTCAAAGTGACGTGTATTTTTGGTGTATTTTTTAATGTTGATTAAGGAAAAACTATTATAAATTTTCCATCACGTACCGTTTTCAGAAAAAGGGGATTATTTTTTTAGCTTAAATCACCACTTGTTCAACACCCATCTAAGTTAGATCCCGGAAAATCTGCGTGATGTAAGTGAAGAACAAGGAGCGTTATTTCTCCAAGACTTTATAAAAATGTGTAGAAAAGTATTAGAGACGATGGAGTGTTAATGTGTTAGCCGATTATTGTTGGATACTGCATAGAAAATCGCCCCTCCTCTAGGCAATTAATCTGTGCCTAAGAGAAAAAGCTCTGAAGGAAGATTCGCTGTAAAGAACCACATTAAAGGGATAATGTGTAAATATTATCCTATTTTAATGTATTTTATACATAAATAGTTTCCAATTTGTTATAGTCTCTATAAGAATTCTTCCTATCTCCATCCTTACTTTGTGAAAAACCTTTACGTGATAGGGGGAAAATACAAGCATTTCAGAATTCAGCGCATCAAAACACATTAGAAACACACAACGTAGTGGAAAAAGAAAATAAACAAAAAGTACGATTTTGTAGACCTGTGTAGTGTAGCAAAATGGGGAAATGTTTCAACAATTTCAATTCTGTTGTTGGACTAACAGTTTTATTAACACCGAAAACAAAATTCTTCTATCACATACACACAAAAATATATGTTTACACTTTCCAACGGATTAAAAAACTGTTTATGAATTTGGTTTACGTTTTGTCTGTCAGCTTGATTATCAGTCTGTCCGTCTGTTTCTGGCATCTGTAAATATTTTCGAATTTCTTCAAGCGACACTCTAAAAAATTTCAGTAAAATTCGGAGATTTGAGAATTAAATTATATAGCTAGCTACCTTCTTTGGCGAAAAAGTCCAATGCCCATAATTATAACAAAGACTCGTAAAATTCAGAGTGTTGACCGTTTATTAAAGGTCATTTCCCTTCTTTGAGAAAAACGTTATGGTATCTTTATGGACAAAACTTTATTTTTACGGCCAGTCACAGTAAACATTTTAATGGTCACTAACTGGCAAATTATGTTCAAATTTTTTACAGTATAATGTATATAATACTGGCTAACTATGGCATGTTTCATATTGAAGATAGTATAATAAACACGATGGTTTTGTGTCCAGGGACATCTAAAACATCTTGAAAGTTTCCGTTCTACAATACGCGCTTTTAAAATCATATTTAAATACATTTGTACTGCCCAAACTATAATTACGTCGACTTATATTATTTTCATGTACAAGAAATGTTTTTAGTGAATATGGTTTTATTAGTATTGCGAAATAAAAAGTCACACAAGCATAATCCAATTCATTGAGGGCTATAATTTGGAACTGCAGTAATTGCATTTCTTTGAAAAAAAAAAAGATTATTAAAATAAAAGTTTGCAACTTTCCTACAGAAAATTTCTATTTTACTAAAACTACAGATATACACTGACAATTAAATCTGAAATATATATATGCTTTACTTTTCTGTAAACAGATAAATCGATAAGCATGGATACATAATTTATATTTGAAGTGCTTTTTTTTTTTTTTTTTTTTTTTTTTTTCAATTTTGCATATGAAAACTTTGTTCAAAACAGACACAAGCTACTAGGTATATTAAAAAAACCTGTCCTTCATCAAATATGATACATCTTTCTTTCGTACTTAATTAATCGCATATATTTTTTTTTTTTTTTTTACTTCTAACTTTTTTTATTATACTCTGCTCGAAACCACTGCAGGGAAGAGACATTAAAGCCAACAAAGCGCTTTTACAGTCGGAAGCAAAATTATTAAAGGCTAGCAAAAATTCATATATAAAAAAAGTACACTTAATACTGTTTTACTAAATAAATCCCTGTCGAATCATGTTCTTAGACTGACTAAGAACATCATTTGACAAGGATTTAGTTAACAAAACAGTATCATGTGTATTTTATTTCTGTAGGAATTATTGTTAGCTCTCCAATAATTTTGCTGCCGGCTGTACTTATATGTCTCAACAGGCCATCTAACGCCTCAACGTGACATTTCCGCACCCTTAATTCTACACTGAAATATAATTATTTTGCTCCCATTTACTAGCATTTCTTCTATTCCAAATTACTAATTAAACACCCTGTAATGGAACTCATTGTATAAATTGCAGACTTTTTTCTCGTTTAATTTTTAATTGGCTGATGTAGAAAATGTTTGTAAATAAAAATGACTTTAGTGTAACTATCGATTTAGTATATTTTATTAAAATAATAATAATAATAATGTATGCAGATGTTTTTTAGTTACCCCATTTCAATTTCCAATGTTTCTGATTTAAAGCAACTAGTTTTTTTTATTTTCTTTTTTCGCGCGTGTGTGTGTGTGTGTTTGTTATCACTTAACTTTAGTTTTTTTTTTTTTTTTTTTTTTTTTTTTTTTGAAAATTAATATAAAAATTTAATTTACGGTCTCTATTAAAGCAATTCTACATTAAATGTAGAACATGGAATTTAACTCACTTAAAATTTTTCTTATATTTTATTCTGATCATTCTTTGACAACTCGGTTGTGATAAAAATCAATTAAATAAACCTATTCTAATGCTAAATTTTGTGTAAAAAAAAAAAAAGAAAGAAAGAAAAGCAAAAAGGATATAAAATATGCGTAAAAATCATAAAACTTTACACAAGATATGAAAATATTTTTTCGGCATTCATCCTGAGAGTGACATTTTGAAAAGGAAACAGAAAAATACAGAAAAGCTCTAGTAATATTGAAAATTTTAAGATAAAAATGTTAAAATATCTTAAAACCCCGAAGGATTTTTGAAAGCCGTGAAGTGTCTACGTTTAGCCAACATTCTTTGTTGAAGTTAGTGTTGCAAAAAATATTTTAAATACTAAGAAACATTTTTTTTAAATCTTCCCCTGTTACTTTAAACATTTATCAATATCTGAAAAAAATTCAATACATGGACTAGGTTTTTAAAAAAAAATCGTTTTAGGTTACATAAAAATATAGTTTATATTTTACATTTTAATCTAAAATACTCATTTCTATTACAACAAAAAACTAAATTTCTTATAAATTTAACTATACATCAAAGTTTTTTTTGAGGGGGGGAGGGAAATTAAAAAGAATTATAAGGCAAATAATGAAGGCAATTTTTAAATATATTTTAAAAGCTACAAAAAGATAAAATGTTTTTCTTATTTATTTATTTATTTATTTTTTAAAGACATCCTGTTTAAATTGTAGGTAATGTTTTTTAGAATGCATGCGGTTATTTGAAAATTTTGTTTCATCAAAATCTCATTTTTGAAATTATCTAACACCATAAATATTATTGTTGGTTTTGTTGACAGCGAAATAAGATAATATGTATTATCTTTTTTTGTCTACAATATAGTCTGAAGTATTATTTTGGAAATTAAAAATGCATTTTTACAATGATATTATACATATTTTTAAATATATATTTTATATTTTCTATATTTACAAGGAATTTAAAGTATAGAAGAAATTAAATTAATATTTTATTTGAAAACTTATGCGTTGTGGTCACTACATGATTTTCATCTAAATTTTCTTATACAAATTCCCTATATAAAAAAAATTTCTTAATTTTATCTTCCCGATGAATACAAAAGACTTTCATTCTAGAGAAATATAGGAACACTAAATATCCAAAGAAAGATAATTCTCTTCTCCACCTAAAAACTAAAAAAAATATATATATATATATATATATATATATATATATTCTAAAAATAAAAACAAAAATCAGTAAATTTATTTTAATTTATCCCAGATCGATGGTTCAATAAATAGTTTTAACGATATTGATAAAGCTCTTTTGAAAGATACCCGAAATGAAAATTTGCCCAACCCGGGGGAGAGAGGGGAGCTTTTCTTTTGCATAATAATAATAATAATAATAGTAATAATTCCAAATGACTACCACTATTATTTATATATTTATATATATTTTATTTCATGATGATTCCTAAAAAATATTTCTCTTTATGCACATTTATACGAAATATGTTACTACACCGCCTTCTTAAAAATCCAGAAAAAGCGGGATGGAAAGTCTACCTGTTGGGCGATTTTCTCTAAAAGTTGACAGGCTCTAATTTATGCTAATGTGCGAGTACATGTCAATTTGTATAATATTATGTGTAGTAGTTCCTAGGATACGGTTGCCACAAAATTTTGTCATTCACATACACAGAGAGGCAGATATATATATATATATTTAATGTCAAATCTTGTTCCAGGCCTACGAAAACGTGTAAATTCATCGAAATCCGGAGGAAAAATATTTGTACAAAACCAATACTTTCTTCTATTAAATATAGAATAAAATAAAATATACTTGTATTTTTTAATTCTGCAATTGCATTAAAAAAAAAGTTGCTATAAACAATATAAATATTATGTTATAAATACATAAATGAATTTATAAATGAATCCGCAAAATGATGTATTTTAAATTATGATATTTCTTTTACATAATTATCATGTTTTAATGAACATAATTAAATAAATATACAGAAAACTTTAAATATGATGAAATGCATGTTTTCCTATGATCTGTCTATCTGTCTTACTTACGACTTTCCAATTTTCAACAAAATTTGGTCAAGGTTTTTGCACTAGACGCGACATAAATATAAAGTTTGTTGCGCTACATTTTTTTGTTTTTCTTTTAGATAGTATCCACATACGTACATATGCATTGTACAGATACACGCTAAATAATCAATCTCAAACAAACACATTTTTTTTTTTTCTTCGTGCACTTTTAAACATCTAAATCAGGTTAAAACTTTGTATCCAAAATTTTGACAAGACACTTGTACTACACTGTAAAAATATATGTCCCATTTGTTGTCAGAAATTCTTTGTAAATGTTCTGACAACGTATTTTTTTCGTAAATTACACGTATTGTCTCAAACTACAGATATATTCTGACAGCAAATAGGACATATTTTTTACCCACAGTAGTCGGGTTATGAAAGTCACAATATAATAAACAATTTCTGTTCATATTTTTCTCCAGTTTCTATGAAGAATTCATTTTAAATACATCTCTGCAATTGCATTTCAAATTATTATGCTGTGGCCACCACATGACATTCTTCTATATTTCTCTATACAATTCCCTCAGTAAAAAACTATTTATTAAATTTATTGTTTATTTACTGAGGGAATTGTATATACCTATATACATATTCAACCAGTAACAATATTTAAAAAAAAAAAAAAAAACGATTTTTTTTTTTCTTTTTTTTTTTTTTTTTTTTTTTTGTTAAAAGTAAAAAAATCGATAACTTTGTTTCAAATCGTCACAGATTTATTGTTCAACCATTCGTTTTAAAGATATTAACGAGATCTTTCGAAAGATACCCATCTTGAAAATTTACCCCCCCCCCCGGGGGGGAACCGGTGCCCCCACATGCACAAAATTTTTTTCATAGTTAACTACTACTATTATCAAAAATTCATATTAATTTTACAATCACAAGTTTAAAATAACGCTCATTATGTACATTTATACGAAATTTTGTCCTATGCTGCCATGTTAAATGTTTTCATAAAATGCGATCACAGCGCAATCTGCTGGCCGATTGATCCCAAAATCTAATCAGACCCTTTCCATGTCAGGGTAGTTTACATAAAATGCGATCACAGCGCAATCTGCTGGCCGATTGATCCCAAAATCTAATCAGACCCTTTCCATGTCAGGGTTCAACTATACACCAAGTTTGGTTCAATTTCATTCATCGGTTCGTGAGATACGGTGAAAAATACGAAATTTTACGATCACAGCGCCACCAGCTGGACGATTAATCCCCAAATCTAATCAGCACCATGCCCCGTCAGGTTCCAACTATATACCAAGTTTGGTTGAATTTCGTTCATTGGTTCGTGAGATACGGTGAAAAATACGAAAATTTGTCCTATACTGCCATGTTAAAAATTTACATAAAATGCGATCACAGCGCCACCTGATGAGCTATTGATCCCCAAATCTAATCAGCACAATGCCCCGCCAGGATCCAACTATATACCAAGTTTGGTTGAATTTCATTCATTGGTTCGTGAGATACGGTGAAAACACTAAACCACAGACACACAGACACACAGACAGACAGACAGACAGACATTTTCTAAAAACTATCAATTCGTGTTCAGGACATCCCAAAACGTGTAGTTCCGTCAAAAAACGGAGGTCGAAAATTTTCGCGAATCCAATACTTTCTCTATATTACATATAGAAGAAAGTAAAAACTATTTATTAAATTTATTGTTTATTAAATTTACTTTCCATGATTAATGCTGACGATTTCCAATCTAAAGAAATGGTAGACCACTGAATATCCAAAGAAAGTGAATTTTATTCTCTATATGACATTTTAAAAAATTCGATTTTTGTTGTTGTTGTTGTTGTTAAAAAAGAATAAAAATCGATGACTTTATTTTAAATTATCGCAGATTGATGATTTAACCACTCAGTTTAAAGGTTTTCGTTTTAAAGGTGAAGCTCTCTTGAAAGATATTCATAATGTAAATTTGCCCTCCCCCCCCCCTCTTAGGAAAGGAGCGACGCTCTTCATACACAACAAAAAAATTTCCTGTTTTCCAGTTGACTATCACTATTTTGAATAATTCTTTTTAATTTCATACTGATTATTAAAAATTAATTTTCCTTATCTACATGTATAGGAAATTTTGTCCTATACTGCCATGTTTTAATATTTAGAAAATGCAAGATCGCTCTGCCACTTTTTAGACGATTTTCATCAAATGTTGGCAGACACTAATTTACGTCAAGTTTAAACTACGTATAAATTTTTATGATTATCTGAGCAATAGTTTATGAGATACAATTGTCAAACTTTTTTGTCACACACAGCCAGACATTTTCTAGAAATAGTCATATCGTGTTTTAGACCTCTCAAAATGTGTCTCACTCGTTGTCGAAATTTTTTTAGAAATCGAATACTTTATTATGTTGAACATAGATGAAAGTAAAGATTAAAAATAACATAAAAATAAATAATGCGCATTTTTATTTTCCTTAAAAAATACTTAATATATATATTTTAGCGGAATATCTTTTTTTGTTTTTGAAATAAATTGTAAAATAACTTTTTCTTTTATGCAAAATTTTGACAAATCACATGTAAGAAAATATTATTCTAAATTTTCTGTGAAAAAGAAACAAGTTCTGTGCACTTAAAAAAAAAAAAAAAAAAAAAAAAAAAAAAAAAAGAAATTTACCAAATTTATTGTTTTGCAAAGAAAGATATCAAACTGTTTGCTTTTACTATTGTCGTAGAGAAAAGTGGTTATACGTGCCTTGGAATAAAAACAAAAAGCATTTTTACAATAACAATGGTTCATTTGAAAATATTTGTTTCCTTTTTTTTTTCTTTTTTTTGTCTTAACTTTAAATTTACACGAAATAGTTATGATAACATTTTTGCATTCATATTTACACAGTGTATACATAAGTCTAATTGAAATGACTGTAAGGCATATTATTAATTTAAATTAATCATTCAAAGATAATGTTTTATATAAAATATTTCTTCTTGAAAAATGCAATTATTAACATCACTAGACGTCTTTTCTATGTAAATTTATTACTTTTATGAACATCATTAATGTTAATTTTAGAAAAAAAGAATATTTTAGCCATTGTTTCACTTTAAACGTGATAAAAATCATAATCGTGTTATGAACTGAATAAGCTACATAAGACAGTGATGCTGAATGAACTCTAAGTGCAATTTTAATGGGTGCTTTCTACTGAAAAAACTCTACTACACAGAGCTCTACTACACGATAAAACACAGAGCACCTTTTTTTTTTTTCTTTTGTTTCAGCTAATTTTTTCCAATTTGCACTTTTCTTAGGGTGAAACATTTTTTTAAACTATGTAGTAGTGGACTCTAGAAATCCATAAAAACAATACTTTTAATGACAAAAGCAACAATTTAAAAAAAAAAAAGTGATTTTTAATAATTATTTTATCAACATGATAGTGATGCCTAAAAAAAAGTATCTCTAAATAAGCCTTGTAAGAATGATATAAGAGGAGATGGCATGTCCGGAAAAACCTGAAGCTGAAATCGTAACCGCGGAACTGGTTATAATTAACACAGTTATATAAAAAATTCTGTATTGTTATTGTGAAATTATGTAATATGGATCATTCAAGATGAAAGTTATTGTAATTATACACTGTTAAATGTTTGGTGTTAGTTTAAACCGAAACTTGGTACTGAAGTCGCAGCCTTCACCTGATTGTTTAACCTTTTACCGTAAATTGGTAATTTTACGTTGAATCAAATATTGGTATTATGTTAAAAAAAAAAAAAAATCAAAATTCAACCGCGACAGATATTGAAATGATGACCTTCTTGTATCAAGTCAAACATTCTGGTACTATGTCTTGGCCCATGGGTGAGTTGTTGCACAAAATTCACATTTACCCTATGTTTCCGACCACACTCTTTAATTTAATCTTTGTTTAGTTTCAATAGGTATTTTACGTATTCATACTTCGTTTGTGAGTATAGTAGCTCCCAGTTTTCGCGGAACTTAAATTCAATCGTAAGAAGTAGAGAACATAAAAGTGATATTGAACTACTCGTACATTATTTTATTGCTTACATTTTTTCTCCATATAGTGGTTCAAGTTTAATCTGCAATTTTTAACATTGTAGGCTCAAAGCTCTCAAATAAATGCCAAATAAATAAACTAAGACAGTACTATCCATTGTTTCGGTAGACTAAATATGGCTCCTGTGGTAGGTTTGAAAGGTATTGCGGTAACCATGTTGAGTAGATAATAGGTAACTTTATTTCCCTTGCATAGTGATATGATGCTTGCAGTCTTCTTTTATACCATTCCTGTGGTAGCTATCTTGAGTAGATAGCAGTTAACTTCATTTTCCTTACATGGTGATATGACTATACCATCTCCTCTTACATCATTCCTGTGGTAGCTGTATTGCGGTAGCCATATTGTGTAGCTAATTTACGGTACACTGCTAAAAAAATGAAATTTTGTTGCCATAAATTCTCTGTAAAAATTACAAAATTCTGTGAAAGTTACAGAAAAATATTTGTCAACGTAATTTTTCCGTGATTTACGACTTTTACTCAAATTCCAGATAATTCTGTAATTTTCACAGAGAATATCTGGCAACGAAATTGCACTTTTTTTTAACAGAGTAGCCACATTCAGTAGATAACAGGAAACTTCATTTGTGCTGCGTGCATGGTGATATGACGTGTGCCATCTGCTCTTATAAAATTCCTTAAAGAAATAAGCAGGTGGAAATCAAAGTATATTTGGTATTTTCCTTATTCAAAGCAACATAAAATAACGTTAAGTTGTCTTAAAGTTCATCCTGTTTGCGTAAAATTAATATCAATTTAGAACTGATGGTTTTAAATATTTATAATTTACACTGCAAAAAATAAACCTCCGTCAAATATACAGTTTAAAACCGCAAAATTGTATCAATGACATATATTTTACGCAGAAATCCTGTAAATCAAACAGTTTTTTTTTTTTGGTTAAAAGTACAGTTTTGTTCTGTATATTTGACGGAGAAATTCTGGCACCCATCTGCCAGACTTTTCCTGTACTTTCAACAGATTGTTTTACAGTGTAGGACATTATTACTCGTGGGATTTAATACCAAGTCTAAATGTGGAGAGGACGTATGCACAATTTAAAAGCTTAAATTTTTACGTTAAAATTGTGGTTACGACTGGCGCAATATCCATTACTGATACATTTAGCTTAATATACAATTATAAAATTCAAATCGCACATAAAAAATATTGTAAAATGTACATTATTTAAATTTAAACACAAAAGTTTAATTTACAGTCGATTAATGGAAATTAAGCATAAAAGTATATACGTATTGTTTCGAATGTGTAAGTAATAGTAATTATTTTTATGTATATCCATTCAAAGAGGCTTAGTCAAGTTCTAAAATGTTAATTTTCTGCATTTTTTGATTGTTTTCGACTTACAATAGCTCATTTTCTTAAAAAAAAAAAAAAAAAAAAAAAAAAAAAAAGGTCAAAAAGCATTATTAACGCAGGTAATTGCCTTGGCGAAATATTTGGTTGCTTTTTCTCTGCTTGGCGAAAAAATCCTTATTGTCAATATCTCAAATATCAAAGTTTTAACTTGTTTTAATGAGTTGAGACGTTACTTGAAAATTCTCGTTTAATAGGGGGCTACAAAAGGAAGCCCGATAAAAAAATAAAAATGTTCTAATTGAGTATTGCAATTAAAAATATACTTCTCAAATTTCAGAACGATTAGTTACAAAACATCTGTTTTTTTACATTTTAAAACAAGGTTGAAAAGACTTAATGACCTTAAGTGTCTAGTTCGCGCTCTAACTTTCATAAATATTAACGGAATTTCTTGAAATTGAAAATCCGAATTCACTATCGAATGTTCCCTACAGAAATTGAAGTATCTGCCTCCCCTGGTTTATATACAGGGATACCCGAAAGTATTCCTAAATGCACTGCGTTCTTTGAGAGGTATAATTCTATAAACCAAATTTTAATACCTTTACTTTGCAAATATCCTAATAAAATTTAAATACTATTCACCTTCACAAAAGGATGCTTTCCATAGATTACAGTATGATTAGCAATAAGTTTTACAGGGCCACTCAAAATATGTTACTTTATTAAGTACTATTTTGGAAAATTGCTGGAATTGCATTTTCCTTTAATTAGGAGGTTTTTTTTTTTTTTTTTTTAACACTTTCTAGCAATTTTTAATTGTAAATATGATTGAATTAGTGTATTTGTCTGACAGACTGTCCGTTTCCGGCGTCCATAATATTTTAAGAGTTACTTAAAAATAATATATCTTATTCAAGTTCACTGTGAAATGTTAAAATTGTATTGATAGGTATTGTACAACTAGTTTGTGTACAAAGAGACTCCAAAAATGTCAATGCATTCCGTTTCAGGAGAAATTTATATGAGTCATATTTAAATAACTTTCTTCTGCAAAAGAAATTGCCATTTATTGTTAAAATGCTAAAATATTCTTTATATAGAATATTATATGCTAAACCAACAGATTTAGAGGGCTACACTAAAATATTCAGATGTATTAAGGGCTGCATTTGGAAAATAAGAACTGCATTTCCGGTTGTGTTAAGCATTTTTAACACTTTTCAACACCATTTAAGAGTGATAGCGAATACATTTAATCTATATGTCTGTCGTTCTGCCCTTCTGTTGCGGGAGAACGTAAGCAAAAAAAAAAAAAAAAAAAAAAAGGTTTATATAATGTAACGGCTACATATATTTGGAAAGTGTTAATAATCAATGTGTGTCGCATGATTTTTGATCTTATTTGAATACATTTATCTTACTTTTTTTTCATATTTAGCATATTATATATATATATATATATATATATATATATATTTCTCCACTTGTACCGCCATATTTGACAAAATTTCATAAACAACAATTTTTATAAAGGTATAACTAAATTAAAATTTTCGTGAAATTCTGTATTTTTTTTTTTTCATCGTAGAGCTATTGCAAATTATTTGTTACATTCATACAAACACGCATATCTTTTTAAAAGCAGACAAAATAATTTCAAGACCTCCTAAATATATATATATATATATATATATATATATATATATATAAATCAAAAGTTGAATAGTTTTAGAATTATACATTTTTCTTTTTTGAATAAAAAATAAAGTAGAGATAAATTACTACACTTTCCACAGAATAATATTTAGCATAAATAAATATTAGATACTATTATTAAAAATAATAATAATAATAATAATGTGTGTTGGTATAAATTGAAATAAAATAGATAATTTAACGAAAATAATATAAACGGAATTTATTCTGAAAATTTTATCAACAAAGAGATTTAAATTTAAATCCTATTTTCCCCAACTTACTTTGATCTTTCTAAAACAAATTATATTTTGCATTATTGAAAAGTAAAAAATAATATAGAGGCGATTTTGTGATATATTTAAATCTTTTGAAAAAAAGTTTTATTTATTTATTCATTTATTTAATAATTTATTTATTTATTATTAGTTTCTTTAAGCAGCTAAAACAATAAATGAAAATATGAAAAATATTTTAGCAATTATAAAGTACTCAAAACTTTTTTATGTATCAAAACTGTGTAATATCTATATATTTATATATATTTTGTTTTAGTTCGACTCAGTTTTTTAACTTATTTTTCAATGAAATAATTTTACTTTCAGAAAACTGTTAAATCTTTAAATGTTAATTTTCAAATTTATTGTTTTGAAACTCGTTTTCTTAAAACGTTTGAGAAAGCAGATAAAGCACATAATAAATGAATCTTCTTCACAGACAAAATTGCATATGCGGAAAAGAATATTAAATAAAAAATAAATATATAAATAAATAATAATAATAATAATAAATAAATAAAAGTAATAATAAAATAATAATAATAATAATTTGAAGTAATGACACTCAATTGAATATTTACTATCTATCAGAAATTTAAACAAATTTGAATTTGTAAATAAATACTTTATCAAATTAAAAAGTATTACTTTTTACAAAATTGAAAAGTATTGTAGAACTTAATCCCAGCAAAAACATAAATGTAAAAAAAGAGAGCCAAGTTCAATACAAAAATTATGCTTGGCTGGGGGCTTCGCTGCAAAAAGAATGGAGATCTAAATGAGTGCCAAGTTCTATGCAAAATCGAAATATGTATTTATAGGAACAAAATAACATTATGAACAAGTATTAAACTCTATTTCTTTGCTTTATTGGATACCTATAACAACTGCTTTATTTAAAAATGTGATATCTTAAAGTAGATTAGATTTGACTTGGCCAGTTTTTATCAGAATTAAAATGTTGAATAACTTTATAAAATGACTGATGTAATGAAAACTGGCCAAGTCAAATCTAATCTACTTTAAGATATCACATTTTTAAATAAAGCAGTTGTTATAGGTATCCAATAAAGCAAAGAAATAGAGTTTAATACTTGTTCATAATGTTATTTTGTTCCTATAAATACATATTTCGATTTTGCATAGAACTTGGCACTCATTTAGATCTCCATTCTTTTTGCAGCGAAGCCCCCAGCCAAGCATAATTTTTGTATTGAACTTGGCTCTCTTTTTTTACATTTATGTTTTTGCTGGGATATCATTACTTTTTGTAAAGAAAACTAGGCAGGTATTGAAATCTAATGTTTTTTCTTGCGTTTCCGCTGCGTGGTTTTCTTTTCTATGCTATTGACTACATTCTCTTGAATGTTAGAGATAATAGTGCGCATTGCCCATTCTTTATCTGCTACCTTTTTAATACGCTACCTGTTTATTCATTGAATCTCATATATGTACTTCACTTTTATACTGTTACTGGTTTAGGCATGAAGAACGTTTGTAAAGTTTTTATATACATATGTATACATATACATTAAATACATAAGGTTTTTATCAGAATTAAAATGTTGAATAAGTTTATAAAATGACTGATGTAATGAAAACTGGACAAGTCAAATCTAACCTACTTTAAGATCTCACATTTTTAAATAACACAATTGTTATAGATATCCAATAAAGCAAAGAAATAGAGTTTAATACTTGTTCATAAAGTTATTTTGTTCCTATAAATACATATTTCAATTTTGCATAGAACTTGGCACTCATTTAGATCTCCATTCTTTTTGTGGCGAAGCCCTCAGCCAAGCATAATTTTTGAATTGAACTTGGCTCTCCTTTACTAACATCTATATTCCTACGCAACATAACCCGTGCACCTAATTTGATCGTGATAACGTTTTCTAATCCAGCGGTTAATGATGAATCATCCTCGTTCTTTTTGAGCACTTCCTTTGCTCGCTTGTTTAAATACCTTGGACAGTCTATTTCATCGATTGAATTCAATTTAATTTCCGGTTGTTCCATACTTTCCAAAATTGCATTATTAAATTGGTTACACATATTTTTAGTAGGGAATAAACAAACAGTATTATCAGGTAGTAATTTAAAATAGTCAATAATTTCTTTAAGCCGGTCATTTTGATTTCGGGAAGTTAATTTTAGGAGTCTATGAGCTAACGTATGATGATCTGTTGTCGTTACGACACCCATTCTTATACGATTCAATATTTCGCCGAAGAGATGGTCGTGTTTTTGTCTGATGTTAATCATTAATTCGTCGTATGAAAATAGTTGTTTCCATAAATTCGGTGCACTAAGAGAACCTAATAATTTTTGCACATCAGACCACTTCATATCTTCGAATGGCGAAAGTTGTCGCACTGGTGGCAGCTGGAGCAGATCTCCAAATAACACAATATTAATTCTTCCAAACCAGCCGTCTTCCACATCACTAGTGTCATAAATTTCAGTTAACCGTAGATGAATAAACATTAATGTAACGTTGGAAATCATTGAAACTTCATCAATAATCAAAAGAACTACATTGCTTAAATGACTTCTTAAAACTTTTAACACTTGGTCTGATAAAGGAGTGTACTTCGGACTGCTTCCGTGTTCTACTGGCAGCTGGAGTAGCCGGTGTATGGTGAGACCGTTTACATGAAAAGCGGCAATGCCAGTGGGAGCTGCAACGGCTACTAATTTTTCTAAACGTTTTTTAACCCAACTTTTAATAGTGTTAATTAAATAACTTTTCCCAGTGCCGCCTGTACCACTGACAAATAATCTCAAAATGGCGTTTTTGTCTAATAAAGCTCTACAAATTGTATCGAAAATGCGTTTTTGGTCGACATTCAAACCTTTTGTCATTTTTTCGAGCTCATCTTCTGATACCGAATCTTTAGCATTTCTAAAATCTTCCATTACATTTACAGCTTCAACTGGCAAGAAATCCAACGGATTCTCTATACCGTCATCTTCCTGATCCTCTTCCTGTCGATTTCTTTCGATTTCTCCCACTTTTTCTTCAATCATTTCGAATGCTCTCTCTATGTTATTTAAGAATTCTGTCTGCATTTCTCCATAATCAAGTCCGTCTTTAATTTGATTTTTCAGAAGATTGAAGGCTTCAGTATAAGTACTTTTTTCATGGATATTTTACATTTATTTTAATATGAATATTTTACATTTATCTCAGAGCCGTTTTTTAACAATATGACATCATGCAGTTAATGTCCATATTTGTAATTTAAAAAAATTATCACTGAATAATATTCATAAAATTCATTTTTTTTTTTTTTTTTTTTTTTTTTAATCCAATCGATTTCACTTTCTTAAAGCAAAAACTTTCGAATAAAATTTTATGTTTTATTTAGTTAAGATTTATTCTGAAAAACTACATAGACACAAAACAGATGATTCCGAACGTCATTTTCCAAGACTATGACGTCACTGTCCTAAGACTATGACGTCACTATAATAAAAAATAAATACTGTCCATATTTATTGATTTATTTATTTTTAACGCTATTCCGGGAAATAAATTGAGTTTATTTCAATTGGTTTCATGTTTTGAATATTTGTAAAAAGTTTTTATATAATAAATATTATAAAATCTATTCATAAAAAAAAAAAAAAAAAAAAAAATCATGGATATTTTTAAGTCACATGCTTCAAGAATTTCAACAACATCTATATTTTTACTATAGCAATGTAATTATTATTAAATAGTCAGATATCAGTTTATTGAATTGTGTTTATCATATTTTTGTTGGCAACATGACATAAATTAAAAAAATAATATTTTTTCTTTAATGAGAATTTTTATATCAGAAATGAAGATAATTTCGAATTAATATAACTCTTGACATAATTAGGCTACCGATAAACGGTTTGTTTCATTGTATTTACTGTACATCTTTGAACTAAACTACTAAATATCAAGTTTTTATACGAAATAGTATTTTTAATAGACGCAATAAAGAGAAAAAAGCATAAAAAGAACGCAGAAAAAAACAAGAAATTTTTTTTTAAAAATCTATAAAAAGTTTAAAAATTGTAAAAATTAAAAACTGATTGCACACTGCACTCCGCGGTATATTGAAGTATCTTCTGCTAAAAAATTATTGAGCTGCTATGAATAGTTTTTGAGTCTATAAAACTTTTATACCAGAAAACTTTTTGCTCACTTCAGCCCTGTATATCTCATAAAATATTCTATTTATAGAAAAACGGTTTTCTTTATTATGTTTATTGATCATTTATGTACAAAACTACAAAATGTCATGTTTTTATATGAAGTAGTTCTTTTAATATAAGCCAAGAAAGATAAAAAGACGCGGCGATTTGAAAGGCGGCAGCGGCAGCGGTAGTTACTTTTTTTCAATATAGAGAGATTTTATGCATACATTTTGTATGAACCGCATAAATTCTATATGTATTTTTCTACTCTCTAAAGAACAGTTCATAAACATAAAACTAATCAGTTACATGAAAATGTTACGTCATGCAATGGCCCTTAATAGAAATAAAAGTCAGTTTTGAAGTAGTCAGTCAGTCAGTGCTAAAATTTATTTTTTGACTTTTTTTGATTTTTTGATTTTTTCCTACGCTTACACACAATTACCGAGCTGGATTCCAAATTTCATCTTTCTAGGTCATCTGGAAGTAGGTTAGGTTTAGGTACTATATGTCAGTCAGTGAGAAAATTTACGACCTTTTGACCTTCATATTTTTAAAACCGTTTGAGCTAGCTTCATGAAATTTGGGCTTTTACATGTCCTTATGGATATAATTAAACACACGTAGTTTTATGTGTTTACGTTAAAGAGGTTTTGAGTTACAGAAGGGTCAAAAGTGGCACCAAGTGGTTCGTGTAATATTACACTCGGCGCTACTTAGCCTTTTCCTTTGCTTGAACTTGGCTTGACACGCTGCCGCGTGTCTAGATTAAGTCCACTAATGAGCAAGGATAGATAGGCATATATGTATAAATAAGGAAGTGAATGGACCATTGCTAAGCATTCTTAGAAGAATAAACGTATTTTTAACTTTAATTCAGCTAAGGTAGTCTGTCGGTCTAAAAATTTACATCAAGTGGATTTGTAGAAGCTTTGCATATCATTAAAAATAATAAAAATGTCAATAATTGTAATTTTCCTGTGCTCCCTCTCTCTTTGATTGTTGAAAATATTACATAAAATCTCATATTATTTCTTTTCATTTACCATTTACACAGCTTTATGTATCCTAATTTCCTACTGGCCAGCACTTTCAGTTTTTTGAATTCCTATTGGCTGCCATTCCGACACTATAATTCGCTTCCCTATAAATATATAAAAGCACTAATATACTTTTGTCATTCTTCACTGATGACAGTACACTGAACGCTATTGAAACTGTAGTTTGCTTTTAATATTTTTTCCATTAGCGTTTTCAACCTTGTGTAAATATTTATATTTCTGTTCATCATCAAGTCTGGTTTAACTAGATTTTAAATAATATTAATAATAATAAAGGAAGTTACGAATATCAGTCATAATTAGTAAATTATATATACACTCTATTATTTAAAATACAAATATAAGAAATAAAAAATCTTGTTCTAAGGTTTAAAAATGCAATCTTTTTTGTTAGGCTATTTTTGAAATTCAATACACTGATATTTAAAATTATACCATCATTGAAAATAGTTCATTCATGTACTTTCTACTAGTTTTAATATTATACTTACAAAGAGGAAATATTTAATTTAAAAAAATTGCATGAGAGGAATACCTTTTCCAGGAAAGGAAACCCGATATCAATTTCCTTGTACTCATAAAATATAAAAATACGGTTCAGGTACCCAGTTTGATGAGGTTTAATATCCTTTTTTAGAAAAGTACTTATTTTACAATCTTCACATTCTCATTGATATTGCACTATTAAAATCACTACTAACATTTTATTGGTGAAGATGTCGTATATAAGTACGCTTAAATTTTAACTACTCAACTCTCTGTTTTTTAGTTAAAATTTAATTTAAAAAGAACGTTTTATTTTTATTTTTAGACGAAATTTTTATTCTAATTCATATATAAAAACTAGTATCGTTTGAGAAGATGGCAATAGATTCCTGTTTATTTCAGTTTCTTGATGCTATTATTTTATTTTATAAATTGTTCTACTTATTATTAATTTTTTAAAGCAATTCCATAGATAAGTAAAATGTACAAAAATTAATTTAAGCAAACTCTATAATATTTTTTATGTGTATAAATTTAAGGAAAAAATATATTAAATGAATAAATTTTTAGAACTTCCGTTAAACAAAAAGCATATTTTCTTGGAGGTTAAAGATGAAATAGTCTTTAAAATCACCAAACCATTAACAAAATAATAATAATAATAATAATATTAATGTTAAAAATATCTAAATACTATCTGTAAAATATGTTGGATTGGATAGTATTAAAATGTTATAGATCTGAATGAATGCTTTCTACAGATAGACATATAAAATAGCTTTTTTTAATTTTTTTTTTCCTCAAAACTTTTATTTATTTTTATTTATTTTTATTTATTTTATTTATTTATTTATTTATTTTTAAGGACGGAGGACTATTAGTCTCAATTTATGGATTTTTATGATAGTTGAACATTTGTCGAAATCGAAAATTTATTTTAAATATAATTGAATATTTATCTTAATAATTGAATATTTATGATTGAATATTCATATATTATTGAATGAATATTTCTCTTAAATATAATAGTCCTCTGTACTAAATTAAATTCTGCTTTTACCAAAATTTCGTCAAGATTTTTTTTTTTTTTTTTTTTTTTTTTTTTTTTAAGGACAAGAAAAGAAATGAAAATTAATAATAATCAGTATCAAAACGGATAGTATCGAAAAATATTCGTATTTTTATTTATTTTTATTTATTTTTACCGATTATTTACACATTTTATTACATAGTACTTCCATTTCAATATTTAATTACTTATCAACATTCAGCTGCCTTCCCCACTCTATTTTCAATTTACTTATTTTTTCCTTATTATTTATTTATTTATTTATTATATTTATTGAAAATAAAGTGGTAATGCAGTAGAAAAAAATAAATATATTAACTTTTAAACTTAAAAACGTATTTATAAAAGAATTGTTTTATATTTGAGATAATTCTAAAGAATGTATTTTTATAAGCCTTTCTTTCTTTCTTTTTTCTTTCTTTTTTTTTTTTTTTTTCTGTATATCTCTGAAACATTTAAACTGGTTATATATTCTAATCTAAATGCAATTTTATTTTATGATTGTTTACAATTTCAATATGTGTTTGAAAGCGTATTATATAATTTCTCTATATTTGTAAATTCAACTTATGAATAGAGTTGCCTTTGTTTAATTTAAGACTAGAATAAACTTTTGTATTTTACTCCTGTTAAATGATTTAAAAAAGTAAAATGCAAACCGACTTTTTTAGTCTCACTTGTCGGTAATATTGTATTATTCTGCCGATTATATATTATTACAGTTATACAATTACAATTTTAAACGATAAATGTAAAAAAATAAAAATAAAAATGCAGCATTCAACAAATAATGGCAAGAATAAAATGTATCACTTGTTGAAAAATAAAAAAAAAACTAATGTTTTTCTTAAATGAGCATAACCACTTAAACTTGTTAACAAAAATTAAACTTAATTTTAGTTAAAGGTTCTTTTCATAAAATTAATTTCAACATATATATATATATATATATATATATATATAAGCTAAATAAGCATAAAAATAAAACATAAATTTCTATTATATATATATATATATATATATATATATATATATATATTAAACAGATATATTTTACGTTGATCAGTTTTAGTTATTGAAAATCTGTTTATGCTATTTTTGTACTCTTCTATAGAAATAATATTTTGCAATTATTAACAATAATATATAAAAAGTAACAAACCACTTTGAAAAACACGTAGATAAACTATTTTTATTAAAAACGACACAAAGCTTTTCGCCATTATAACAATAGCATCATCAGGTGTAATTGCGTTACATAGAACCAGCAATATATAAAAAAGAGAAGTTCATACGGTTTAAAGTTACGGTTACAATATATATATATATTTTTAATTTCAATATCATTTTTAGTATTTTTTTTTTCATCACTTCATAAAATATGGCACACGTTGTGCTCATAGAGAGAAAAAAAAATACTGAAAATGATATTGAAATTAAAAAAAAAAAAAAAAAAATTGTAATCGTAACTTTATTTATTTTTTTTTTTTATTATAACCGTAACTTTAAACCGTTTGAACTTCCATTTTTTATATATTGCTGGTTCTATCTAACGCAATTACACCTGATGATGCTATTATTATAATAGCGAAAAGCTTTGTGTCGTTTTTAATAAAAATAGTTTATCTACGTATTTTTTAAAGTGGTTTGTTACTTTTTATATATTATATATACACGTAATATGTTTTCTATTTTTAAACTTTTAATAGTTTTTAATCTTAATTATAGTAACAATAACTTTGTAAGCACTATTTGTAAACTTTTGGTAAATGATTTATATATATATATATATATATATATATATATATATATATTAATACAGAGTGTATATATTCGTATATACTGTTATTTATAAAGGTATATTACATTAGCAAATATTGTTCACATACATTTTCTAGAACAGGCATAATATAATTCCGCAACATTTTTAAGTTCTTCCTTCGCACACAGGCAATCTAAAAAAAAGTGTTATTTTCTAATGAATATAAAATATTCAATTAATAACAATTTTTTACACACTTTTAAAACTATCTTGTCATTTTATATAAGTCTGTGACAGTGGATAATATGTATGTAATATATAAAGAATATAATTATCGTAAAATTATGATATTTTCTAAACTGTTTTTTAAACAAATCCAACATTAGTCTTAGGGAATTCACTGACTCCCACGAGGGAATCATAGGACCATTTTCATTTTTAAATTTTAATTTCAAAATCTGAAATACATGGAAGCGATGAAATATATTAATTATAATTTTCTTATTTAATTGGTGTTTAATACAGTAAATCATGTACCATTCTTTCAATCTAATGTAAATGCAATCTTCAGTATGACACGTATACTCAACATTGTTACTTTCCGAACATACGTATGTAAGAAAAGTATTGTTATCATGTCAAATCTTAATCCTAAAATCTTAATTCGAGATTTTGGTGTTTCTATATGTTTCGAGATCCTTGAGTCCGTTTTCACTATTTTTACGATGATATATGCATGTGTGTGTGTATGTATGTGTGTATGTATGTTTGTGTATGTGAGTGAGTGAACACGCTAGCTTCTAAACGCTTTGATCGAATGAGCTGTAAGTTAGTACGCAAATTGGAAGTCACCATAGCACAAACCTTATTGATTTTAATGAATCTAGCGCTTACAGTTTTTTTACAGGGACACAAGAAAAATTCTTTAACATTATGGCCTATGGGATCAAAATCTAAAAAGTACGATAGCATCTAAACGCCTTGTTCAATTGAGCCAAAAATTTGTACACATAATATAGGTCACAGATTCCCAATCTGCATAGATTTTGGCGAATATAGCACTTATAGGTTTTTTACAGGGTTCACAAAGAAAAATTCTTTATCGTATGGAACCAAATTTTAAGTGCGATAGCGTCTAAACACTTTATTAAACTGAGCAAAATATTTATAAACATATTATAGGTATTAGTTGCATGAACTTTATAGATTTTGGTGAATCTTAAAGTCTGATAGCATCTAAATGCCTTATCCTTCGGAGTGGAAAATTTATATACGAATTATAGACGACCATCACACACACTCTTTAGATTTTGGTGACCCTAGCACTTAATGAGTTTTACAGGGACACAAACACAAATTGTTCATCATTAACATCAATAGGCCCAAATTATTTAAAGTGCGACAGCGACTAAACGTCTTATTCAAATGAACTAAAAATTTAGTACGTCGCCGTCACACGAACTTATCTAGCACTTATGGTTCTTTTCCAAAGACAAAATGCAAATTTCTTTATTATTGTGGCATATGGGCTGAAAATTTAAAGTACGATAGCGTCTAAATGCTTTATCCGATGGAGCTGAAAAATTATATACATATTATAAGTCACTGTTGCACTAACTATAAACATTTTGGTGAATCTAGCATTTGCAGGTTTTTACAGGGACACAACAAAATATTCTTTATTATTATGATCTAAGTGTTCGGTAAAATAGCTTTAAATTAAACATCATGTACTATATAAAGAAAATACTCAAGCTCCCTATTATAAATTTCTCTCTTTTGTTTATTTAACGACTCCTGTTACTTTACTTTATCTACAGAACCATTAATTACTTATTGTTCGGAAAGTCGAGTGGAGTCACTTCAGATTTTTGACTTTTGTTTATCCCAATCCCTCTTTTTCTTTGTGAGTGCATATGTAACCAAATTTGAAATTCGGTAAGTGTAATTAGATTAAAAGAAAAAAAAAACAATGGTTGTATAATGTGTTTTTATTCAGATTGCACACCTATATATAATAATTATTAAAAACAATATTGTTTTGCTATTGTCATAACAATCATAGATTTTTAATTAAAATCGGTCCTCAAAAAGACTTTTAATATAACATATATTCCTTCAAATACTTAAAAAGATAACAATACATAGTAAATAAAGAAATTTAAGAAATGAATAGTAACTAAATATATTTTTCCCAACTATGTATATTTACGTTATACAAACACTCTCATATTAATGTCTGTACATAATATATCGATATGATTTCTTTTATTTATATATTTTTTAAAGGTATATTTTGAATCGTATTTTTACAAAGAAATAACATTTTCAGATTTTTATTTTTTATTTTCAATGTAACTACTTTAAGAAATACATATATGTTTATTTTTCCTTTTTTATGCTTTATTATTTATTTATATATTTTGTATAATAAAAATGAGAAAAAACAATATTTCTTTATTTTTAAAGATAATAAACACATGATTCTATGCATGTCATTTTCTCGACATTCTCTCGGCGTTTATAGTGAATATAAAATACTTTTATGACAGATGGCTTCAGACTGCCTTCCTTTTCAAAATATTTCTTATTATCCGGTATGTACGAAAGTGTCAAAATATTTAACTACGTTGGTTGAATTTTAAACATAAGAGTTCATCATATTTTTATGAGCAAAGTTAGAATATTTCACTAAAATATTGAATCAAACAATATAAAAAATGACGAAAAAATACAACATCGTCTAATATACTAATAATACAAATCTTAGATAAAGAAATATGAGGAAAAAAAATCTTCGAATCTGCTGCGAAAATGAAGCATGGAAATACATAAATAGTTATGATGAAATGCCATTTTTACTAATTTTTAAATGATTTATATACCGGCTATTCGGGTTGTTGATTGTATAAATATGTGCCATACATAATTAAGTACAAATTAAGTAAACAAAAAGAGTATGTAGATTATTTTAATACTACCAAAGCCCCGGTTACAAACCGAAGTCCGATTTCGGGAAAAATTTCAAAATCAAACACGAAATGTACAAAACTTGGTGGGGGGGGGGATCTAAAATTGAGGTATATTATTATTATTATTATCTTTGCTTTTACCCCATTTTCAATTTTTCATTTTTTCATGTGCTGGAGCAAATTTAATATTTAATATATATATATATATATATATATATATATTTTTTTTTTTTTTTTTTTTTTTTTTTTTTTTTAACGCGTGAAAGCATATTTCATTTTATTTTGAAAAAAAAAAGTAATTTTTTTTTGGCAACAATTAAAAATTTAATTGTCCATTTTTAAAGCTTTTACCAAGCTATTATTTTCACATTTTAATTAATTTTAAAAAAATCTAATCAAAATTTCGTTACAAATAAGGTAACAAATGAAAGAAGTATTTTTTCTGAATCCGTCTATTTTATTAACTTATCGATCGTTCAATTAGGTTTTTTTTAAATTTAACTAAAGTAACTGGTGGCAACTTGCGTCAACGCACAGACAAACAGACTCAAAAATCTCTTAGTCATTTATATATAGAGAGATGATTCAAAATAAATAAAAATAAAAAGTACAGAAAAAATAAAAAGCCCAAAAAGCCTTCTAGTTTAAGATACATTCGCATAGATGCATTCACAAAAGCTGAGTTTACTGATTTTTTTTTTTTTTTTTTTTTTTTTTGTCAACTTGTCATCTTTAATATTCCGCATATAATATAATGCCGTGTATTTAAATGTATCGTAAATTTGTCTAAAAAATTAGAATACGAGAAAAAAAATTAATCGCTATTAAATTGTCTTTATTGTGTTCTTACATACTGGGTGTCCCGAAAATTTTCAAGCTATATTTAAAATTTAATTTATTATACATAAGTAGGACGCTTTAGGAAATATAGTATTTAAAGTAACATTAGATTTAAAATTACGTTGAAAAATAATTAAGAAACTACTTCCTAAAATGATCTTTTTTAAATTTCATTGTGGTGTACAAGAACAAAAATGAGATTTAATAAATAAAAAATAAATAAAAATAAATCCTGCGTGCTGTAAAACTATTGTATATTTGAATTAGTTATGACAGTAAAAATTCATTTCCTCTGAAACCTAAACTCACTGAGTTAAGACGCATTGATCTTTACAAAATTTCGGAGATTTTCAATATTAATAATATAAATAAATAAATAAAATAAAATAAAATAAAATAAAATAAATGAGAGAGTGAGGGGGACAGAGAAACAAGATAATTTTTAATGCGAATAAAAAAAAAAAAATGGAAAATTCAGTATTAAAACATCTACATATTAAACTGGCATCAACTTCATTTTTTTCAATGGTAACCCCCATCTTTTATATATATTTTTTTTATTCTTTGGATCAAATCATCGCGGAAAATGGTATAGTTTGTATATTTTGCTTATTTTTTTGTAGTTATAAGCTGTCAAAGTATGGGGATTATAATGATAAATGAATGTGACAAGCATTAATTTATATCTCCCAAAATAATTATATTCAAATTCTGTTATATATATATATATATATATATACATATACATATACATATACGATAAAATGAAGTGACCCAAACATATTCCATGCCAATATTTTATTTTAAAAAAATTTCTGAATTATGAAAATTATTAATAAATTCATATTGGAAAAAATTATGAATTATGACCTATGTTAATTTTTGCATGAATAGAACGGACATCATCAAAAACATGGGTTTCCAAATTTACAGCTCATTCCTAAAATTTTTTTTTTGAGTTTCAGCGATATTTCATTCTTTACTGCTGTTAGGGGGTTTCACTAATTATAATTTGTATCCTCTATGATTAAATATCTGTATATATTTTGACAAAATCTATTTTAATTTACCTTTATGTTATTCTAATTGTTTTCTAAGCAACTTTCGATGTTTATTATACAAACTGGCTTACTTTTTTTTATAAAATTATTGCAATGTAGACGAGTGATTAGGAAAGAATTCCAAAAGAAATGAAGCGCCGCCTCTATATCGCGGGAACAACATTAAAAAATCTAGTTGGCCTATTCCTATATGACTCTATATGTGAATTTAGCCTACATATACAATTTTAAAATTTATTTCCAAAACAAATGTACAAACAAAGAGTACGTGTATTGTTTACATTATGTGTTTCTTTATCAATCACATAAAATGAAAAGAAATACATTTTTCATTAACTTTCTCATTCTGTGATGCCATAGAATTGCATATTTTTGAGAAGAGTAATATTCAACAGTGAAAATATACATGAAAATTGAATTTCCTGGAAGAGGGCATGTAGAAAGTTAGTATATAAACCAAGTACAAAGTCTAGATGAAAGTACAAAGAGAAAAAAATTTCGATTTCCGTGTTCCGCTGAATTTACATGTTTTGAGCTTTCATTACGTTTCACTTAACTGAAATTGACTACTTATTTTTAAAAAGTGGATTTATTGCAAGCTTTTGCGTGTATAAGAATCAAGTAGAAGATACGGAAAAACTTTTGATTTCCGGTTTTTTAAGAATTTACACGTTTTAAGATTTCCTTGCATTTCAATTAACTGAAATTGAGTACTTATTTTAAAAAAAATGGATTTATTATTCTTTCCTCTGCATATATAAGAAGAAAGGATAAGACTAAAAAAAAATTAGATTTTCGGTTTTCGATAAAGTTACACGTTTTGAAATTTCCCGAACTCAATGCGACCATTTATACAAAATATCTTTCTTTTTGAGTTCAAACACTGTACTTTATGAAACAATGGAATTATTTTAACAGAATTTGTTATTTGGTTGGAGTTTGGTTTGGCATGGTACAGATTAGCTTTTGGGCTGTATCACCCAACAAGGGGTTTTTCACGTTGCGATTTTCGCTCATTTCAGGAAAGGCTCAACATCTACAGAGAGAAATATATTAAATAAAACTGTGTTCATTCAGTTAGAGTGCATATCGGCAAACAATTGCCGCAGCTGTGTTGCAATTTAATTCCGTTAAAACAAGGCAATAACTTTGCTTCGCCTTGCTTTGCAAAATATGGTCGCGTTTCGACCACTGGGCGATACAAATAATAATAATTAAATCAGTCTCCACGTGAATTATAATAGGCTATTTTTCATTGTATGTTATCTATGGTAAAAATAAAGAAATTCCGAAATAATTATTAAACTTTAAAAAATAAAAAATAAAATCGAATTTAGAAAGTAAATCCAATACCTCAGATATTTCTGGAATTATGTAATTGTAAATTACTACACTTGTCCATTCTTTGTTTTTTGATTTTATACTCTAAATACAAAATAAGTAAATATATAAGTAAATAAAAATATAAATGTACTTATTGTGTAGTTATATTTCTTGGAAATTTTTAAAATGATGTAATATGTTTTTAATATGAAAGAATTGCAATTGTTTAAATAAAATTCAGGACTGTTAGAGTAGTTTTCATTATTTCTGTATTAAAATTTTTATTGGAAAAACAATATTTTAATCTTAATATAAATAAAAGTCATTGTATGTATTTAGGTATGCTTACATCTCCCCTGAATCCACTGGACCAATTTTAACCAAACTGGATGCATTTAGCAGAGTTGAAGTACTGTAGGTGTTTCAAATTTCTAGCGCATGCGCAAATAGAGATGGTTGGAAGAACTCTCTTGAAAACCATATGTTTGTATGATTTCTTCAGTATAACAGTAACTAGAAACTTCAAACTTCAATTTGACATGTAAATTAATTCTAATGTATCTATTCTTTCTAAGTAAAAATTTACAGTAATTCGAAATTAAAAAGGTTTTAAAGGATTAAAAAAAAAAAAAAAATCTAAAATTACGCTTTTGTTAAAATTTCATGTTTGTGGTTTAAACATTTTGCAGTGAATATGTCAAAATTACTTAGTTTCTTAGAAAAAGAAATTGTAACATGTTAGAATGACATCATTTTTACAAAAACCTCTTAACCCTGCATTAGGCGCGCGGGTGGCATACGTCACTCATGACATTTCGAACTTGTATATATTTTATTTTATTTCTCTGTGGTAAATGGCACTTGTAGTACCTTTCAGCGAAACCTTCGTAATTCTTATTCTACCATTACGCAAGGTCAGTATTCCGTTGCATGCGAAAACAAAGCAATCAAATCTATCTGGTTGACACCTCCCACCCGCGACTAAACACGAAACTAAAACTTAAAAGTAAGGATTCTTTTAATTTGATATTTCCCATTCTTTTGTGATACTTTTTGGTTTTAATCTGTCGATTTATACAAAATTTTGTGGCAAGTTTGGATCGAGAATTAATATACACAATTCCATTTATGGGCGAAATCTCAGATTCTATTGCATGGATTCGCACAATATTTTATATAAAGATACTTAGAATAGGAGATGATATTGGTAATTGAACTGTACTTTTTAGATTAGTATAGTGTATTTATAAAGAATAAAGTCCTATGGGTGACACAGAATACTAATTTGTTACATCCATTACCCGACTACCTTAGGTAATGGAAATATTGTATTCGGACCAAAAATTCAATATTGAGATTTCACCTTATTTACATATTTTAAGGTCTCCCGAGTCCAAAAAAAGTGGTTTTTAGCAACTGGTCAATGCGTATGTATGTATGTGTGCTGTTGTCGATACTTTGGATCAGCTGTGTAGAAAAATTGATGTCTCAAGGAATACACGACGCTGGCCAGTGGTTCTTTTTTATAATATTTTGAATGTCAGAGCAATCAATGCATTTGTGATCTTTAAAAGAAAAAACATAAATAGGAAAGTTTCCAGAATAGATTCTTTAGAAACATTTTGTTGGGAACATTTTTAAACCACAAATAGAACACCGATCAGCAAACACTTATCTTCCGCGAGAGTTAAACAGTTGAGCAAATGTTCTTCTTCAAAAGGTACCTCAAAATCCAGAACAATCAAACTCTCAGGG
The DNA here is from genome assembly GCA_963930645.1 of Salticus scenicus. Lineage (NCBI taxonomy): Eukaryota > Metazoa > Arthropoda > Arachnida > Araneae > Salticidae > Salticus > Salticus scenicus. The sequence continues at coordinate 149,985,875 of OZ005656.1, forward strand.
CAATTGTGGTCGATGTTATGAATGTGGAAGGCAAATAGACAAAATACTATGAAAATGGTCTTCAGAATGTTTTTGTTGGACATGTGGTGAATATTTAAAAGAAGTGTGTGTAAATTGTTTTGAAATTTAAGTATGTTACATATTTTCTTTACTTTTTATAATTGCATTGCTCTTAAATTGGTGTAACGTTTAAATATAAATTTTGAATGTCTATTTTGTTTTTTAGAAAGCTATATTAATTTAAGAATTTTTAAAAAGTAGAAAAATAGTATATTGAAAGTGGGTGGTATATGTCACCGCGCGACTAAACGCGTAACAAATTTTCGCGCACCTAACACAGGGTTAAATGAAGTGCTATTGTTTTTGAAAATGACTTCATTTCATAGAAGTTATTCGAAAGAAAAAATGTATTTTAATAGAGAAAACTGTTATCCATTACTATGATTGTGTAAGGATTATATTTACTAGCAATAGATTAAGTAGTAAAAAGTATCACTCTTAACTCGGAATTATAATACAACCAGCATTTCTTCCCGTTCTTCGCACAAGGGAAAATTAAAAAAGAAAAAAAATCAAACAAAGCCAATTAAGTTGAAATGTTGGCAAGAGATGGTTTATTATGAATTTTGGTGAACTGCAAACTTTGTTCAATTCGGCTGAAAAATTCTATTGGAAACCACTGCGATTTTCAATGTGTGACGAATGGTAGAAATTCTAATACCACTTCTTACCACCTTAAATGTTAAATTTCGTAAGATTCTCACATTTTAACTTAATTGAAGGCCTGTGAGTAGACCTTTTTTTTAAGTTTCAAGTTTCTACGAGAAGTCACTGCTATTTTTCTCATGTGAAGACATGGTAGAAAAGGTGGACACACCCTTTCATACCTTTAAGTGTTAAAATTTGAAAGATTCTCATGTTTTACCTCAGTTATATCCTAAGAAGGGACGTTTTACTAAATTTAAAGGTTTTATTGGAAACCACTGCGACTTTCTACATACGGAGAACGGGCTTATAATTTTGAGGCTTATTTGCAAATACAGGAACGAAAAAAGGAGACATTTCATTATAAAAAGGACTATTTAAATATAGTAACAGCGAAGCGGGCAAAGTCAGCTAGTAATTAATGAGACTCAAAAAACATTTAAATTAATAAAATAAATTTAAGACATTGAAATGAACTGGGATTGCTAAAATTATAAGCTCTAAAATTTGCAAAATGTTGCTGACTATGAACAGTTTAAGTGAATCAGGTAAGGAACCTCTTAGATGATTTATAAAACTATAGAATCAATTATTCATACATTAAAAAATGCTATAATTTTTTTTTAGGATGCAGGATATGTTATGATGTTGCAATTGAGACAAAATTTTTAATTTTTTAATATGTAGCTAATTAATTTCAAAATTTTGATTTAGATTTTAAGTTACGAATGTTTTAAACACTAGGAACTACGAGATTCCTTACACCTTAAAACGTGTAAAATAATAACAATAATAATAATAATAATTATAAAATCGAGATCGAAAATTTTCATTGATATTTAAATTTCTCATATCCATAGCGTGATGGGAAACTAATAAAAATAAGAGAAATATACTTTCATATTAAAATCGCGATTACTTTTACATGATATTTAATCGCGCAGTTACGAATAAAAGAAAAGTAATTATATATTTTAATAAAATATCTCGGACATGAGATAGAAGATGGAGAAATAAAAAAAGTCCCACCTAATTTCTTTTTTTTTTTTTTTTTTTTTTTTTTTCAATTTAGCGCCTTGAACTTCATGTTTCAAAAATCATGGAAACTACTTTTTTGTGAAAAACTTTTTCCACTTTTATTCGGATAAATGTTTCTCATTAGGAATTGTGCTTATTATTATTACATTCTGCTTGAAATTACCAGAGGGAAGAATCATTAAAGTCAACAAAGTGCTTTTACCTATATATCTCAACATGTTGTAATGATTTCGATCTTGCTATAATCGGTCCCTCTGATGAGGAACAAGAAGAAAAAACTATTTACATGAATATTCTGAATTCTTCCAGGTTAAATAAATGTATGTAGATAATAAGTTTCAATAAATCTTTTGGATGATGCAGTAAAAGTTTGTAGGGATTACAAAATCCAGCTAAAATAACTGGGATCAATGTAGAAGACTGTTCTCTCCTAAAACTGGTCCTGTCGGCCCTTCACTCACACAGGAAAAACTTAAACCTCTCCTCTTTCTATTTTTCTCTTCAAATTTACAGTTTCGTTTGGGGAAAAGAACCATACAGGATATTTTATATATAAAAATGCGGCTTATTTATTTTTCGGCTTGTTTATTTTTCCGTTTATTTTCTCCGATCACCAAGGAATTTGAAAGTTCTTTTCTTGTTCATTTTAGCACCTAGGCAGTTGTAACATGAAGAGAAAACGATTCCTTGTGTGTTAGAAGACAGATGCTTTAAAATTTCATACAAGGGTTTTGTATTTTTCAGACTTCTGGCACCCCATAACAATTTTTCACACTGGAGAAAGCCTAGTTCTTACATCTAGTTCTTACTGGGTCATATAAAGCCTCAATATGACATTTCAGCAACCTTATGTCTAGATTAAAATATAGATATTTAACAACATTTCTTCTATTGAAAGATAATTTTGAAACAACTTGTATGGAAACTCATTGTAAAAATTGATTGTTTCCCCTTTAATATTTAATTGTATGAAGCAGAAAATATTATTAAAAGAAAAACTTTAGTCTGATTATAGAAAATATATTTCAGTTTTAACTATAAAAATGCGCAAAGATATTCTTTTAATAACCACATTTTAACTTCCAAGTGGGATGTTCCCGTCTTAAAGCAGCTATATATATATATATATATTGTTGATTCATGGGAAGCGGTGATGGCGACAGCCGATCAGAAGTAGACAGTCATGTGACCAGAGAGAGAAACAAAACTCATTCTTTTTCTTTTTTTATTATTGATTCTGGTTTTCTCTCTGAACTATTCGAAAAACGGAAGTAACTTTATTCTTGAATTGACATTCTAATATTCAGGCTGCATTCGTACAGCCAAGTAATCCATTAATTGTTATATTATTCAAATAATAAGTATTATTCTGTTTATTCTTTATAATTCATTCAAGGCATAAAAAAAAATGCCTTTATACGTATTCGAAATGTTTAATCCTGTGCTCAAATACTTGAAAGATTCTGTTTTTTTGTTCATCAAGATTCTCTATTAAATTCGATAATTAAAATCAAGTATATCAGTGATTTGACTTCGCATCTTTTTTCATGAGTGGCTTCCATTTACTTCAAGCATCCGGGAAATACAGGAGAGAGGTGAGTTAGATTTAACTTAATATTATGCATGCTAAAAAGTAGTTTCGTTTTAATAGAATGTTTTTGATGCAGGTCAATTCTTTATGCATGAGTCTAGTTATAATTAATCAACATGTTTTTGGTCCGTTCTTGAGCCATGAGCTATCGATGATTTATATATATATATATAAAAAAACTATATATATTTAATATGTATTTCTTATTCTTATTCTTATTCTTATTCGTAATCATTTATTCTTAAAATGATTTATTTTTGTTCTTGAATGTTTGTTCTGCAATTCGAAGGCCTATGGTTATGTGTATTTAAACTTATATATTCTAAAATGCTGAAATTATCTAAGCAAGTTTTATTATTTGAAAATTTATGTAAGGAAATCGATAGTTTTAGAGATAGAGTAAAGGGGTGTAGTAAAGATGAACAATCTAAGGTTAAATTATTAAAAACCAAAGTTCAATCGTATGATCATGAAATCGTGGAAATATTTAAAAATGTATCCGCTAAAGAGAATGAGGATTATATGGATATGTATTTGAGATATAAGGGAGTGGTTTTTGATTTACTGGTGGAGTTAGAGGACAAAACAGAAATAAACGCGTGCGATTCAGATACTCACGCGGAAAATAAAGATGAGAAAAATGGAAAATCGTCTCATATTAAATTACCGAAATTTGATCTTCCGCGATTTTTTGGTGAAACCGAAAATTGGATTTCTTTTAAAGAAATTTTTAATTCGACAATTCTACAGAATAATCAATTATCCAAAATTGAAAAACTGCAATATTTACATTCTTCAGTGCGCGGAAACGCAGCTAAATTAATTCGAGGATTCGCTCTACTGTAAAAAATTTGTGTAAGGTTACCATGAATAATGGGTGTAACGTTACACAAATTCTGGAGTAAGTCGTTCTGATTTTTTAAAAACTCAAGTTGTTTGAGGATACTTTCACCGAGGTTTGTGAAACGTTCCACTATAGCCTCACCGCGACGACAGGATTGCTTTAAAAATGACGTAGTACTCCAACCCTACTCCAAGCGCATGCGCAATGATCAATATCTTCACAGGTCGTGGCTCGTGGAAGAAACATTGTGACTCCTGCCTGACCTTTGATTAAGATTTCAATCAAGACAATCCTCTTCAGTGCTCCTAACACTGCTTGTGGTTTGTGCCGAACACGAAGGAATTAGCTTGAATAATACTAAGTAAGTTAATATTTTCCTAATATTTTTACTACAAAATAACAATGGGTGTCGGTTTTGTTAATTGCGCTCGTATTTAAAGTAATACAGTTACTAAACAGTTCTAAATTATTATTTAGTAGAGTAACTTAACTAATTTTATTTTTATCATCGCTGTAGGGTCACGTGGAGGTAAAGTAGTTATAAAAACAGTACTTTTTCATTCATTCTTTTAGTTTACCAAAAAGATAATCTGGGATTTTAAGTAATCACTCCACAAATATCCGAAACATATTGAGGAGGTCCAAAAATATATATTGTCATAAAAATAAAAGCTAAGTAAATATGGCAAAAAAATAAATAAATAAAATATTAAAGACTTTTTTTTTTTTTAAATAATCCTGGTCTTGGGATTTTGAGTTAGGAGATATGATTAAACTTTGAGTAAAGATTAGTATAAGTTTAAAATATTTAGCTTCAATGAAAATTAATTGATAAAATTGTAACCTTTTTAAAAATCTGATATTATTAAATAAAAATAAATAAATAAATACATAATATATAAATGTAATAATCATAGTTACTTTGAAAACTGTTTGTGGCAGGTGGCATCAGTAGTCTGTTTACTTGGATTGGATTCAGCTTCCTGCCTCGCATGTTCGCATTGTGATGTAATTGTAATTTCAGTTCGTTAATCCCAGGTATGTATATTATTTTGTAATAATACAGTTACTTTGTTTAGAAAAATAACTATCCCCCATATTCTTTTTATACATCATTCCCATTAACGAATTGTTTTGATATCTATTCTTAAGAAAATAATTTCCTTTATTTATGTATGTGTAAGTAAATAAAATGGCTTCTAATTTTATTTTCCAAGCGGTCTGTATGTGTTATTAGTTTATTTCCCTCAATCATAATATGCCATTAAACTTCCGTTTTCAAAAAAATTTCATATTATTATGAACCTTCAGTTTCTGCTTTTAAAATAATTTCTGGCATGCACCTATTTGTAATCGACAAAAAATTACTTCGTAGTTGTCTTCTTAAATAAAATACTTCCAAGTAGATTATTAAACAAAATACTGGATGACAAATTGTGCTTACAGTAATGAAATCATGTGAAAATCGTTGCGAGAAAGTGCAGGGGTTGATCCAGGTTTTAAATTTTGGGTCCCCTTTTTTGAGAAAAAACGAAAATAATAAAGTGCATAAAAACCTTCTATTTTAAGTCATTCTACATAATGTATCAAATTAACATAGTTTCATTGAGGAGTTAATTAAAAATAATACTGAAAACATAGAAATATTTTATAAATAAAATCTTGTGATCTCATTTCATAAATTTGATTTTTGTGAAGAGTCCTTCTTTATGAATTTGCATTTTGTGAAGGGTCCTCTTTTATGGATTTTAATTTTGTGAAGTGGCAGCAGATGGGACCCAATTTTTGCCTGGATCGACCTCTGGTGTTCATGTCGAAGGACCCTGGTTCAATTCTAGGCCATATTACTGATTACAATTTTCTTTCATTTGTATATTTAATATCAATGAAATAATTTGGCTCAGCTTTGCTATAGGCACTCATTGACAATTTGTGATGCTGCAATGTAGTTCAGTGTATCGACACTTTTGAATAGTAACCTTTTTGTATCAGGACTTTGTTTAATCGTCTTGGAACTTTGTTTTTCTCTTTGCACCAGCTACTTGTGTATGAATACAATTTTTATTAAAATCACACAATCAACTGATTGGGAAGAAAATGATATTTATAATCAAATGGGCGATTCTGGGGTTCAACTCTCTGTCCAGGCATTATTTTCATTCAGACGGAAAAATTAAATTTCTTTAAATACTTGTATATGTTCATTGTAATGCGGCCCAGCTGAATGATTTTTTCTTTTTTAAATGCATTTTTGAGATTTAAAAATTTATTTTTTGAGTGCATTTTATTATTATTTTTAAAAAATAAATGGAATTATTTAGGGGAAAATTATTGTATGGTAGTAATTGATGCAGTACAGATTTTCATACATTTTCCAGTGCATGCGCCTCAAATTAGAAATATCCAGTGATGCTTTTTTGTTGTTGCTGTTTTAATATCTAAATACTGACTTGTGATACAGATTTTTATGCATTTTCTGATTCATGCACTACGGAATTAGGGGTATCCAGTGATTTTTTTTTTTTTTTTTTTTTTTTTTTTTGGTTTTAATATCTGGATACTGACCACTGCAGTACATATTTTTATACATTTTCTAATTCATGCATTACGAATTAGGGATATCCAGTTATGTTTTTTTGGGGGGTTAATTATCGGAATACTCATTGCTGCAGTACAGTTTTTTTTATACATTTTCTGATTCATGCACCTCGAATTAATGCTATCCAATGATGTTCTTTTGGTTTTAATTAGTGCTGCAATGAGTAGCACTTTGGCCTAATACCGAGTATTCCACCAAGTACCAAATACCAAGTAGTTGTAAGAATGAATAATTGATGTACATATGAAGAATTCTGCACCTCTTGATATTAGAAAAAGGCCTTTTGAACACAAAATTAAGTTAAATGGCAAACAGCATGTTTTCATGAAATGTTTCAGAAATTTTGTAGCGTATATATATGTACACAATTAGGTTCATTGTTACATTTGATATACTTTCAGCTTAGTGGATTATTAAAACCATGATAACTGATAACTTCATTCTTTATTATATAGTCTTTCTCATATGCGAATCATTCTCAGATAATTCTTAGAGAATATAAAAATCATTTTAGTGTATTTACCTTTTTCATACTTATTTTTTAAATTAAAAATCAATATTTTCTTACGGTTTTAAAAGTGTCTTACTTTTATTTGCACAAATATGTAAATAACTACTGTAAAATTCCGATAGTAACCCCCCTCCCGATTATAATCCCCTTCTGAAATTCGACATACTTTACTTTTTCGGAAAATTCCTTTTATAAACCCCCTCCCTTATCTTTCGCGGCTAAGTTCGCCATTCTTTCGTTTTTCCCATGAGTGCTGCAAACATACTTTTTCAAATTCTGAAGTCTTATATGTTTATTTAGCAACTTTAATTTGCATGTAAACATATCCAAGTGTTACTTTTACTCATCTTTTTATAATAACATAACTCCAAATTAAAATTAAAAAAAAAGTGACATTGTTTACATTCTTTAAACTCCAAAGCGTTAACTGCTATCTGCAAGCGGCCGTGGCTTTCACAATCTTGCTTATGCAACTCTGTTTTTCCGATCTATCACAACTCTTTTCTAAATTTTAAATTCTCTTTTTAATTTTAAATCATTAAATAGCATAATAACTCTGTAATAATACTTGCATATGTAACTTTAATAGTTATCGTTCACCCTGTTTTGTTCTTTCATATCAGTTAATAACAGTGCAATTAACTGTTTTTTTAACTATTCAATTATTATTCTATGAGACTGCTTCGTTTCGTGATCACGATTTGTTGATCACATGTTCGTAACTGTTTCTGTTATTCCAAATACTTTTTTTTTTTTTTTTTTTTTAATAAAAATTTAAAACTGATTAATAAAAATTGTTTATTATTAATAAAATTTAATAAATAATAATCAGTATTATTATATTGTTAATACAATTTAGTAATCATTAATATATTATAATATTAATAAAATTAATAATACTTTTAGAAAAAGATTGTGAAATTTCTGATTATAACCTCCCCCCTTCCGAAATTGTCGTACTTTTCCGGAAACTTCCGAATATAACCCCTCCCCCAGTTTTGACAAATTTCCCCTTGAAAAAAAAGGGGGGGGGGGGTACTATCGGAATTTTATGGTACTATATTAACGTTGTATAATGGGTTTTTTGTCTAAAATATTTTATTTTTTGTCTGTTTTATAGATAAAATTTTATGTACTAAATTTTTATTTTAAAAAAAAATTGCATATTACACACATACAAGATAGTTAAACTTAAATTCTTCTAACTAAATGGATAAGCTCATATCATGAATCGTCTCTATATCGAATTTGGTGGCAATCCTGCAGAAAGCTGTTTGCAGCAAAAGTTTAATGACTCTCTCTATATATTTTCATGTTTTTTTAGTTTAGTTATTAATAAACAACTGTTATAAATGCATTTTTTTTCAATAATACACAAAAATAATGAAATTCTTACAACTACTCTGTATTGGCCGAATACTTAGTCGAAATTTGGCCAAGTACCGAGTACTCGGCAAATTGGATGAGTACCGAGTACTCGGTACAGCTCTAGTTTTAATATTGGAATACTGGCCGATGCAGCACAGATTTTCATGCATTTTCAGATTTGTGCATGACGAATAAGCTGTACCCAGTGATTTTATTTATTTTTTGTTTTGTGATTGCTTCTGCTGTACAGATTTTCATGCATTTTCAGATTCATGCAAGGCTGTAATTTTAAAAATTTGTGGAAAATCTTCAAGTTATACATAATTTATAATGCTGAATTTTATGTGCTAAAGCTTGAAAGCCCTTCTATTACTGTTTTAAATGTTTATTTTATTAATCTTAAATAAGCTTAATTTATTTCAGTAAATTTCAAAACAAGCATCAGAGTGAAACAATAATTTATTTTCTTAAAATTGATGTTTTGTAATTTTTGATGCTTTGTAATGATTCAGAGTATCGATTCGGGATATGATTGACAGTATCGACTCATCTGGTGAGATGTACCTTGGCAACAGCAATGGGGGTGCCTTAGTAAAGCTGTTCCAATAATTTTTAAGATTTTTTTTTTTTTTTTTTTTTCTACAACAGTCAAGTTATATATTTTCTTCAATTATTCTTTATTTCTAGGAACTGGTTTTTCTGCAAATTGGTTTCCAAATTTATGTGAACTTTATATTAGTATAATGATTCTTCAGCGTGCAGACCCTGATTACTAAATAGGCGTGAGAAGCTTGTGCTTCCCCTCAAAAAATTTTAAAGGCCCCCAAAATAAACAAAATAAGAGCCCAAAATTATAGAACCTTTCGCTTGTGATTATAAAATGTCGCAGAAGACTCGATTATGCAACTATCATTTCTAAATTATAGGACATGGGTTATGAAGCGTGTACACACATATTTAAAATGGGGGTAATTTCATATATCATAGAGAATACAAGTTTTTTCCAGTTTGCATTTTGGTGCTAATGCTACGTGTACTTCTCCCGAATATTTACGTGTACTTTTTCCCGAATTCCAGCTCATTACGATATGTGTTTAAAAAAAAAAAAATTGTAAATTTTTAAAGGTGTTTGTATGTGTTTTTAGACCAAATTGTCAGTGGGGGCCCCAAAATGGGTTTGTGCTTCCTCCTCAGCCAAAAGCTGAATCAGGCTCTGTTAGCGTGTATATTTATTTATTCATTTGATTTGTGATCTTTTAAGCCATTCATACTACTTGCTAAAATCTTCAAAATGATTTCTTGTCAGTTATGTGGTAAAAATTTTGGTATTAATCGTAAATTCATAGCCCATATGAAACTGTATCATGTAAATGATGCGAATTTCCAACTGTCTTGTGAACTATGTAACAAAACTTTTAAAGTTTTAGCATCATACACAGCCCATAAATCAAGAATTCATGCATTTAAAGACCAAACAAATAGTTTGTTACATATTTTCCATTGTCCATATTGTAATTTCACGTGTTTTAAGGCCTCAAAATTGTTATCGCATTTTCATGAACATATAAGTCTTGGTACTAATGTTGAATGTCCATTTTTACAATGTTGCAAACAGTTTAATGTATCCTCATCATTAAGGTCACATGTAAGTAGGTGTCATAATCACAAAGGAGCAACCTATAAAAGCTATATAGTTGAGGAAAAAATGCCTAGTAATCAGAATGAAACTTCCAGTACAAATGATATTGAATGTGTACCAAATGGGGGTTCAATAAATAATGACTCAAGTGATGAATTAGCTAAATATGTTGGACATATGTTATTGAAGTTTCAGGCCAAATATAATATTCCATCAAGTACTGTTGAATCCATCACAAGAGATATTGAAGGACTGGTCAAGATATATCAAGAAAGGTGGCTAGAGATTTTATTAACTCTGTCAGAAAAGGAAACAGCAGGTATTGATAGGGATATTTTACAACTCTTGACAAATGAATCCTCCGATGCAATGAAATTGTTCTCTACTCAACATAAAAGATACACATATTTTGAAAATAAATTTTCATTAGTGAAACCACACACTATTAGTTTAGGGAGAAATAGATTAAATAAGCTATGTAGCTTTCAGTACATTCCAATAGGTGCAACATTAATGCAGTTGATGATGTTATCACACAAGTTTTAAATCCGAGAAGTTATAATAAAGTTCTTATCGCCGACTTCTCAGATGGCCAGTTCCATAAATCTAGTGCTTTATTAAGTAGTGATAGTGCAAGCGTTGTATTACAAATTCTGATGTTTTATGATGAATTTCAAGTTACCAATCCTGTTGGAACTCATCAAACAAATCATAAGATTTGTGGGTTTTATTATGTGCTTGGAAATCTTTATAAAAATAATCGTTCATGCCTTAAAGCAATTCAGTTATGCATGCTGTGTAGAAGTATTGACATGAAATATTTTGGTTTGGAAAAGATTTTGGAACCTCTCATAACAGACTTAAAAGAACTTTACTTATCAGGCATTGATGTTCCTGGAGTTGGTGTTTTAAAATGCAGATTATCATATTTTAGTTGCGACAATTTAGGAAGTCATCAACTGGGTGGATTTATGCAGAGCTTTTCTCCAAATGTCTTGCGTATTTGTAGAACTTGCTTAATTACAAGTTCTCAAGTTCAAGAAAATGTAAAGGTGGAAGATTTTGTATTGCGTACACCTAACAACTATGAAAGACATGCTAAAGCGGTTGCAATAGATAATTCGTTGTGTACAATATATGGAATTAAATTCATGTCTCCATTGAATAAAATTCCTGAATTTCATGTTACTCATGGACTCCCACCAGATGTAATGCATGATCTTTTGGAGGGGATTGTACCCTTTGAACTTTCTCTCATTTTAAGGAAGTTAATATCAGATAATTTGATTACTTTGGATTATTTTAATCGCCGAATTGTTAATTTAAAGTATAAGTCATCAGACAGTAGAAATAAACCAGAAATACAAAAACTAGATAAAAATACTATAATTAGAACAGCCTCTCAGAATTGGACTTTACTTCGTTTGCTTCCTGTTTTAATTGGATCCAAAATTCCTGAAGATAATGTAACATGGAATTTTTTTCTTCAATTGAAGCTAATAACAGAAATGTCACTTTCCCCTATGTTTACCATTGAGCACATAGATTTATTACAGTCTGAAATATGGCATCATTTAGAAGATTTCAAACGTTTATTTCCACAGTCAAGATTGAAACCCAAGCATCATTTTCTCATGCATTATCCGCAACATATTATAAATTTTGGCCCTCTTGTTTCATATTGGTGCATGAGATTTGAAGCAAAACATAAGGTAATGAAAGATATAGCCCGAGAAGCCAACCAGTTTAGAAATGTACCATTTACCTTATCCTTCAGACATCAACTTGCACAGTGTTTTTATCATCAGACCTCGCGAGGTTTTTTCAATTCAGACTTTCAAGCTCCAATAACCAACATTCTTAATATCAATGTATTAGGTACTGATATTCAAAACTTAATCGCAGAAAAATTACCATCCATTAATGTCTCTTGTGCTCCTAAAGTTTCCATTGGTAGTACAGAATATAAAATTGGCGATTATGTGATAATTGGATTTCTATTAGGTGAACCTATATTTGGAAAAATTGAAATGTTACTTTTGTTTGAAAAAAATGTTTGGTTTCTTGTACAGAAATGCAATGTAGATTATCTTTCCCACTATGGATCTTTTACTGTTTCAATTAATGGCATTTATGACTGTGTGGAACAAATATCTTTGATTTATTGGGACGCTCTCCCATCTTATGAAATTTATACTGCAAATGGTGTTTTGAAAACATTAATTACATTAAAACACACGGTGTTTGACTCTATTGATTTTGAATAAAACTTCATAGAGTTGATTCGGGGGGGGGGGGGGTTGCCTGATGAGAATTTTTTAAAAAGGCCACATTGTTAAAAAAAAATAAATAAATAAAATTTGTTTAAAATCCTCTTTATTCAGTAGAATTTTGCGATATTTTCCGATTGAATTTCATGATTTTTCTCCCAATCAACTGACAATTTTTTTTTTTTTTTTCCCTCCCAGGCACCAATTGGCAAAATTTTTGCTATTTCTCTAATTAACAAATTTTGTCTTTTTTTTTTTTTTTTTTTTTTTGACCAAACGATGGATTTAATTTTTATTTATTTTTTTCCGCCACAGACTAAGGAATTTAACAATTTTTTTTTTCCCTCTTCTACCAATTGCGAATTAATTATTTTTTTTTTCTTTCCCCCACGACTGATGAATTTCTCCATATTTTAAAATGACTTATATGAATAAGTTCTCAATTTTTACTTTCTTCTATATTCAATAGAAGAAAGTATTGGTTCGTAAAAATTTTAGACCTCGGGTTTTTGATGGATATACACGTTTTCAGAACTGTAGAATGCGATTTGACCATTTTTTAAAAATTTCTGTCTGTGTGTATGTGACAAAATTTTGTGGCAACTGTGTCTCAGGTACTACACCACAGAATTTCATACAAATTGGTATGTAGTTTTGTTAAAATGTGCCCAAAAGCTTCCGTTGCCATCCCGCTTTTTCTAAATTTTTAACATGGTGGTATTGGACAAATTTTCTATAAATGTGCATAAAGAGAAAGAATTTTTTTTTTTTTTTTTAATAATCATTATGAAATTTAAAAGAATTATTTGCAATAGAGATAGCTAACTGGGGGAAAAAAAATGTGTATGTAGGAGCCCCCCCCTCCCTCGAGGAGAGTAAATTTTCATGATGGGTATCTTTCAAATGAGCTCGCCAATACCTCTAAAACAAATGGTTGAACCAATAATGTACAATAATTTAAAATAAAGTTATCGATTTTTTTTCATTTTTAACAATTATTATTATTTTTTTTAATGTAATATTTGAGAACAAAACTGACTTTTTTTGGATATTTAGTGTTGTACTACTTCTAATATGGAAATTGTTTTAACAATTTTTCCGACGACTAAATGACTAATTTTGCAACTTTTTTCTCACAACCGAATGATGAATTTTGAAATATTTTATTTGCATCGATTGGTAAATTTTTCGTTTTTTCTTGCAACAGATTGGCAACACTCACAATTTTTTTTTTTTTTCATGCAGTGGATGAAAGAATTGTGTGTGCTTTGTTCTTTCCCCCATGACCGATTAAAGAATTTCGAGAATGTTTCCATTAAACGACTGGCAATTTTCTAGATTTTTTTCACACAACTTATTGACAAGATTTTAATTATACTTCCCCACAACCAGATTGAAGAAATGACCAAAGAGACAAAGAAATTTAAATTAATGCTATTTGAAATTCCCTTGTTGGTAGCTAAATATACTTTTTTTGAAAGCTTGCAAACTATAATTGTATAAAAGTACTCGTTGAAGGTCATTATTACTGGTTTAAAGTTCACTTGTAGTTGACAGTGACTTATAGTCTGAAAATGTGAGTATGTGAAGCTTTCAACAGTTTAAAATATTTAGTAAATTCATGTGGTAAGAAAAGAATCTGTTACTTTATAATACTGCATGTTATAATAACATAATGCATGATGATTTAAAACTGATTTTTTTTTTTTTTTCCTGGTGTATTATAATTTGTTAGCATATTATGAGTAACTCATGGTCTCCCAAAATCAGAATATAAGTGTGCTTTATTATTTCAGAAGTATGTTGTATAAAGTATGGAATGCTGCCGGCTTGAAGAAGGCTGTGGTGGCAAATGACTTAGAAAGTCTGAAGGCTAAAGGTATGTATCATATATCTGCTTTTTTTTTTTTTTTTTTTTTTTTTTTAATAAGGCCAGGCTGTTTCAATTTAGATCAAAAAATGCTAATTGTTTTTATTTTTTATAAATGTGGGCTATCGATTGGGGTTTTTAGAATAATTAATCCACATTATCTATTTATGTATACTTTTTCTGAGTTGTTATATAAAATATTGTTATCAATTATTTTTAGGATGCTTGAAATTGAAGCTACAATTGAATGTTAGTGTCACAGCTTTTATGGAAGATGGCACTGAAATTGATGAAGAAGAAATTTTTCAATGCTTACCAGAAGGTTCGGTAATATATCTTTTACAAGAAAATGATAAGGTACATCAATTATATTTAAAACATAATTAAATTATGCACTTTTAACAAAGCAATTAAAGTAAATATTTATAATAGTGTATTATTTAACTTTCAAGTGAATGACAGACAATTATTCTGTATTTCAAGCCAGTATGTCAAAAAAAAAGAAAAAAAAAAAAAATCTTAAAACTTTTCTTTACAATTATGTTGTATAGCTCAGTCTGTTTGAATTTTACAGATTATTAATTTTATTAGCATAGTTATTTTATTTATATATTACTAGCTCACCCACCCGTTTATGTCCAGGCCCATCATAATAGCCTTCAAAATACCTAAAAATCAGTGTTGAATGATTATGATATATCTAATTGCAAATCTTTTAAAACGATCCTAAAGCTGGGGCCCAATGCTTTCATTAGTTCTCTCTATTCTGTGTTTTATTATTATTTTTTTTTTAATGAAAATTTATCCAAGTAAAATTAGTTAAGAGCTCTATTGCATTCGACAGCATACACCAGGTTTGTTATGCACACTTTGGTTTGTTTTGATTTTTGAATGAGCATAGTACAGCCTTTACTTTGGTATAATTGTCTTTTTCTATATTTTTTTTAGTTCGACAGATGCAAGATTCGTAAAATGAGAAAAATAAAATCATTAAATCAGTTGTTCGTAATTACAGTAGAAGATCTTTATAATGCAAACCTAAAAACACAAGGTTTTGCATTATATAGATCACGTTCCACATAAGGTATTTTTCAGTTACATTCCTTAGAACAGTAATTGGATGTATAATAGATTTCACAGTTAAATTTAGTTTATAAAAATAATCCATAAAAACCTGTACCAAATTATTTATTAAGACTCATTTAAAAGAAAATAAGAAAAATAGTAATGAAAGCAAGTTTTTTCATTAAAAAAGTCTGAATAAAGGCGATAAAGGAAAAAAAAATATTTTACACTAAGTTCTCTACAAACTGACAGTTTTTTTTTTTCTTAACTGCAAAGTGTTTCTTAACTGCAAAAGTCATTGTTTATGTCTGAGAAGTTATACATTATATAGAGAATTGCATTATAAAGATCTACTGTATTATTTATTTTATTTTTCCTTTTTTTTTTTTTTTTTTAACAAACTGCACCGTCCAAATGTACAAAATTTATGACTATTTCATTTCTTTTTGCTATATTATATATGGTTTGGCTCTAGGGAATTAACAAAACCAGCATAGAAAAAAAAGCCATCTCTCATTTTGCATTTTCTTTGCTTGTGTGCTTTGAAAAACTCTGAACTAAACAACTGTATGTCTGCGTTTTTTTTTTTTTTTTTTTTTTTTTTTTTTGATAGTTTGTTTTACTGCAAGAAACGTACATTATTAATTTAATTTTAATACTGATGCTTTGTAAATACCTCCTAAGCTTATAAAACTTTACTTAAAATTAAATTTGCATTATTTTACTCATTTTTCTTACAAACTTTCTTGTTGGAAAAAGTCTCCTGATTTCTGTTAAAAAATCTCCTGCTTTTTTGTCATTAGAAGTTGGCATCTCTGATATTAAAACTGTAAACATCAGGTTGGGTCTGTAGTTGAAATATATCATGATATATATCCAATATTTATTTTCAAAATATGTTATTTTATATATTTCATTATTATTTTCAAAATATTGTGTATAAAATTTATTTTTCATTGATGTTTAAGTAATTTCAGGTCTAATAAAAATAAGTTGACTATTTTGAAAATATAATGATATTTATTAACCTTGATAAAGATTAAAGATTAAATTGAGATATAATGAACTAATTATCTGTCATCTTTCATTTAACTAGATGCCACAAATTTGCAGAGATTGCGATGGCCATCACCCTTTTCCCTGTGTGATGAAAATTTCTCCAGTGACCTCAAAGAAGCATTATCTAATGGAAGTATCAGCTGGAGGTATAAATCAGAACTCTTACATATTTTAGCTTCTCAAATTTCGAAATTCACAGATAATCCAAATTCTGTGCAAAGAAAAGAAGTTGCTCAAGCGCTGATTGAAAAATATCCCAAACTGAAATCCTCACTTGGAGATGGCACACACGAATGGTGCATCCGCATATATGATAAGATGCGAGAAGTTCGTCGACAGAAACGAAAGTTTCAAACACCAGAAAATGTACAAAACATAAGTAAAAAGTTTAGCAGAAATTCTCCAAATGTTCGTAGGAGGTCAAGGGGAGAAATCAACTGGGCACCTTTGCCTCCTGATGGTGAGGATACAATTAGCATTGCTGCTAATGAGGAATGGTTGAGAAATGAAGCAAAAAAAGATATTTCAGCCCAAAATAAACAAGCTATACAGGAAAAAATGGAACTTTGTTTTTCTAACAGAAGGAGTATATTGAATGGTAATGTGATAAGGATTGAAGAGATCAAGAAACTTTATCCATTTTTATTTTCGTTTGATGGTTTTGTAAAGGAATTTTCCCTTTTAATGGCATTTGACATCGACAGTACTATTTTGTCAGAACTGAATAATCTTGCACCAAAACTCTTAAAGTTAGCTGATCAAAAAAGGGGAAAAATGCCACCTGAAATATTGAGCCTTCTAAATGAATTTACACAAGTTAATGCAAATGAGCGTCACATAAACAATACTCTTATAATTGGTGTTCTTTTATTGCCATTTTTTCTTGCAGAGGATGCAGATCTACTTTATAAAATGTATCCAGCAGAAACGTCTGTGGAAGAAGTAGGATGTGGACCCACTACTCCACATGTTGTGGTAATTGGTTCACCATTTACAAGTTCACTTATATTTGTTGTTGCAGAAGGCAGCATAGTTTTTGAAGCTGTTGAGTTTTTGCAGGGCATTATATCTTTGGTAGCACTGTATTATTGTTGCAATGTAGAATATCCGGACAAAGGGATAAATGTTTCGTTTTATTGAGATAGAACTTTTGAAATTGAAAGGCAATAGCATTCCCCCAAGGAGAGTGTTAACACTAATTGACAAATTGAAAAAAATGTAATACGTAATGTAATCATGTATATTGAAATAAATATTTTTGAAAATTGAAAAAAGTGTATTGCTGTTAATTGCTTCTGTGTCCTAAAGTAACCTATTTGTTATTTATTGTATAATTAAGCTGTTGTAGAAAGAGGATTTTATGCAGGTAACTTCCTATGAAATGTTACTATTATTTTCCAGAGATATCAGTGCAAAAGTAATTACTTTCTCTTAAAGTGAGTTTGGGGTAAAACACAAAAACTTGTTGCACTTTCAATGAAACAAATATTTTGTTAATGGTCTCTAAAAAGCAAAATTAGATTTTTTTTTTTTTTCAAAAGTGAAAATTTTTAGATTTGATAGAAATTTAATCTAAAGTTTTACTAAATTATGTTATAAAAACTTGCGAAATTTTATCTCTTAAACAAAGTATACTTTTAAATTTACAGATATTCCAAAATTTTGTATAAACATTTAGAATTTAAAACTTTTAAAAAACAGACCAACTTAAATTTAATTACTTAAAAGAGATACCTTTTATAATGCTCTGTTACGATGCTATAGATCTTTCAGGGCGAAATCCGCCCCTTCTTCAGTAGCTACATGGTCTGTCTTTGTTGCCGAAACTGATCTTTCATCCCTTTTCTCCTTGCCGGTCTTGCTCTTCGTAATGTGGTGCCACATTACGAAGATCAGTTTCGGCAACTTTCGAAGATGAAAGATCAGTTTCGGCAACAAAGACAGACCATGTAGCTACTGAAGAAGGGGCGGATTTCGCCCTGAAAGATCTATAGCATCGTATCAGAGCATTATAAAAGGTATCTCTTTTAAATAATTAAATTTGTATAAACTTTTTATTTGTTTCAAAGACTCTTTTCCCTTTTACAGAATTATTTAAAAGGAAAAGAAATCAGATTTGATTGTTGTTACCACAATAAACATAACTTTTGTAAAATAATTCATGATGAATAATAATAATATATATTTGGCATCAATACTTGACAAATATTCAGTATTTGTCCAAAATCAATGTTTGTCGCATGTCGAATTTCAATGTAGGGAGGGATGGGACAGTTTGACAAAAATATTTTTTACAAATTTACTTTTACTGGAACAACACTGTAAGTTTCAAAGAAACAAACTGAAACATTTAAAACATCTTTTAAAATATAAATTTGATCATAATTATTAAAATATTAATTTTATAAGCCAATTAACATAGTGAAAAAAATGTCCCATCCCTCCCTTATATGAGGGAAGGATGGGACATATTTATAAAGTTAAAATAAGTACATAATATACAGATATACTATGAAAAATAACAAAAACAGTGGGTCGCTATGTATGTAAAGTTAATTACTAATAACATCTACTTTATACAACATTAGAATATAATGTAACCACTTACATAACAATTTTCAAATGCTCGATTAGTTCATCATTTTTTTTTTTTTTTTTTACTTCTAGCAGAGAAAGTATTTTTTTTTTTTTTTTTTTTTTTTAGTTCAAATATTCAAAATTTAAGTTTGTTATATTTACATGTTTTGTGGTTCCCTGAATATTAATAAGGTTTTTAGTGGCTAATCTGTGTGTTATCAGCATATCTCAAAAACAAATATTACTAAGAAATCCTAGCTGTAACTCAGCTCAAAATTCTCATTAAGTCTTAAATTTTAATATACCTTATATAAGCTTTTCATAATTTTTGGCTGATTAATTTCAGTCACAATCATGACCATCCTCAGAGCCAAGACAAACGTCGACGTCCTTCTGTTTATAAACTCGCGGAATGCTGTGGTTGTTACTTCGCTTCACTTCAGAGTCTTGCAAGATGTGTTGCCATGCAGCAGGGATGATGGAATGTTCTCTATCGTTTACAGTGTTGGGGTTAGTAATAATTTCGAGGGCCTTCCAATTATTACTAACCCCAACACTGTAAACGATAGAGAACATTCCATCATCCCTGCTGCATGGCAACACATCTTGAAAGACTCTGAAGTGAAGCGAAGTAACAACCACAGCATTCCGCGAGTTTATAAACAGAAGGACGTCGACGTTTGTCTTGGCTCTGAGGATGGTCACGATTGTGACTGAAATTAATCAGCCAAAAATTATGAAAAGCTTATATAAGGTATATTAAAATTTAAGAATTAGTATGCTTTTATTTAAAAATAAATGAAATTCTCATTAAGTTTTGGAACAATTGCACTTTTTAATAGTCAATATAATTCAAAATAAACATCCAAATAAAGTGTGTTATTGTTCAAACATTTTATTAATATCTTGTTTTTATCGTGTTGAGGAATGAATAATCATATTTCTTTTATGTTCAGTTCAGTTGATTGTTATAATTATTTCTATAAATTAGATTTATTTTAATATTACTAAAAAATGCACCGAAGGACTGGTGTTGAATAGATATAAATAAATAACTTTGCAGAAACACCATACATTGCAAAAAAACTCTCAACAATTGTTTTAGATCGAGAAAACCACGAACATTGTCAGGCAAACAAAGTAGGTGCAAGTGCAGCAATTCATGGGGTTTGTGCAAAGTTTTTTATTTTATGTCTATTCAACACCAGTCCTCTGGTGCATTTTTTAATTGCACACACGCCTGCTTTGTTCGCCTGATGAAGGATCGTGATTTTTTCGCCACAAAATAATTGTTGCGAGTTTTTTGCAATTTATGGTGTTTCTGCAAAGTTTTTTTATTTATCAGGAGTGATTGTGTGTAGGATGTTTTCCTGATTTCAGGAATTTTTGTATAATATAATTCCTGATTTTATTTAAGTATGCTATAAACACAGATTATTGTTTTTTTTTTTTTTTTTTTTTTTTTTTTAATAAACTGATTATAAGTTAGGCAACATATGTGATGCCCCATGCTTAAGTTTGTTTCATAAAATTTTTAATTTATAATTAGTAGTCATAAAATTTATGTAATAATATTGGCTTGTTTTTAGCTCAAAGCAGACAATGATAATTATTATAAGAAAAATTAAATACAAATTGTTCAATATTTTCCAAAATTATGACAAGAACTGAAATTTTTGTGAGAAACTTTTCTCAATATTTTTCTTTAACTACCCATATAAATACGGTGTGCACTAATACATAAAAACAGCGTAACCTTTCACACATTCTACGTGTTACTATACAGAAGACTACTGTGTAAGATTACAGACAATTACAGTGTTACCTTACACAAAAGCACTGTGTAACCTTGCAGACATATGATGTGTAACTGTACAGACAAATGTGGCGAAAACTTACATCTAATAATGGGTAACTTTCCTGAAAAGTATGGTGTAACCTTCCACGAGAGATGTGTAACCTTACACAAAATTACTGCCTAAACTTGCCGGTAGTTGTGGTGTAACCTTCCACAAGAGATGTGTAATCTTACACAAAATTACTGTGTAAACTTACTGACAGTTGTGGTGTAACCTTCCCCGAGAGATGTTTAATCTTACACAAAGTTACTGTGTAAACTTACCGACAGTTGTGGTGTAACCTTACACAAAATTACTGTGTAAACTTACTGACAGTTGTGGTGTAACGTTCCGCAAGAGATGTGTAATCTTACACAAAATTACTGTGTAAACTTACCGACAGTTGTGGTGTAACCTTACGCAGATTTATGAAATGTTTCTTATTATTATGGTGTAAACCTTCCACAAGAGATGTGTAACGTTACACCAGTTATAGCGGTTAAATTACTCCATAAAATTGGAGGCAGCAAGGCTGCCACCAGTTTTATGGAGTAACGTTACACCAAATTTTTTACAGTGTAAAAGAGGAAAATTTAGATCAATGTTTGGAAATATTAAATGAAAGATATGAAAATAAAAGACAATTAGCATTGAGTCAAATTAACAAGATATTTTCTATGAAAATTGTAAAAGCAAACAATGCTAAAACTTTACTTGAGTTATTAGATACTTGTAACGAAGCCGTCAGAAACTTAAAAACTTTGGGTTTAGATTCTAATGCGTTAAGCGACTTAATTATAATAAAATTCGTGATGGGAAAATTGGATGAATCGTTAAAACAGAGATGGGAATTAATGTTGGATAGTGATAAATTGCCTGATCTTGATCTTTTTAGGAAATTCGTTGAGCGCGAAGCGCGCGGTGTTGAAGAGATAAAATGTAAACAAGACGTAAAATTCACTAATTCGAAGAAATCAAACGTATTGAGTACAATTGTGAAAAGGAAAATACGTGCATTCTTTGTAATGAGCGTCCTATTTAAATGTCCGACATTTAATTCAAAACCGGTTAAAGAAAGATGGAAATTTGTTGAATTAAATAAGTTACGTCAAAATTGCTTACGCCAAAATCATAGGCTGGAGAATTATAGGATAAACATTCATTGTAAAAATTGTGCAGAAAAACATCATACGCTATTGCATGTTTATGGTAGAAATTCAAATTCTGAAAGGGCGAATCATGTATCGCCAGATATATCAGTTTCAAATAGTGCTCAGTTTTATTCTAGTAATGTTTTGTTATCTACAGCACTAATTAAGGTTAAATCAAATAAAGGCAAAATTATGCATTGTAAAGCTTTGATAGATAATGCTAGTCAAAATTCATTAATTACTAAGGAATGTGCTAAGACACTAAATTTGCCCTTACGGAGCACGTCGCATAGTATAATAGGGATTAATTGCGTTTTAGCAGAAACTGCTCTCAACGAAACAGAATTTAAATTCACTCCGCATTTTTCGTCGGAGTCATTTTCAGTCAGCGCTTTTATAGTTGATAGGGTTACCTCACCTCTCCCTAATTTCCAACTAGCGCAAAACGATTGGCCACATATACAGGGATTACAACTGGCCGATCCACAATATTATGCTAGTGGTCCCATCGATATTCTTCTTGGGGCAGAAATAGTCGCCTCAATCTGCAATGGCAGTCCAATTCAAGGGCCAGCAGGAACTCCTACAGCATTCCCCACAAAGTTGGGTTACCTCCTTTCAGGACGAATAAACAGTTTTCAATGTACAAATATCAGTTTAACTTGTCATATGACTGTTGATGATGATATCAACAACACTTGAAAACAGTTTTTTGATACAGAATCAATTCCAAATGTAGAATCAAAAAAGATAGAAAATGATCCTGTGGAAAATATTTATTTGACCACAACTAAAAGAAATAGTCAGGGAAGATATGTCGTTCATCTACCCTTTAAGCCAGATAAGGCACTAGGTGACAGTAAGTCAGGTGCTATTTCAAGATTTCTTTCCATTGAAAATAAAATTAAAAAGAACCCACAATTAAAAATGGAGTATTCGAATTTCATGAACGAATATATAAATTTAGGTCATATGACAAAATTAAATCCAGACAAAATTAATGAAACGCCACATTATTATTTACCGCATCATGCGGTGGTAAATGAAAACTCTGAAACAACAAAATTACGTGTAGTATTTGACGCCTCGTTTAAAACAACAAATAACAAATCTTTAAATGACATTCTATATATTGGTCCTAAACTACAGTCAAATATTTTTGACAATTTAGTAAAATTTCGAGCCAACCCTGTAGCGTTCAGTGCAGACATTGCTAAAATGTATCGTCAAATTTTAATTGATAGAAAAGATAGAATATACCAGAGAATTGTTTGGAGAGAATCTCCCAATGACCAATTATCCTTTTACGAATTGAATACTGTCACCTACGGAACAGCTTGTGCACCCTATTTAGCGTTACGCACCCTTAAGCAATTATGTGAGGATGAGGGACAAAATTTTCCATTGGCAACAGAAATTGCCAAGGAAAATTTTTACATCGACGACTTATTGTCAGGGGAACAATCCCTTCAATTCGCAAAAGATAGAATAATGGAGCTGCAGGCTCTAATGCAAGCTGAAGGGTTTAAACTTAGGAAATGGGCTCGTAGCCATCCAGAAGCGCTCTCTGATATTCCAGAGGAAGAGAAGGCTAATTCGGTCATTCATTTTTTTGAGGATAAAGAAAAAATAAATCAAAGAGTACTAGAAATGTTCTGGGATTTAAGTGAAGATACTCTTCAAGTTAGAACCTTAGCTGATCAACAAATTAATACAAAAAGACAGTTGCTCTCCGTAATTGCGCAAATTTATGATCCCCTCGGAAGTATTTCGCCATCTACTATCATCTTAAAAATCATTCTACAAAAATTGTGGAAGTTGTAATCAACGTGGGATGAGCCTATACCTCCAGATATTTTGCAAGAATGGAAAACTTTTTATAATGAAATTAATGAGTTTAAATCTATGTCCATTCCACGCTATGTAGGTTCAAATACTAAAGACTGTACAGTTGAACTGCATGCCTTTTGTGATGCCTCTCCGAGGACGTATGCGGCAGTCGCATATTTAAAGATCATAACAAACACGATTCAGGTATATTTAATTGTTGCTAAAACTAGAGTCGCACCCACAAAAGAACTCACTTTACCGAAATTGGAATTGTGTGGGGCTGTACTCGTAGCTGAGTTAATTTGCAACATTCAAAAATCCCTTAAATTTATACTCATTCGACATACTGGTACACTGACTGTTCTATTGTATTAAACTGGATAAATAACCCGTCAAACAAAGGAAATAGTTTCGTGGGCCATAGAGCTACCAAAATCAGAGCTCTTACTCAATTAGAATCCTGGAGACATAACCCAGGAAAAGAAAACCCGGCCGATTGTGCCACACGCGGATTGTGCCCGGCTAAGTTGAAAGCTAGAACTGAGTGGTGGGAAGGGCCAAAATGGCTCCATAGTTTTGAGCTACCACCAATGTGCACATTACATTCAGTTTCCGTTCAGAAACAAACTGATCAACATTCGACAGATTCAAGTTCTAAGCCTACACTTTCTAATAACACTTTCATATCACATATCACGAAATACTCTAACTATCTAAAACTTTTAAGAATTCTAGCTTATGTTCGGAGATTTATCAATAAAATTAAAACCAAATCAAAGGAAGGTGGTCCTTTAAAGGCCATAGAGCTAAATCAAGCGGAAATGTGTCTTGTAAAAATTATTCAAAATGCAGAATTTAGTGATGAAATTGCCTTACTAAGGAAAGGCAAACTTTTAAAACCTTCACACCATCTATTCTGTCTTGATCCTTTTCTGGATGAAGCAGGCATTCTTCGTGTTGGAGGACGCCTGCGGAACCACCCATCCTTACGATTTCAAGAAAAACACCCCATATTACTTCCCAAAGCAAATCACGTTACTTCCTTGATAATAACATATTATCATAACTTAAGCTCCCATGCTGGTCCCAATTTAGTACTTTCACTCCTTAGAAACAAATTTTGGATTCCCCACGGACGATCCACCGTAAAATCAGTATTAAGACAGTGTATACTCTGTTTTCGACTGTCAGCTAAGCCAATAATTCCAAAGATGGGGGATCTACCCTCAGAAAGAATCACACCCATTCGGCCCTTTTCGAAGGCTGGTGTCGATTTCGCGGGACCAGTAATGACAAAATGTCAACATAAACGAAAAGCGACAACCTTTAAATCATATATCGCCCTTTTCATCTGTGTGGCGATAAAGGCAGTGCATCTTCAATGTGTTTCAAATCTTTCTACAGAAGCATTTCTCGCAGCCTTGAAACGCTTCATAGGTAGGCGTGGCTACCCCTCTGACATATTTTCGGACAATGGCAGAAATTTTGTCGGAGCCCATTCTTACCTAAAACAGCTATTTTCTTTATTCAAAGAAGAAAAATTACAAAATTTTGCTTCCCAACACCAAATAACCTGGCACTTTATTCCCCCGTATGCTCCAAATTTTGGGGGACTCGGGGAAGCGTCGATAAAATTAGCCAAACATCATTTGGTAAAAATCACACAAGCAGCAATATTAACTTTCGAGGAACTTTCCACCCTTCTATGTCAAATAGAGGCTGTTATAAATTCGCGGCCTCTAACACCATTGTCCAATGCTCCTAATGATTGCGCAGCTTTAACACCAGGACATTTCTTGATTGGATCTGCATTATTAGAATTGCCAGAACTATCGTTAACAAACAATTCTCTTAGTCTTTCTTCTAGGTATAAGCTCTTATTGCAGATGAAGGAAACGTTTTGGAAGAGGTGGAAATCACAATACCTGCCAACCTTGCTGCATAGATCCAAAAGAACCAACAACCACCGTCACAACTTTTCTCCAGGGGAACTCGTCATCCTGAAAAATAAAGCATCACCTCCACTCCATTGGGATCTAGCAAGAATCATCAAGTTGATTCCCGGACCTGACGGAATCGCCAGGGTCCTCCAACTTAAGACCTCTTCTGCTGGAACTCTTATTCGACCGGTTTCGCAGGCGATCCCTTTTCCAAGTATTTCGACTCCTGCTCCGGTGCCTTCCCGCCCCGCCCAGCCTGTTGATTCATGGGAAGCGGTGATGGCGACAGCCGATCAGAAGTAGACAGTCATGTGACCAGAGAGAGAAACAAAACTCATTCTTTTTCTTTTTTTATTATTGATTCTGGTTTTCTCTCTGAACTATTCGAAAAACGGAAGTAACTTTATTCTTGAATTGACATTCTAATATTCAGGCTGCATTCGTACAGCCAAGTAATCCATTAATTGTTATATTATTCAAATAATAAGTATTATTCTGTTTATTCTTTATAATTCATTCAAGGCATAAAAAAAAATGCCTTTTTACGTATTCGAAATGTTTAATCCTGTGCTCAAATACTTGAAAGATTCTGTTTTTTTGTTCATCAAGATTCTCTATTAAATTCTATAATTAAAATCAAGTATATCAGTGATTTGACTTCGCATCTTTTTTCATGAGTGGCTTCCATTTACTTCAAGCATCCGGGAAATACAGGAGAGAGGTGAGTTAGATTTAACTTAATATTATGCATGCTAAAAAGTAGTTTCGTTTTAATAAAATGTTTTTGATGCAGGTCAATTCTTTATGCATGAGTCTAGTTATAATTAATCAACATATATATATATATATATATATATATAAATCAAAATCTTTTTTTATCATTTATATTGGAAAATAATCTATTTGAAACAAAATTTTTATTTCTTTAGCGATTATTCAACAATAGAATATATAGAACAATACAACAATAGAATATTCAACAATAGAATAGCTTGTCATATACTAACTTTAGTATAAAAAAAGTATTGAAGATGAATTTAAAAAAATTAATTTACGGTCTCAGTTAAAGGAATTCTACATAGATTATGGATTTTTACACACTTAAAATAATATTAAATTTGATTCTGAACATTCTTCAACAACCCAACTGTGATAAAAATCTATTAAACAAAACCATTTTAATGCAAAATTTATATGTTAAAAATAAAATAATAATAATAATAATAATAATAATAATAATAATAATAATAATAATAAAATACAGGAAAAAAAAAAAAAAAACTTTACACACGATACGAAAATATTTTTTTAACAGTCATCCTGAGAGTGTCATTTTCAAAAGAAAACAGAAAAATACAGAAAAGCTCTAGTAATATTGAAAATTTTTCGACGCATAAGATAAAAATGTTAAAATATCTTAAAACCCCGAAGGATTTCTGAAAGCCGTGAAGTGTTTATGTTTATCCAACATTCTTTGTTGAATGTAGTGTTGAAAAAATATTTTAAATACTGAGAAACATTTTTATAAATATTCCCCTGTTGCGTAGAACATTTATCAATATTTAATAAAAATTCAATGCACGGATTCTTTCTTTTTTTTTTAATCTTTTAATTTATATAAAAATATATTTTATATTTAACATAATATATATATAAACAACAAAAGTCTAATTTTTCTTATAACTTTAAACATATACTAAAGATTTTTTTTTTTTTTTTTTTTTTTGTAATTAAAAGAATTAAAAGTAAAATAATGAACCTAATTTTAAAATGTGTTTTAAAATGCTACAAAAACATAAGAAAATTTTCTTATTAAAAAAAAGAAAAGAAAAAAAAAATACACATTTTACGGATAGTCTAAAATATGATCTTGTTTACAAAAAAAGCATTTTTCTATGTTATTTTTTTAAATGTGTCTTTTATATTTCTTATTTTTAAAAGAAGTGTACTGCATAGAAGTAAATGGTATTATTATTATATTTTAAAACTGATATGTTGGGGTCACCACATGACTTTCTTCTATATTTTCTTATATATATTCCCTAAATAAAAATTATTTATTAAAATTATTTTTCCTGATGAATACAGAATATTTTAATTCTAGAAAAACACAAAATATCTACATGACACTTTTAAAAAAATCAATAAATAAATTTATTTTAAATTGTAACACATCGATGGTTCAATCATTAGTTTTAAAGGTATTGACCAAATATATACTGTTTTTAAAATATACTCATAATGAAAATTTGTCCAAAGAAGAGGGAGGGGGGAACGATGCTCCGGCATATTAAATATTTTTTCCAAATGATTTATTAATAATTTATTTTACTATATCACAGATCGAAGGTTCAACCTTTCGTTTTAAAGATAGTGCTCTTTATACAAGCTCTTTTAAAAGATACTCATAATTTTAAATTTGTCCAACTCGGGGCAGGGGGTAGGGTGATGCTCCTACATATTAAAATTACATTCCCAGTTGACTATCACTATTATAAATATGCATATATGCATTTTTTTCATAATGATTCCTAAAACTTAATTCTCTTTACACGCATTTATACGAAATTTTGTCCTATACCGCCTTCTTAAAAATTTAGAAAAAGCGGAATTTCAAGCCCGCGTAATGGTGAATTTTCACCAAAAGTTCATAGGCACTAATGTATGCTAAATTGCAAGTACGTATAAATTTGCATGACGTTCTGTGCAGTACTTCTTGAGATATAGGTGCCACAAAATTTTATCACTCACACACAGAAAGAGATAGCCGTTTTTTTTTTTTTTTTTTTTTTTGGTCAAATCTTGTTCTAGACCAAAAAAAAAATAAGTAAATCGGTCTAAAACCCGAGGTCGACTACTGGTACGAAACCAACACTTTCTTTTATTGAATATAGAAGAAAGTAAAATATGCATGTATTTTTTTTAATTCTTTAATTGCATAAAAGAATATATATATATATATATATATATATATATATATATATATATTGGTAAAAATATTACAAACATTATATATATTGCAAATACATAAATGAATATATAAGTAAATCTGCAAATTTATGTATTCTAAATTACGATAATTTGTTCACGTAATAGTCACGTTTTTTTATAAATATGGCTAAATAAATATATAGAAAACAAATAATTTTCATGAAATATATTCTTGAATTCATATTTTACTATGATCTGTCTTTCAGTCCCCCTTCCGGCTTTCTAATTTTCAACAAAATTTGGCCAGCATTTTTGCAGTAAACGAGATTTAAATATAAATTTATGTTTCGCTATCTTTTTCCTTTCGGGGGTTCACCACATGCACACATGCTAATTAATCAATCTCAAAAAAAAAAAAAAAAAAAAAAGAAAAGAAAAAGAAAAAAAAGGAGATTCTTTTTTTTTTCTTTAACACTCCGTACACTTTAAAACATCTAAATGAGGTGAAAACTTTGCATTCAGAATTTTGGCCGTAAAAAGCACTTGTTCTACCGACAGTAATTGGATTATGCAAGTCAAAGTATGAGAAACAATCACTGTTAATAATTTTTCTCTTGTTTTTGCGTAGCCTTCATTTAAATTATATCTCTGCAATTACATTTGCAAAATAAATAAATAAATAAATAAGTAATTTAAGAATAATAATAAACAATACGCATATCTTTTTATTTAGTTTTTCCTTAAAAAATACAAAAATACTTTATTCATTTTAGTAGAATATATATATATTCTTAATTAAATTGTAAAATATCTTTTTCTTTCTAAGAAATTGTGACAAATCGCATGCACGAAAATATCATTCTAAACTTTCTGTGGAAAAAAAGAAAAAAAAAAAGAAAGAAAGATATGTGCACTTAAAAAAAAAAAAAAACGAACTGCACAAAAAGAGAAACTTACAAAATTTATTGTTTTGTAAATTTTTACTATTGTCTCAGAGAAAAGTAGTCATACGTGCCTAGGAATAAAAAACAAAAGGAATTTTTTACAATAAAAATGGAGCATTTGAAATTGTTTGTTTCAAAATGTTTTTTCGAATTAACTTTAAAATTAGACGTAAAGGTTAGGATAACATTTTTGCACTCATATTTAAATAGCGTATACATAAGAATAATTGAAATGACTGAAAAACAAATTAATTTAAATAAATTATTTTAATACATTTATTTATTTATTGAAAAATGCAAATTTTATGTCACAAGAGCACGTTAAAGGTAACGGTCGCAAGATCTGAATAGATTTTGGTGACTTCAGCATTTATAGTGTTTTTACAGGGCTACATAAAAAATATCATTATGATTTATTTGCAGAAATTATTTAAAGTGCGACAGCGTTTAAAAGCCTTATTCGAATGAATTGAAAATTTATACACAAGTTATAGATTACTGTTGCATGATCCGTATAGATTTTGAGAAATCTAAGACTTATAGTTTTTTTTACAGGGACATAAAGAAAAATTCTTCACCATTATAGCTTATGGACTCAAATTATTTGAAGTGCGATATCGTCTAAGCATACTATTCAATTGAGCTGAAAATTTATATTCATGGCTTAGGTTACTGTCGAACGACCAGTATAGATTTTTGTGAATCCAGAATTTATAGATTTTTACACTGACACAACGAAATTTACTTTATCTTTATGATATATTGGTTCAAATTATTATAAGTAATATTGCGTTAAATTAAACGACATACTATATAAAAATAATCATCAAATACACTATTATTATTTTTTCTTTTGTTTATTTAACACTGAGGGAAAAAATTATACCGCCTTTCTCTAGAATGAATAAGTGGTCATTTTCTAAATCCCTTAACTAGAAATATAGATTTCCGAGCTATGCGTATAAGGCACGCCAATAAACTGAATAGACGAAATTATTGAGAATTTCTAGTGTACACATTTCTAGATGGTGAAACAATATTCTGAATACTCTAAATATTTTGAATAATTTATATTGCGAGAAATTTTCGCTTGATTTTCTAGAATTTGGTAACGAACCAAGATTATAGTTGCAGACACCGCTTTTTGTAGTCTCATTTACTTGCAGAGATTTATAAATAACTTTGTCCTCGATAATATAGGTAAAAGCTCTAAATTTTTAATAGGGGCTTCTAGAACTCGCTTTCCAAAAGGACTAGAATTGATAAGGATGACATGGAACTATTTTTCTAGTGCCACGATTTAGATTCTAGATGTCAGATGCAAATTTTCTTCTCAGTGAACGCCTTCTCTTATTTTAATTTAGTTTGAAAACCGTTAATTACTTAATGTTCGGAATGTCGAGTTCAGTCATTTCAGATTTTTATAGTTTAAAATTGTGACTGGCAGAATGTCCACGACTGGTACATCATCTTAATGTTACAATATAATATTCAATTCGCACATTAAAAAAATATTGTAAAGTCATTACACTACATTATTAACAAAACGTATTTTTATATGCACTCTAACCTAATGCATATAACAAAACAAAAAGTTATTTATCATTACTTTAAAAATTTTAGATCTATTAATGACCGACTTTAATATTATTTTATTCAGTATATCAACAGGTAAAAAATTCTCATTAATAAAATGGATTTATAAAACAATTTAAATTTCATCGCACTTTTATGACTATATTATATTAAATTATAAGTTTTTATTAAATTATACAAACTCATTTTATTAAACTAATAGTCTTTTCCCCAAAAAATTGTTTATAAAATAGAGCATTAGATTTTTTTTTATCATTTATTTCAATTAAAATATTTATAAATATTGTTTTAATATTATCCATATATATATATTCGTTTTTCTAAATTATTTTTATGTTTCTAGGAAGTACTTTTTTGAAATCATGTTCAATCCAAATTTCTTTTGAAAGTATTGAATGTACTAAAAAATGAAAAGCAATATTTTTCACAATAATGTTTCCCTTAAGACATGTAAGTGCTATACATTTACATTAAATTCTTCAGATATGAATTTTGGTATATATTTTTCCTCTGAGAGTCATATATTTTAAGTAAGCCTTGGAAGTGTTTCATATTTCTTCACTATAATTTCATGAGTTTTCAGAAATTTAATATTAGAAGACTTGATTTAGACATAATTGCATTAAATAAAGTATATTGGTGGTATTTTTAAGGAAAATTGCATATTATATTTTTGTTATAATCGCTTATTTTTTCTTTAAATTTATTAACTTTAATATTGAAATAACTCCTAATCTGCTTTAATGAAAGCATCTCAATTTTTATTATACAAAATTATCTACGTACTAAAGAATATACAGATAGTTATAATAAAATGTAAGAAGTTATAAAATAATTTTAAAATCATATCATTCCACATTTTCTTAAATATTCCTTTCCTTAAAATTCTACAAACTTTTAAACTTGAACTGATTATTTTTGAATTCCAAATTTCGGTAATAAGAATTAATTACTTATAATTTCCCATGCGATTTTTTTTCATCCAATCACAAAATGTGGATGCATATTAACTAGTGTATTTGTCACAAAACTGGGTATTCATTTTTAAATCAAGATATTTATAATTTTGTTAAGAGCTCTCTCCCATTGACGAAGACTACAGAGGTGCCTGTACGCGTGTACGACAACTTCAAGATACGTTTGCGGCTATATATTGATGATACAGTTTTTAAAATTTAACCTTGTAATCGATGGTAAATAAATGACATACTTCGTTGCATTTATATATGCTTTTACTGTTTTTCCCTGCTTCCGTATATAATATGTGACAAGCTGGAAAAATTTTAATAAAATAAGCTTCAGGAAATCGGACCTGCCATTTATATAATTATGAAGAGTTTTTTTTTTTTTTTTTTCTGAAGATAGTAAAGCCCGAAGATTTAAACTGGTCTTCACTAATCTGGGCTCAAGATTAATCAAGGCTCTCCAGGAATCCCGTTTTTCACGTAATAAAGGTTTAATGCACATTCTTCTTCTTTTTTTTTTTCATTCTTATTGTTCTTGTGTAGATCGTTTATAAAATAATATTACATTCGTATTTGTTTCAAAATTATTAATAAAAAATTAAGGTTAGATGTATTGAAAATAAGAATATAATATATATATATATTTAATGAAATGTTAATTAAATTTTGCAGTTTGTCTAGTCTAATGATTCATGTTCTAAGTTCTTACTTATGAAAATTGTATGAAAATATTAAAAAAATACACCAATAAAGCAAAGTGTTGATTAATTTATTTAAAATAATAATACTAATAATTATTATTATTATTTGTGATTCGTGCATAATTTTTCTTTTTAATTTCTTGAAATTCTATCCAAATAATATATATAAGACCATTAATTTATGCTTTCACTTAAATCCAAGACAAAATATGGTATCAACAACTGAAAAATTTATCGGAAAATAAGACAAAGAAATCCCTTACGGCAAAAAAATAATATTCTAATTTAAAATGGTATTCGAAAGCTAATGCTAAGTTTATTGTGAATCGGAGATACTAGGCGAGACGTATTAATCCTCGACGATATATTTAACGCCCCAGTCCACCCGTTCCCGCTCTTCGATGTCTTTTTCTAGTCAATTTTGTCCTCTTCTTACTTCCGGTGTGAGCCGTTTTTTTTTTTTTTTTTTTTTTTTTTTTTTACACATTTGACATTGTGAGTTTTTTTGCTTTTCGTCCCATGCTATTTCTATGGAGTTTTTATCTCCCCCCCCCCCTCTTTTTCTACATTCTAAAGTGCGGTGGTAGCACTCAAGGACGACACGACTCTCAATAACTTACGACTCTCTTAACACGACTCTCAAGGACGGCCCCTACCTACCTAGAAAATGATATGTTTACGGGTCAGATCAAAACGCCAGATCATAGCATGGCGACCATCTACTCTACAAGCTACCTAAGAGTCCTAGTGAAATGAGCTGTGTCCCGAGTTCTTCGATTCAGAAATCTATAGACTTCTGAATTAAGGCCTCTAGCTTCTTAGAATGAGATTTCGAGAATGCGATTTGAGTTTCTATGTTCTTATTGGACACGATGATTGACCGGCACACTCGTAACTCCAAGATTGCGCAATTACACTGCTAAAAATATGACCTATTTGCTGCCAGAAACTCTCTGTAATTTGTGAAAATATGCGTAATTTACAAAAAAATTACGTTGTCAGAACGTATGTTTTCATATTACAGAGAATTTCTGGCAACAAATACGACATGTTTTTTACAGTGTAGGAGCGCACAAAACACGCACCTGGATGCAGAAATTTTGTGATAAGTGAATAACTAACTTAAGAATTCAAAGAAAAAGAATGTAAAAACACTTTCAAGTTTATTGTGACTCATAAAATGACTGAACATTGTTAAATTAAAAATTCCATTGAAATTGCGTGATTTTTCGTAAACTACTTTCCTTCTTGCGTTTTAAAAAGAAGTTTCCCGTAAATTAACGTAAACAATCCCGTAGTAAAACGCTCATAATTTAAATATACAGATTTTTCCTTTTAAACGCGTCAAAATATGGATTTTCTTTTAAAAATGAAATCAATTAATATAAAATAAAATAAAATTTTCAAAAAAAGAAATTACAATATACTTTAAATTTAATCATATTTTATACGCAAGTTTGCTGAATCTTTGATGATAAATAATCCAGTATTAAATTATCGAGTCTAATAATATTTAAGAAGATGCTTCGAAAGTAATGCTTTCGTAAGAGAACGACATAAAGATTTTTATTTTTAATACCTATAACAAACATTCTATACTAAAATTTTATTCCGATATGAATCCTATTTGAGATTTGCATCAAAATACAATACATTTGACGGATATTATGTCAAATATAAATTATTTTTCTGGCGTACGCTTCAATGACGGCTTTATTTTAAGAGAATTTTCGATTTCTATTCAAAATAAAGAAATCAATCTGACAGAAGTAAGATGTTATAAGTCTCGTTTTCAAATACTCACTGTCAAAATAAATTTATAGAGAAAGTGGAAGGATTTGAATAAATTATAGTTTATGTTTCTTGTTTCATACAGATTAGCTGTTTACTTGAAAAGTCATTTCTTTTATTTTATGAATTTCATAGAGAATATATTTGTATATTATTATTATTATGAAAAAAAAAAGTGTTATTTGTTCTAAAAACAATCCTCTATATATCTGCCTGCAATAACACTTTAGAATATTTTCAATGTAATTTCTGAATTTACGTAAGAAATTTTTGAAATATTTATGATTTAAGTCTTTATTTTTAAATTAACTTTGTATATAAACATAACTATATTAAATGTTTAAATAATTTATCCAACTTTTAGTTATACATCCATGTCAGAAATTAGAGTGACAACTAGTTTTCTATTCCCTTCTTTTGGCGCCTTTTTCAAGCAAATGAGCAAATAAACATAAAATTTAAATGGCATGTTTTTTTTTTTTTTTAATCAAACACTTAATCGAATTTTATAGAACTTTAACCTAAGCAAGACTTTTTAAACTATTATTACGTCATTTTTTTCCTTAAAAGTAAGCTTTAAAAAAATGCAAAATTTAAACAATTTTAGAAAAGAAAATTATTTATGTAATGCTGTTAAATATGTTTGTTAGATAGATGAAGGTAAACAGCTCTTCAAACGCTTAATTGAAACCGAGTTTTCCTTCCTATATTCACTTTTTCCTTTTAAACACTTTATCCTTTCTTGCCTTCTGTTTCAAGAATTTCTTTCTTTTTTTCTTTTTTTCTTTTTTTTTCTTTTCTTTTTTTTTTTTTTTAAATGTAAGTACAAAGAAACAACTGACAGTAAAGTATATTAACTTAAACAATTCTTCTGATAGTTTTAAATTATAGCCTATCCTCATTTACTGACGTTTAGTGTTCTAGCGAGAAAACTTCGAAATAGAAAAACTTTGAGAGATCAGAATAATTTCCTATTATATGTTGACAAAGTTGTCGAAAGTAAAGTATTATAATATGTACTATTATTCACCTTGATTTAAGATAGTATACCTGCGCAAAAAGCAAGTATATGTGCGACGAATGAAAAATCATAAAATTACTATCCAAATTATGAAATAATAGTTAATAGTAGGCACATAAAACTTTCAGGGATCATTTAGAGTAATGCTATAAACTGTCACTAAAAATCAGAAATCATTCCAAGAAACAAAAAAAAAAAAAAAAAAAAAAAAAAATGCGTGTCATTTTATTAGATGTCCTCAAATGAGGGCACTGGGCGCTAACGGGTTAATCATACCTTTCGACATAATCAGAAAAAGCAGATGATTTTTTTTTCTTTCTTTTTTTAATAGAAATGTTTTTTTTTTAGTGCTAGAGGCCTATTTCAGTCGGTACAGTTGTCGAATTTTTATAGGTCACTCTTAATTAGTGCTAGAGGCCTATTTCAGTCGGTTTATTGAATGGGGATTTATTGAATGAAGTCCTCCCAAGGCCCAACTTTGACATGAGTCCCCCCCAAGGTGCCCCTATTTCAGTCGGTACAGCAATGTCGAATTTTTATAATACACTCTTAATAGTGCTAAGGGCCTATTTCAGTCGGTTTATTGAATGGGGATTTATTGAATGAAGTCCCCCCCAAGGCCCAACTTTGACATGAGTCCCCCCCAAGGTACCCCAATTTCAGTCGGTACAGCGTCGTCGAATTTTTATAATACACTCTTAATAGTGCTAAGGGCCTATTTCAGTCGGTTTATTGAATGGGGATTTATTGAATGAAGTCCCCCCAAGGCCCAACTTTGACATGAGTCCCCCCCAAGGCCCAACTTTGACATGGGTCCCCCCCCCAGGCCCAACTTTGACATGAGTCCCCCCAAAGCCCAACTTTGACATGAGTCCCCCCCAAGGTACAACTTTGACATGAGTCCCCCCCCAAGGCACACCTTTGACATGAGTCCCCCCCAAGGCACACCTTCTCCTCATTGGGAAAAAGAGAAAAAACGTTGTTTTGCGGCTATAAGACAGTTTGGACTTCCAACGTTATTTGTTACAATATCTGCAGCTGAAACACATTGGTTTGATTTAATGAAAACTTTTTCATGGAATTTAGATCGTCACGAATTAACTAAAGAAGAATTTGTCGATATTAAAAAGTTTAGCAGTAGGCCTCTGGCACTAAATTAAAATCTGTCAATGTCAGATTTTCATGTTTTAAATAATGAAATAATGTCGTGTCTGTATAATTTTTCTTTTTTTCTTTTTTTTTTCTTTCTTTCTTTCTTTCCCTTTTTTTTTTTTTTTTTTTCGCATGATGTTATATTTCCATGGTGTTATCAAATTAATGAGAAATTTATGAAAAAATATGCAGTTAGAGACTTTGTCTAAATATTCATTTTCCATGATCGAATTTGTACATATTTACAGTACAATGTGTACATAATTTACATTTTTTTTCTTACACAAAATAACTCAAAAATCATTAAATTAAAGAATTATATTTTGAGCAATTTTTTTTATATATTGCCGCCCTTTGTCGCGAGGATGTAATTGTAGGCGGAAAATGCATTTTTTTTTTTTTTTTTTTTTTTTTTTTTTTTGTGTGTGTGTGTGTGCGTAATAAACTATGGGTGAATCTTAAAACAGTTCCAAACCGCTTTCGGCCTCTTTCCGCATTTAAAATCATATTTTGAACTAAAACAATTTTAGGATCAATTTTCAAAGAAATATTAATATTTACATACAGAAAATTCAACTTTTTCAACTTTGCATCCATAAGATATTTAGAAAATAACATTCACAATCACACAAATAACTGTTTATTTTTTATTACTTTATTTATTTATTTATTTATTTTACTATGGGATTTGCAAAAAATGCAAAAATATTTAAACTTTTAAAAATATATTTACATTTAAAATATCCACTTATTAATTACATTGCTTAGAAAAAGTTAATATATAAATAGGTATAACAATTGAAAATGTGAAT
This sequence comes from Salticus scenicus, assembly GCA_963930645.1. Taxonomy (NCBI): domain Eukaryota; kingdom Metazoa; phylum Arthropoda; class Arachnida; order Araneae; family Salticidae; genus Salticus; species Salticus scenicus. The sequence continues at coordinate 150,023,683 of OZ005656.1, forward strand.
TTTAAATAAAATTATACATTTTAGGTTTTATTATAAATTATATAAAAATTGTTAACGCATTATTGTTTATTTTATTTATGTATTATATTTTTAAAGTATTAACAAAATACTGTAAAGAAAAGAATTCAGCTCCTAAAGCAATTAAATTTTTTATTTTCCCTTAGCTAAACATTGAGTTATAATCTCAATTCTACTTCTGCGACTCAATTCTAAGTCTTTTTAGAACTGTGTACAAACCCCCAAGAGTGACATTTTGAACACAAATCCAAAATACTACTCACTTTAAATGCTAATTAAGTTAAATGGATATGCAAATTTCTTTCAACAATTTTCAGCTTCACTGAAATCAAAAATTATGTCACACATACAATATAAATTTAATTTGGAATTAAATGAAAATGGTGGAATACAAAATAAAAAATTCGATTTCACACATTTCACACTAAATTTTATGGCATATCACTTTTTATTTTAAATAATTATCATAATAAGGTCGGTATAAAACAAATATGGAAAATGTTGTACATCATTATTCATTTTTTTTTTTTTTTTTTTTTTTTTTCATCTGAACCAAACTCGTCGTCAAGTGTTTTGTTAAACGCCCCAATATCTTACTAAATGTATTATAAATGCATTGATATTTATCTCTAAGGTAATTCCGGGTGAGTTGCTCCACCGGTAGAGATGCCCCACTTAATGTAATTTCGAAACGCAACGCTAGATGACTCTGCAAGTCCAATTATTATTTCAGATAGATGTTGAATGGTGTGCTGTGGAAGTTGCGTGAACTTATTTCTTTGTGTTCTGCTGTCACAACAATATTTCAAGTAAGTACCATGTTTTTTTTTGCTCTGTTATAAGAGTGATGTTACATTGTAAGGCTGGCACTGGTTAATAAAAATTAATTTTTTTAATATAAGCTTAAAAACCTGTAGTAAGAAGTTGACCAGTTGACTTCGGCTATTGTGACGCCATTTTTGCTGTCTTTTACTTTGGACAGTTGCCGGGGCATCTCTCCCATACCAAAAGGATAGACGCCCCAGATTATATTCGGGTGAGATGTCCCACATACATTTTCAGGGAGAAAAGACCTTTAATTGTTTAAATTTTAAACTAATATTTTTAAAATCATATTGTTTTTATAAAATGCGTAATATTTGTAAATCGTTAAAATGTTCAACTTAAAAATATTTTTTGAAACTATAAATTTAGATTAAAATTCATCAAACAAAATTCAAATTCGCGTGATCGCTAGAAGTGGCAACTCAAAACGAAATCACAAAAATGCAGATTGAATCCGGATAAGAAAGCAAAACCACTCAGGTATGTCAGACTGAACTTTGACATTTAAACTATAACGTAAACAATCTTGGGCGCTAACGAAACTGTAGGTGAGCGGTTAATTGTACCGGTAAGTGCATATTATTGTATTTGTTCATGCAGTTGTTCAATTGTTTGTTTTAGGAAAGATGCCTACGGTGTACAAAAGGAAAAATACTGGAGTAGCTCGTGGGAGCTGGACACAAGACCATTTAAAATTGGCTCTTAAGAGACTAGAAGCTGGGGAAATTGGTGTCAATGAAGCTGCTAAGTACTACAAAATTCCTTCTCGGACACTTCGTCGTCGAAGAAAAACAGGTAATATCAAAACAAGCTCTTTGGGGCCACAAAGAGTGTTTGGAGTTGAAAACGAAAAAAATCTCGTCAAGCACATCCAACGTTTAGAAAAATGTAAATTTGCACCTGACAGAGAGATAATTAGGACACTTGCATTTCAGTTTGATGAAAAACTAGGTCTCAAGCATCGATTTAATTTAGAAGAAAGAATGACTGGGTACGCCTGGCTGTCATCATTTCTTAGGAGAAAAACAGAACTAAGTATTAGACAAGCCCAGGGGCTCATTTTAGCTAAGGGGGGAAGACATGGACAGAGAAAGTGTTGATCATTTTTTTAAACTTCTCTTAAAAGTATTTGAAGAAAAATAATTCTTTACCAGACCGGGAAGTATTTATAATATGGATGAAACCGGCTGTCAGTTAAATAACTTTCCAGGAAAGGTCATGGCTGCCAAAGGGGCAAAAGACGTTCATGTTTTGACGTCTACAGAGGGAGGAGAAATTGTTACAGTCATTGCCTGTTGCAATGCAGAGGGTCAATCTCTCCCCTCCTTCAGTTATTTTTAAAGGCGTTCGAAAAAAAAAGAACTTTCTGATGGTCTTCCAACTGGATCTATGGTGTTCATGAACGAATAATTATCGTACATCAGTACAGATGTTTTTTGAGATGACTTAAAGATTTTTTTGTTCCAAGAAGACCCCAAGGAAAGACATTATTAATTTTGGATGGTCACGCATCGCACTTAAACTGTTATGACTTGCTAGAATTTGCGGACTAGAATATTATTATAATTGTATGCCTGTCCAGTCATACGACGCAAGGTATTCGGCCTCTTGACCGGTCTTTTTTTAGCCACTAAAACACTACTTTAAGGAGGAAGCAAGGAAATGGATTGTTAATCATCCAGGAAGGAACACTAGGAGAATACAAGCTTCAGAACTGATTGGTGGATACTGGAAAAGTGCGGTTTCTGTTGAAACTACTATTAATGATTTTCGAGAGACGGGAATTTTTCCTCAAAACTAAGCAGCGATTCCAAACCACTTCTTTTCCACAAGTGAAGCATTGAAACAGGCTAGTGAACAGTCCCAAATTTGTGAATCAACTGTTCAAACATCCTCCCCGACACAAATATTGCACCAGATTTCCCCTGTACCTAGGTTAGAGGAAAGATGCCGAAAAAGAAAGATACCGTCGGCTAAGGTTATTACATCCCAAGAGCACATCCAAGAAAAAAAGCTAAAATCCTCTGTTAAATTAGCAAAGCTCCAAAACAGCTGGTGATGGACATGCCCATTGAAAAGGATAAAAATGATCCCACGAACAATTGCCTCGAATGTGAGAACTATTATTTTACAAAAGAATCAGTAGATTGGATAAATTGCATAAAGTGCCATAAATGGTTACATGAATCCTGCACAATGTATGGGGATCTGTGCAATGTTTGCGGGAAAGTGAAAATCAGAGAAGGAAAAAGAAAAAAATTATCTGAATAAATTCGACACATTTCATAATATTTTTCAATATACTTTCTAAACTGTAAATATGAAATTTTCACATATATTAAAAAAATATATATTTGAAATATTTTTCAGTAGTTTATGTGCTTTATTCTAAATTTTACATATCGTCTACGGTAGCTAAATATTTTAATATTTTATAAATTGGTGCTAAAGTCTTATTTTTTATTTTATTATTATTATTATTTTTTAAATAGCTTACGTTTCATCTGTTATAAACTACTGAAAAATTGTTATAAACTATTGACCAATGTTAAAACCTTTTATTATGTTTTTTTACAGGTGGGGCATCTCTCCCATGTGAGTGGGGCATCTCACCCGCAACTTCGGGGAGATGGCCAAAAGTAGTACTGTCGCAATTTTATTTTTTTTCTTTAGAAAATTTACAATATGGTACAAAAAAACTACTCAATAGTAATAAACAATATCTATTATGTATTTACCACAAATTTTCGTTGTCATTGTTACTACATAAATTATTTTATAGCTCACTTTCCTTAAGTGGGGCATCTGTCCCGGAATTACCTTATATATAAATGGCTAAGAAATTTCCTTGCACTCTGTGTGTGGACGCACCGAGTATAAGATCACATGCTGAACTAAAAGTAAAAGAAAAAAAATGGTTAAATGAATTTAATGTTTTGATTTTTATGTAACAATATGATTGTGTGCTATCTTTAAAATAGTGTGTGTAAAAATTAAGAGTTTATGTGATGCATGTGGCATCTGCGTGAAATGTTTTTAAGAAATAGTTAAATAAATAGAATATAGAAAATGTTTATAAGAGAATGATCAAATAGAATCAACTATGTTGGTTAAATTTTGTTTTACAGCTTGAGCTTTTGAATTTTAAGTTTCTAATTCATATTCTTTTAAATACGAAGAAAGGGCTTTGTAACGGCACTAAGCTGGTCGTGAACAGTATGAGAAGAAATGTCGTAAAAGGCAAAGTCAGAAGCGGGTCTGCAACTGGGCAGATGATTCGTAAGCCACTATCAGACGAAGTTCAGTAAAAAATGCATTAGCTTTTATAGTATCGCATAAACAGGATTTTCATGAGAGAAACTGATGAAATACTACCATTTGATAGTTTTGCTTCACATATATTCTTCAGTCACGCATTTTCGACTGTTAGAATCACATTCTGTAGTTTTTAGAATGAAGTCCTCCAATCAGAGAATCGCGTTTACAGAGTTCCCTCTCTGCTTTTCCCTTTTAAACACCCTTGAGGTGTGGTCACCAAATGTTGGGTCCGTTGTTGTCCGTATTGGGTCACCTATCACCAAGTATTGGATCCGTTGTTTACATTTCTTGATTTTGTTTATACTTAAAAACACCCTACTACACTCCGATAAAGTTGTTTGGTAGCTTTTGAGCTGCAATAGCTTATATTTTAGAATATTTGTTCTTTCATCTGATACCACCTTTACTCAGCTCCGATACAGAATTCCCTTTTAAGATGAAACGTAGGCAGTTTGGTACCAAATCATCGTTTGAAATGACCATCAACAAGTCACAAGGTCAAATCTTAGAAAAAGTGGACATATATTCCTCGATACGCCCCAACAAGGACGGCTAATTAATAAACGCGAAAATCTTTTCACCAAAAAAACTCAGTATAAGGAAATTTTCGGCTAAAATTTTGTTTGGATGAATTTGGTTAAATAAAGTCTTTATTAGATTTTTGTACCATAAAAAATTGGTCTTAAATATTCATTTATTTCAGTTGGCAGATCTTTTTAGTGATAAGATCTACACTACTTTCATTGTTTTCATGAATTTAAAAAGGGTTTTGTTAACAAATTTTATATCTATTGGCACGTAAACAGCATCAGGTCGAGTTTTGTACACTTCAAGTTTGATTTTGAAATTTTTCCCGTAATCGGAATTCAATTCGATTACAAATCGGGGCTTTTCTAGTGTATTATGAACATATTTTAAATGTATTAGAATCATATAAATGTATTATGAATATACACATTGTAATATAAATGTGTGACATAAATATATATTATACACATTGATATAAACACTTTGACTGTTTTTTATAACACATAATAAGCAAATAATAATTGTTTATACTATATTATTTTTATGTTAATAATTTTGTTTATACGATTTCTTTGGCAAATCATTTAATTTATTAAAAAAGTTCCTAACTTTTCGAATAAATGTTATTATTTCTTATTTCACTGGATTTTTTTTTTTCAATTAAAATAGTAGCATAAATATTTTGCTAATAAGGTTTATGCTTCCAGTTTCTAAAAATGTTAACGATTTGGTGATATCTGAATCTTTCCCCGATAATAAAAATTAAATAATTATTATTCTTTAGGTAATGATAAAAATCAAGAGAATATCCTCATTATAATACTTAATATAAATGATAACAGAAATTTAATTCTTCTTAGAAATGTATTTTAAAGTAATTTTATCTACTGATGGTAGGAAATGCAGAAAAGGTAATTAGTTTTACATAAACACATATAAATCGTTATGCCGTTCACAGAGAGAGAGAGAGAGAGAAAACACTTTGATTATATAACATTTACCAGTCTATCATTCAAAAGTTAGATAATTTATATGGAAAGTACTTTATTGACGTGCTTAGTGATAATTATTCACATAAGTTTCATTTATTTTATAACATTTTGATTTAATAATTTGTTTATTACTTATGTATTAGGATGTATAGTAATAATTCATAATAATTAATTTATTAATATTATGAAAGTTAATAATAAATTGCAAGTAAGTTACCATCGGATTTTTGAGTGAATGGGTGAAGTATTAATATAAAAATTTCACATGGTACTTTAGAAATAAACCAAATAGGCAAACATTAGAACGCCAAATAATATTAAAATTGAGAAAATAGACAACTGTGAAACTAACGATAAGTATGCTTTCATTATTTTATCAAAAAGAGAATGGTAATGTGTTCCTGTATATAGAACTACGTATCATTGCATAATAGACAAATACGAAATGTGCTACTAGCGACGAAGATTTCATATATATTGTGAGGTTTGAAGTTTTCAGCTAAAAATCTGAAAATAGAAATACCGCTAGATGGCAGGAGCATCGCGTGAAATTTTGCAGAAAAGTTGCACTGTGACGTTAGACGCTTTCCAAGTTTTCGCATTCCACCAGGAGTTGAAAATAAAAGTTAATACAACCGTTAGTACATACGGTATATACAACAGCACATTAACTTTTTGCCTCTAATGCAATGATAAAGATAAGCATGTATTTCCAAAGTAGTTCTCTACATTCACACTTTAACTTTCTTTGGCGTTCTAAATGTTTTTTTTTTTTTTTTTTTTTCCGGTTAAAAGCGAATTATTAATATTTTTTTTTTTTTTTTAAGTTAAACAAGCACAAAAAATGGTCAGATTAAGATTTAATTCATGTTCTCTAACACAAGAAGTGACCAATAATATGAAAAATATGTAATCATACTTTTGTATTTATCTCTAAAAATAGACTAAAGTATTTCTATAATTTCCAAATTAAAATAGTTGTATCAATATAAACGCATGGTCCTAATGGAAAAAATTGAGGTGTCTTTTCTTTAGAAAATAAAAGTAATGGAGAGTAGTAATTTTAATTAAATATACAGACAATTTTATGGCTATGTTAAAAGTTTCTTTTAATATTCGACAGATTTTTAATTAGAAACAAATTGATTTTACATCATTAAATGTGAATTTACCCATCCAGATTTATTTTTCAAGAAATTTAATAATTTGAATAAAATAATAATAATAATAATAAATAAAAACGATAAAAAATAATATAAAATACAAAGTTATGTTTTAAAATGTTTAAAATGTTTTTCATCTTCAAACCTTATCAGTACTGTATAATATACTATGTAACTCATTAGTTTTAAACTCCTCCGTTATTAAAATATTGTCTTTTAACATTACATACATATAAAACATTTAAATAAAAATAAAAGATTTAAATTCATGCTTGATACGAATATTGGTATTTATTAACCACTAAATTTTAAAGAATAATAAATACTTTACAATAATGCTTTAAATTGTGAAATCTATAACAAAATCTATAGAATTTATTTTATTTTCCTAAGAAAAAATCAATAAAACCAATAGAGATCAAAATGTCAAGTTTCTTTTTGATGTTACAAAAATATCTTCAAAAATAACAAAATTTTAAACGTTAAATAAACTTCATTCCCTGAACGGTTATGTAAGTTAAAACCAAGTTTTAAATTTCTTCTTCTATAATACATTTAAAAACTAATATGTTTCTTGAATTAATATTTGTTTAATATAAACTACTTAATTTGCTAAATTCTTAAGAAAATAATTTTTGAATATGCCAAACTATTTAGTTTCACATTTTGTTGTACCATAATGCATTTTTAGCAAATTTTTAGCATCAGTAGTTTAGTTTTTAAAAATAGTTTTACTTCAATTGTAGAATTTGATTATTATTAGATAATCATAATTGCTATAATAAAATAAGTTGAAATGTCGTTAAAATTTCAAATATATTTTTTTAATTGGTTAGTCAGTAAAAATCTCCAGTATAATATAAATATTTTTCAAAAACGAATACGCAATTACATTTAAAGACGACTTTGCATTTACAATTTATATCACTCAGTTAGTTGTGCGTTTTGAAACAATCCAAAAACTATGTATGTATACATATATATACATACAAATTCTTAAGCGATAACCAACTAATTTAAAATATAGGTTGCAAAGCATTAATTTATTGCAGTTAGTTTGTTTAGTTAAAAATTTAATTTGTATATATATATATATATATATATATATATATATATATATATAAAGATGCATGAAATACTAAACTAAAATAAAATGAAAATGAAAATGATTCAAAGAAGAAACTATATAAAAATAAGCAATATATTATAAAACATGGTAGCATTCAGCCTACCGACATCAATACATCAGTGCACTATTATCAGTTATTGCACTGATGACGGTACGCATATTTCTGCCGAAGTATTTGCATGCATTCATTATTCCTTGAGGCGTTCTTTACGCTGAAGTGTTTTTCTATGATTTTATCAAACACCAAGTTTCCTTATAATAAATAATACGTTAGTTTAAGACATTTGTTTGAGAACATTATTTGGTTAATATAGGCTTGAGAACAATGGTTGATTGACATTCTTTTTAAATTTATGTAAAAAAAAAAAAAAAAAAAAAAAAAAAAAACTGAAAAAAGATAAGAGCAAACTTAACCACTAGTAATAACAATAAACACAACGAACTAAAAAGCGATTTTGCTATTCAGCTGAATTTTGCTATATTTCTGTAAAGTTTAGGTTGGTGTTGGGTGGGATTTGCGTCACACTAGTGTTACACTATGTGCAATTGACGACGATATGTGACTCACCTCTAGCGATGATCCGGGGAAATGCCATCACAATGTTGAGCCTCTACAGAGGAGATGTATTCCCCGGATCGGTAAATCTCAGAAGTATAATTTGGATGGAAACTTGGAGGATGTTGCTGAAACGAAGGATTTAGTGTGCACCAGCCAACATTAATGCACACGAATATTTTTGGCCTGCTTGATCATCGAACCTGCAATCTTGCAACTAGGAGCTCGGTGCTCTACCGACTAGCTCCCAATTTCTATCAATTAAATAAAAAGTAAAATAAAATGAAATGATTATATTTGTAGAAGAAAATTTTGTTATTAAATTTAAGTAATTGAATATCGATATAATTTTATGACACTATTCTATTTAAGAAAAGATTTATATATTTCGCGATAAATATAAGATAAAATAATCAGTTATTAATAGTTTTTCAGATAAGATATTTCGCTACCAAAAGTTCGAAACACATTGTTTCAGAAGTTTATTTAAAAAGATTATCACACATAAACTGCTATTTTCTAAACAATATTCTCGTGAAAAATTCAATGTAATTAAAGTGTTTTTCAACTTCATTAATTAGTTCATTATAGCGGAATTCTAACAAATACGCTGACCGAAAAGAAACAGATTTAAAATTTTAATTACATTAAGCATTCACCTATATTGTAACTTTAATGGCTTGAAAACTTTCTTTAAATTTGTGTTAAATTTTCCTTTGTTTAGCATGAAATAGTTCTTTAGTTTGAACAAAATTTTAAGAAGTGCTTAATATGCATATGTTGTACTCTTGTGTAAATTTAATAGTTTTAAGTTTAGTTTGTTGGTACAGATGAAAAACAATTTTCAATCATTCAGAATCTTACAAGTTAATTTTGTAAAGCTAAAGTTACTGCACATTTATTAATTATAAAATAATAATATGAGTTTTTTTTTTTTTTTTTTTTTTTTAATATTTACAATTCTAAGATAAATTTTACGAAATGTAGAAAATATTTTATATATTTTGATTTCATTTTTTAGAATATACTGATGAAGTAAAAAAAAAAAAAATCATTTGAATTAACCTAAAATTTAGCTTACACTAGACTAAATATTTAAAAAATAATCTTGTCTGTCATTCACAATTTTGATTTTAGATTTAAATATAATTTGTAATGTACAGTGTTAAACAAAGAAACAAACAAGATGTATGCAAGAAAGTCTACAAAATCAGATAGTAAACTTCTGTGGCTGTACGTCAAATGTATGTTATGTAGTAGTCATAAAAATATTTCTTTAAAAGATATGTATTCTTAAACCATATACATAAAGGATTTAAAAAACAAAAAAACTTTTATACCAAAGAAATCTACGAACCTAAAAATAAATGTTATATATTATGTTCTCAATCTGTAATATAATACCGAAACCAATGCAAGGTGCTCGAAACATTTTTTTTTTTTTTTTTTCAAAACTTTTAAACAGTTCAAAATAAATAATGTATACATATAAATTTTATATATTTATTGAAGGATTTAAGAAATACTGTTTGAGATGAAATGATAAATTTTGCTTTCTAATTATTTTCCAATGCGCACAGAAAAGAAAATTGAAAAATCAGCACGATTTAAACACAGAGAATCAATAACTATGTTTACAAAAATTATCGGAAATGTTATTGTTTTATTCGTATTTGTATCGTTCAAAACAAACTAAAGAAAATTTTGAAAATTCACGCTTTTGTAATTTTAAATCAATAAATTAAAAAGGTTGGGAGCATATTAAAAATAAATTTCAAAATTATTTTCATATGTTAAACACGTTTTAAAATAAATAAATAAATAAACACACATTTATCTTTCTTTATTAATAATTTTGTTAGAATTTGATTTTTAAAATGTAAGCTTTTCCTTATCTTTAGGTACCATGTAGAAACAAACTGAATTTTTACAAAATGGAAACCTCAGATTTTAATCAGTAGAAAAGAACGATAAAACTAAATGAATAAAGAGATTTTCTTTCCCTATCTGCAATTTTAAATATATCTTTGAAATCAAGCGACAAAGTTTGGAAAGGGGTTACATGCAACAGTTTTAAAAAACATAATTGACATAACAGTAAATAATATAAAATTTGCAGTTTCAGAAGGGGAATATTATATACACAAACCCTATAATAAACCATATAATTATGCGATTGACATTTAAATGTTTGACCTCTGCAGTTTCTTTTATACTGTTCACCAAGATTTTTCATTTTATTTATTATTTAGAAAAATCACCACATGCATAAACTGAATTGAACGAACATGTATCGTCTTAATAGAATGAATATGCATTAAATATGTTTCAGTATTAAGTAGACTTAATACATTTGTCTTAATAGCTTTCACTTGGCACGTCTAAAGAGCTCATATAAAAGCTTATATTTCTATTTAACATTTATAAATTCTAATATATGATGTTTGTTAGGCAAAATATATATTCAGGCAACAATGCTTATGGTCTTTGTTATATTTTTAGAGAATTGAAAATTTTAACTTACATTCTTTAAGTTTGCATTTTTTTTCATAAATTCAAGATCTTCAAAATGATAAAACTTCTACAGATATTTATGAATCTACCTTAGTAGAGCCCACTTAAAAGTATTAGGGAGGGATTTGGAAAAGGCTTGATTGGTTTTCGAGAAAAATAAATGCATGTGTATGAAAAAAAAAAAAAAAATCTGTTATATTTTATATTTTTTCTCTTTTAAAGGTATTGCAAAATCCCTCCCTAATTCTTTTAAGTAGGTTCTATTGAACATAAAAAATACAATTAAGTATTTTCTTAACTATCTATGGAAGTTTTAGTGTTTTTAAAATCGTGAATTCAGGAAAAAAAAGGCAAACTGAAGAAAAACGTGAGATTTATATATTTTAAATCTGTAAAATATGTTTCATACACGACAAGAATTGTTATTTAAATATATATTTTATTGAAAAAGTCTAATATAGTTCAATTTATAAGTATTTTAAGGAAATATAAGCTATTATATAAAACCGTCAGTAGCCCCAAGTTTATTTCACTTAAAAAACCGTCCACTTTTTTTTTTTTTTTTTTTTTTTTTTTTTTTTTTAAGCATTTTCGAAATAAACACCCATCTGTTCATATTCAGTAAACAGTAGTGTGTATATGCAATCTCTTAATGTTTCCTACCTCTTTTATTTATTTATTTATTTATTTATTTTTAAGCATTCTCGAAATAAACATCCATCTGCTCGTATTCAGTAAACAGTAAATGTGTATATGTAATTTCTTAATGTTCCTACCTCTTTTTTTTTTAAGCATTCTCGAAATAAACATCCATATGTTCGTATTTAGTAAACAGTAAATGTGTATATGCAATCTCATAATGTTCCAACTTTTTTTTTTTTTTTTTTCTTTCAATCTTGTCAGTAAATCATAAAATATTATTGATCCATTTTATGCACAATGAAGAACTTTCGCATTCTTTTATTCATGTAGAATATAGCAGTTATTTTAGGATAAGATTTCCACAACTAATGTTTTCCTATAATTACACGTTACAAGATCCCTTGAATACGAAAATTTGGTTTTTAGCAGTTGCTCTAAGTTCCTTTCTTTGTAAGTGTTATCAAATTATTTCATAGACACATAATGTCAAGAACTTCAAATTGAGTGTTTTAAGTCCGTATCGTATGAAGACGTTACTTGAATTTTTCTTACTGCGATAGTACAAATGCTTCCCATACAAGGACAAATAAGTAATTTTAAATATGGTAAGTCTATGAATAAATTTCTCTTTGGAAAATTTTGAGATTGTGTTATACATTGTTAATTTATTATTATACAGGTATAATATTTTATATGCACAAAATCATGCTTCATATATCATATTATATGAAAATCAGTCATAACTGTTTTACAGAGCTCCATAAAATAATTTTAACATATTAGGTACATAAATGAGTATGGCTTGAAATGCATTTTAAGTGTTGTCATATGTTTTTCTTACTGTTATAAATAAGTTCACATGTATAATGATACACAGTGGTACCCTGAGCTAATAGAATATGTTTTCAACAATGTTCTTGTTGAAAATTATCTGAATAATTAAAGTAATGTTTTAAATTTAATAATAATCATAAGTGTTTATGAAAATATCTACAATATTTAAACGGTGTAAGAGCGATGAATAGAAACTGCAAGGAGGGACAGTCTCCGCCTCACAAATATATAATAATATAAATAAATTAATTAATTAATTAAAGAAAAATTAAAGAAAATAGCAGAAATTCAAAAACCATTTTCGACTATATTTAGAGATTTTTTTTTACATATTCAAATACAACACCGCTTATTGCACGGCTAAAAATGTAATAATCAGTTTTCATATAAATGCACGATAAGAAAATGTAGAGCGAATGTCACTCCAGAATATTTTATTAGTGTAAGATGAATTCAAGTCAAATTTTGAATATAATAACGTATTATCCCGTGATACTTATCCAAAATTATGTTGCTGTGAGACATTCCGAGTCTGTAATTCTTACACTTAATAAAAACAGTTTTAAATATTTCATTATGAATTATTACTTTTATATCCATCCCAATTACATTTAAGTAAAATACTTTTTTTCGCTTAAATGTTTCTATTAATTGTTACTTTCTTATCCATAATAATATGTCTGGCACACTGTTTTCTGAATTTCAACTATTTGTCCTAATTGAACAAACATAATTTATTTTAAATAGTATTTCCTAATTTTTAAAAAATCCATTTCTGTTTAAATAAATATTTAAAGTGCATTGATTACAATTTGCCACCATTAATAAATGCTTTACATTACACTACCAAACCTTTTATATTAGTAATAAATAATTTCAAACAGTTTAAGTATATTTATTTTCAGTTTGAACATCTCGATTGTGTGAAATATATATTCGGCATTCATTTACGTATTTTGTAATTTAGTGACTGTTAACTGCATGTACAATCCCGTTTGTGAAATTTGTAACACTATGAAGGGATTTCCAAAAATTAATGAAATTTAATAAACAAATGACTGGTACTGGTACAAATAATTGATTAAAGTTTCGAAGTAAAAAACAATATTAAATGTCCGAATTCTCTATTTTGTGTAGCCACTCCGCGATGTAAAAAGTTCTGGTATACGACGTGCATAGAGTTAAACACATTTTGAATGTTATCTGGGAGAGAGTATTCCATATTTTTTTGTATGCACACCCAAATTTTGTCTATAGAAGCTTTAAGAGGAGGATCATGAGCAAGATGCTGACAAACGAAATGTTACATATGTTCCAAAAGTGGCATACCCGGTGAATAAGACGTCCAAGGAAGCTGTATGTTTTCTGCTTTTTTTTTTTTTTAACATATCTTCACTAATGTCTCTGTCGCTATTCCAATAACCCACAATACGTAGCAGCAGAGATCATACATGATATGCAATCGCACGTCTAACCATAACACCAGCTGTTCGTCCACTATGACGTTCGATGATGAACTCTGGAGTAACGCACTCTAGCGTTTACATTCATAACGTCTAACACGTATATTACCATCATAGTACCACAAATTAAAGTGGAATTCGCATAAAAAACAATTTTCACGCAAGTCTCTATGTCCATGAGCCTAATGCAACCACAGGCATCCATGGTTTTGCGTAAGGAGGATTCCGGATAAAAGAGTTGTTGCATGCAGCTCACTGTGCAGCAGGCGTAGAAGAATTGATAAAGCATACATTGATACACCTGTAACAGTGGGCGAATTTCTGCCAACTGTTCAGATGAAGTTGTACGGTCCGTCAGTGTCATGGGGTATAGGTACCTATCATTGTGCGTTGACATCATCTTTCGGAATGCAAGATTTCCGAGTTATCTGATTCGCTTCCACCTATTGCTTTCAAACTCTTAACACTGTGATGCTGTTACGCTGCACAAGAGCAGCTATTGTACGATAATACAATTCTCCTTCATGAAGGCCAGTGATTCTTCCCCGTTCAAAGGCCTTAAGTTGATGAATGTCACCCTCTTTCGTCGAAGAGCATTGTTGTGTCACACCTAACGCTTACCACTAACAGATAACCATAAACCAATTTCAGTGCATTGCTGCAGCTCTCTGTTTATACGGTTTCAGCAACAGTTTAGAGAGCTCTGTTCAGTCCACGTAAGTATGTGTGGGGATTCTGAAATTATTTGCATCAGACTATGCGTGTAATTTGATTTTGGTGAAAAGTTCAGCTCAGTTGCAGTTTCCACAAACATGAATGCATTTCTAGATGCTGATTTTTTTTTTTAAACATTACTAAATCTACATATGAAAATAGTTTAATAAAAACTATAATACTATATACAAGCTTGCTAAAATATCGATAACAAAAACATAACAATAAACATTCGTTATAATTTATGAGCCGCCGCCCCCCCCCTCACACACACACGCGCACCCACCCACACACAGTAGCACATAACGTTGTTTCAACGTTGTTATATCTAACTTTTCACGGTTCAAACTCCTTTTCAACGCTATAACAACGTTATGTGCTACCTGGGCCTATAACAGAAAATAGTAAAAAAAATAATCGTATTAAACTATACAATGCATCTAAAAATATAAATTAAATTATTAGAAAGTTTTTATTTCGCCTGTTATTGGGATCATATATATATATATATATATATATATATATATATATATACATACGAATTAAACAAAGCAGCAAAATATATAACTAAATAGAATACTCGTTTTAATATGTCGGATTTTCATATTATATATTTATATATTTTCACATTAAACAAAAAAAAAAAAAAAAAAAAAAAGGGCTAACAGATCTACGTTTGTAATCTGAGAATATTTCCTAAGCCATTCTTTTAATCTACGTTTTAACTATACGCTTTGAAATTGAATTTATGTTAAAAATTTCTCTTAATAAATAAAAGCTAATGTTTAGCAAAAAGGATTCGGTATTATATTAAATGTTCTTTCCTTAATATTCCAGAAATTTTATCAGAAAATTAAGCAGCAAA
Organism: Salticus scenicus; assembly: GCA_963930645.1. Lineage (NCBI taxonomy): Eukaryota > Metazoa > Arthropoda > Arachnida > Araneae > Salticidae > Salticus > Salticus scenicus. Next base: position 150,039,244 of record OZ005656.1, read on the forward strand.
CTTAAGTATAGAAAAACTTTTTTTTCACATAATAATACTAAGGCAATCTTAAAATTCTTTTCAGGAAACTTAATGCACTTATCTTGCAAAATGTAAAATTAAAGTAATGTTTAAAATAAGCCTTTATATTTCTAAAAACCTTTTATAGTCTGACGTAAAAATAGCGCAAAATAAAATACCGTACGTACATATTCTTCGAAAAGGAACACTATTTCTAAAATAAATTAAATGAATTTAAGATAAAAAATATAGTTTCCATTAAGTTTATGTAGATTTTGGATATAGTAAGTATAACATGCTCATTATTTTAGCTTTAGTAGTGGCCTTAATATGTTAAAGATTAAAAAGTTATTTCCTTTTGGTTTCTATATATATATATATATATATATATATACTTAATTCAGTTTATCTTTATTGTTTAAAATACGAAGACTACATATATTCATTTATGTAAAAATAATATATGTATTTCAAAAATTTATTTAATTTAAAACTAAAATGTAAATATACAGTTATTATTAAAAAAACATATATAAGAAGAATCATCAGATATTTATAATCTTACATTAAAATTTATTAAATACGCTGGTTATTAAACAGTTTTTCAGAAAGTAATTCCTAATTTCTATTTTTTTTTCTTTTTTTATTGTTAAAGTATTTGATTCATGTAGGTAGGATAACATTATTCCGTATATACGTAAAACAAATTATGAATAAATAAATAAGTCAGTAAATAAATAAATAAATGAAACAATCTTTAAATAGAAAATTCATCTCATATTTAATACATTTTATTTAAAGAAAAAAAAATAAATACATATATAAAATATATAAACATACTCTAACTTGCTATTTAGATACATGTCCAAATATAATTTATTTCAATACATTACGATCATCAAATAAAGACATCTGATTGAATTGTATAAAAACAACACATATAATCTTATGTCAAAAGTGAGGAGTTTACTGAGAAATTCTGTGTATTATACTTTGAAAATTCATTATAATCAGTATTTTATTTAAACTTTTGTGTCTTCTATTCCTTTTGTATTAATGCTTTCTTTTATCTTTTATTATAATTAATATATAAATATATATCTTCGAAGCTGAAGGACCTGCAATTTAAAGTATATACATTCATTCCTTGGCAGCTGATCAGGTTCACACGCTCTACCTTCATGCTTTCCTATTTGCTCCCCAAAGCAGGGACATCCTGGCTGCGGCAGACTGAGGGCCATTCTACATATGAAACAGGCATTTTGAAAGATGATGGAGGAATTAGCCAAGTCACACCACTCTGACCAATGCGTCTTGGTGCGAGACCAACCGTGTTGGTTAGGCATTACTAACAACTGCACCACGTGAAGTTACGGACTGGATATTAGGCTTATGTCCTGGAAGGAAGAAAATAAAGGTTTGAAGACTGAAAAGAGAAATCTTATGCTTGGTAGGAAAATAATTCAAACTTTGAAGAAAAAAAGTGGAAATACTCAGAACCAAGAACAAATTCTAAAATAGGCAGCAAATTTGTATTCGGAATTGCACAGCTCAACAGAACAACTGAGTGGTTCACATACATCATCGTATACAAAAGACGTTTTACCACAATATTGAAAGAAGAAGTAGCTATAGCAATAACAATAATGAAAAATGGAAAAGCTTCAGGAGAAGTCGAAATCACTGTGGAATTTTAAAAGAAGCAGGGAATGAAGCAACCGAAAATCTTACTGAATATTCATCAAATATATAACATTATGTGATAATCAAAATAACTGGAAAAATGTCATCATAATCTTACTCTTTAAAAAAGGATAAAAATGAGATATTAGAATCAATTTTGCATAAAATTCTGACAAAATTCTAACAAACCGCTTACAAAAACAATTAGATGCAGAATAGCCTAGAAAACAAGCACGATTTCGAAGTAGTTTTAGTACCATCGATTCTATTCGTACAATTAGTGAAATTATTTAAAGAAGATATGAATAAGAAATCCCTCTGTGGCTTTTATCGATTACGAAAAAGCTTTTGACCCCGTATCATTACTAGCAGTTATGGATGCATTAAGGAATACTAATATCAATTTAGTACATTTTCACCTTATTGTAAAAGTTTATAAAAAGTCAACAGCCATATTAAAACTCCACAAAACAAGTAATGCATTCAAAATTAGAAAGGGCGTAAAACACGGGGACATGGTTTCTCCCAAAATCTTCAATGCAGTGCTTAGAGAAGTTTAAAAAAAATTAAATTGGGGCAGAAAGGCATAAAAATTGATAGAGAGTTTATAAATCATTTGAGATTTGCGTGTGATATTGTACTGCTTGCCTCCTCATTTGATGATTTGCAACAAATGCTTCAGGAATTACACAAGGAAAGAAAGCTCTTTGGATTGAAAATGAACCTCAGCAAGTTAAAAGTTATGTCAAATTCTTTTGTTTCTCTATTGAAGGTCACTGTCGATATGGATGGATGAATTAGAAACGGTATGCAGTTATACTTACCTGGGACATGTCCTTACGATGAACAGTAACATCATGGAAGAAATTAACATCCAAGATAAATCTCCATGAAGAGCATTCGGAAGAAAAGCATTATATTCAAAATTGACCTCCCAATTTGTTTAAAAAAGGAAAGTTTATGATCAGTATATTTTGCCTGTTTTAATTTATGTTTCAGAAACCTGAACATTAACATGTAAAGCTGTACAAAACCTTTAACCAACCCAGAGAAGCAGAGAGAGATACATGTTAAGATTACCCCGAAGAGACAGAAAGCGAATGACTTGGATTAGGAAGCAAACTAAAGTTACTGATGTTATTTCTAGAATCAAGAAGTTAAAGCGGAGCTGGGTTGAAACGGCTACTTAAAACGGCACCTTGCGAGGTTAAAACGGCACCTTGCGAGAAGAAATGATGATAGATGGACCACCAAAGTACTATTTCGGATACGAAGAGATAAGAAAAGACCGAGGAAGAGACCACTGTATCGTTGAAAGATGAAATTGTGAAGTTTAGAAGAATAGAATGAAAAATAATTCCAGAAAACAGGGAAGTTTGGAATGACCTAGGAGAGGTTTTCATCCCGCAGTGGATTGATAAAGGCTGAAACTGATGATGAAAATATATATACATATCATTTTGTATGCGTCAACAGGCATTACTCATAGAGAAAATAAAAATATATGTTTCGTAACCTTTCTTCATTAATATTGCAATTTGATTTTGATATTCATACTTAAAAAAAAATATATAGTAACATTCATCTTAATTTAATTTCGTTTTGAATATATAAAAATGTATGCTATATTACTATTACTCAAAATGTTCTGTTACAAATTTACGGTATGTTTTTTCTCATTAACTTATAGCAATATACATAAATAAACAAGACCATATAACAAATATAGTCAATAAAACAATAACCTAACAAATGACCTAGAATCAAAAGAAATGTATAACATAAAATATGAAAAAGAAGTTAAAGCGGAGCTGAGTTGAAACGGCTACTTAAAACACCTTGCGAGGGGAGAAAGGCACCTTGCGAGAAGAAATGATGATAGATGGACCACCAAAGTGCTATTTCGGATGCCAAGAGATAAGAAAAGACCGAGGAAGAGACCACTGTATCGTTGAAAGATGAAATTGTGAAGTTTAGAAGAATAGAATGAAAAATAATTCTAGAAAACAGGGAAGTTTGGAATGACCTAGGAGAGGTTTTCATCCCGCAGTGGATTGATAAAGGCTGAAATTGATGATGAAAATATATATACATATCATTTTGTATGAGTCAACAGGCGTTACTCATACAGAAAATAAAAATATATGTTTCGTAACCTTTCTTCATTAATATTGCAATTTGATTTTGCTATTCATACTTAAAAAAAATATATAGTAACATTCATCTTCATTTAATTTCGTTTTGAATATATAAAAATGTATGCTATATTACTCAAAATGTTGTGTTACAAATTTACGGTATGTTATTTCTCATTAAGTTATAGCAATATACATAAATAAACAAGACCATATAACAAATATAGTCAATAAAACAATAACCTAACAAATGACGTAGAATCAAAAGAAATGTATAACATAAAATATTAATATAACAAGTGTTACATATAGAGAATTCGGAAAAAGTCCCACAAAAGTCCTTCTCCTATCTTGGAAATGCGTCTAAATTTTGTAAAATGACGGAACACGTATTCAGTGAATTCGGGAATAATTTCTTTTGGTGAAAAAATTTTGTGCCCTGCAGGGGTCACGGTAAGAAGAGAAACTTTAAAATTTCAAATGAGAAGATACATATTGTGGTACATCTCTGGAAATGTCTCTTCAAGACAATAAACTTTATATAAATAATTTTGTCCTGCGACGATTATTAATGGAGATAAAGAAGCATAAAAATTGCATTTCAAAACTCGAAAATTTGGTGTATCTAATTTAATAATTATCGCAGGGTAAAATTTGGCCATCCCTAGCGATTCCTCTACCACCCTTCTCGGACCTAATTTTTTTTTTTTTTTTTCACGAAAAGAGGTTCCCCTCGAATTTATTGAACACCTGTTTCGCCATTTTTCAAATACTCATGGATTTTTTGAGATTGGAGGGAGTGGTTAGGAAACTTTTTCGAGTTTTGTAATGTGCATTTCATACTCATGTAGATCCTTCAATAATCATCGCAGGACAAAATCCTTTGTATCAAACTTATTGTCTTGAAGAAATATTTCAGGTATGTAACACAAGAAATACCTTCTATCTGAAAATATAAAATTGGCATCCCTAGCACCCCCACCCCTAGCCCCTCCCGGGCCCAAATTTCTTTCACCCACAAAAGGTCCTCCTTGAACTCATTGAACGTATGATTCCCCATATTTCATAATTCTGACGAATTTACGAGGTAGGAGGAGAGTGTGGGACTGTTATCAGACCTTGTTTGTTAGTTTTAATGGCCTTTCAGTTTGGATTTTTTCTCCGTTATATTTCACCCTTAAACCTCGCTATCAGAGAGCGTAAAGGTCATGCAAATCCCATGTTATGTTAGGCAGAAAATATTCCAAATTATTATTCATTACATAATGTATAGTTTTCAAATCCGTTTTCACATGCAGAATATTTATGATCATTGAAATATGGCCATAAAAATAAGTCTAGTTTTTTAAACATTTTTTTATGAGGGTCATTTCATGTTAAATCAACACAAAACCCTTACATTTTTACCCTGACCGAGTCAGATTTTTATTAAGTTCGGTTCACTTATTTTTCCTATTGAGAAAGGAATTTATACCAATTAATGAATCCCTATCTCTTTTAATTTTTGATATACAGGGCTGTAAAAATGGGTGAAAAAAGCGAATTTTCTTAATTCTATAACTACAAATGTACCCATATTTTGTTCCCTAATTAACTTAAAGATATAAGATTGGTATCATTAGGAAGTTTAAAATACAATTTTTCGAATGATATATCATATGTATATATTTAAAAAAAATTTCATTTTAAGGTCAAACATACCAAAAATTGTCTTTTGACCTTCAATAACTCCAAATGCACATATTTAATTTTCTTTTAAAAATTATATGTTATTTTTACGTTTATTATCTTTATTTATTTATTTATTTTTAACGTGCAACGGCCATTGGATGCTGAGTTATACATTAAAATGCAACCCTACATCAGTATTTTCATAATAACATTACAAATGTTTTACCAGTATTTTGTTCCCTATTAAACTTAGAGATATAAATTTGGTATCATTAAAAAACTTATAATACAGACTTTTAAATGATATATCATATTTTTAAAATTTTTCCTTTTAAGGTCAAACATTTGGACCTTTGTCCTTGAATATCTGAAAAAGTACACATTTAATTTTCATTTACAAATTATATGTTATTCTTATGTTTATTTTCTATAATTATTCTAAGTTCCAACATGGAACGGCCATTTTTTTTTTTTTCAAAACGTACGTTATATTAATGGGGAAATACTGGTAGAGTTGCATTTTTATTCATCACTCAGTATTTCATGGCCGTCCCATGTTCAAACTTAAAATAGTTCTATATAATAAACGTAAAAATAAAATATAATTTTTTAAACAAAATTAAATTTATACATTTTGAGATATTGAAGGTCAAAAGTCAAAATGTTTGACTAAAATGCTTTTTTTTTTTTTTCTTAGTCTATACATGTGATATAATGAAAATATGTCAGTATGAAAGTACTAAAGGAAGGTTGCATATTTTTAGAATTCAGCATTCCATGGCCATCCCATGTTAAAATTTACAATAATTATAGATTATAAAATTAAAAATAACATATATTTTTAAAATTAAATTAAATATGTTCTTTTTGTGATATTGAATGTCAAATGTCAAAATGTTTGACCTTAAACTGAATATTTTAAAGCATATATGCATGTAATATACCATTTAAAAGCCTGTATTATAGGCTTTTTAATGATACCAATTTTATATCTCTAAGTTAATCATTAAACAAAATATGGGAACATTCGTAGTAGACGAAATTTGAAAATTTGCATTTTTTACCCACATTTGCAGCCCTATATAAAAAAAAATTAAAGAGGTAGGGACTTGTTAATTGGTATACATTAATTTCTCTATAGTGCAAATAAATGACCTCATTTTCATAAAAATCTTAGGGGTCAGCTTTTTAGCTGTGTTGAATTGGCATGGAATGACCTGTGACAGTTAAAATATGTCCAGTTTTTTAAACAATTAATATTTTATTTTTAAGCTGTAAAATGCGAAATTAAATTAACAAGGACAGGTCATGACACAGGAAATTTAGTCATTGGGGAAACTGCGCAGAATTGCAGTGTTCTATGAAGGTAATAACATATTAAGGCAGTGTCGCAAACTAAAAAAAAACAATCTTGAAAAAATAAATGGCTATAAATTTTCAGTAATTATTTCGGAAAGAATCAATGCTCCAGTGGCGCCGTTGGTCATGTCCGGGGCTTCACTCTGGAGGTCTTCAGTTGGATGCTACCTAAAGCTAACTTTTTTTTATTATGCATCGTAACATGTTATTTTATTTTTACTTTATTTTAAAATTAAAACAAAACAAAAATATTTGTTTTAAGTCATAAAAATTTATAAATATTACAAATATAACTATAATACTTTTTATTTACAAAAATTAAATAATTAAAATTTAATAAATTTTACTATTTTACTACCATCCATCCACAGCTTGAATAGCAAAATACATAAATAAATAAAATAAAATAAATGAATAAAACCCTGACAAATATAGGAACAAAGAAAAACCAGACAAGAAAGTTAAAATAGTTAAAACATAAAATGAAGTTTGCAAATGGCAGAAGATGAAATACTTCAATATTGATTTTAATTTCGGCTTTAACATGCTTATTTACATAACCGTTTTTGACTTAAAAATATTACGGAGCAGCTGAAGTTTTATTTCGTTCACAGAAAGAGAAAAAACAAATAACAAAGAAATAAATATATTGATAAACATTTAAAGAAAAATATGTTCTGTGATGTTATATAACCCGTACCCACCTAATTTCATTACTATTTATTCTGTGAAAATAGAAAATCCCTTAAAGTGTTAGTTATTTATTTTAATCTGTAGTTAAAAGATATATTATTTGTTATGGATTTCATTATTATGCAATACGTATCAATATTTACTATGTAATAACAAATATAAATATTCGTTATTACTCATGAAACTAAAACTAATAATATTTAAATATATGTGAATTTTTTTATTACCGAATATATCTCAGAAATATATATATGATCTAATATTGTATTACCATTTAATAAGTTAAAGTCGTATAAAAATTAAAAAAAAAAGATTTAAGATAAAATATCTTCAATAATTAACCGTCTCTTTTGGAGCATCGTTTGCTTTACTGTAATCGAAAATATTTAAATCTGTAAACTTAAATCTAAAATAATAGACAAATAACGCCCGATTTACCAATATGTGAAAAAAAAAAAAATAATAATAAGAGAGTAAGATAAATGGAATCCAAAAGTTGTAGGATGATAAAATTCAAAACTTATAAGAAATAAAATCATTTGCATGAAAAAAAAAAAAAAAAAAACTATTGCATAAATATATGAATGATAAAGTCTATTAACTTCCGATAACAAAATCAAGTTTAAAAAATTGTCAGTAAAAGTTGAAGCGTACATAATACATAAAAATCATATAATTTTCCAGTTACACATTTGCTTTCTTCGGTATAAGTTACTTGCCTCGTTCTTCTTAGTGCTTTTTCTTTTAAAATGAAAGGGGTTTAAATACAAAGATTTGTGTTTTAACCACATACATTTCGCGTCTAAATATGATAGTTCATGATTTGCATCATGCATATTTCATACACATCTCTAGAGTACAACTCAATTAATATTTAATTTCATAAAGCTAACATAATTTAAAAAGTTTAACTACTTATTGTATAGAATTATATATATTGAATGTTGAAAAAAGGTTAAACAGGATATGCATGTTTCCTAAGGAAGATTCCATATGAAAAATATAGTACAAGTGTCTGAAATTTCAGACGTGTTTTCTGTCTGAAATTTCGTAAATTTATGTGTTTTAGTGCCTGAATTGTTAGACTCCTTTCTATTTGAATTTAAGACGCTTCTATATACAGTGAATGCATTAAGACGCGAAAGTGTCTTAAAGTAAGGTATCTATTACATCATAACTCTCTTTTATTATATTTACGTGTCTTTAATGTCTTTCCAGCTTTTTTTATCTTTTACTTAAAGATGTAATTATTTCCAGTGAGAGTTTATATAAACTTTATATATATATATATATATATAGATCATTGCCTAGCTCTTCTTACTTTTAAATTATAACTAATCAGCCAAGACACACTTTTGATCATATTATCTAACAATCTTTCCCAACAAAAATTCCATAATTTTACAGTTACAGATTTCAGTCTGAAATTTATGGAGTATATTCAAATGTGCTGTAGTTCTGGTATCCATAACTGCGTATTTTAAGCTTCATAGCACTATAGGGTTAAGTTGATTTGAGTTGAGTTGGTTTAAATGTCGCACTAGTGGAACAATATTGGCAATTGGCGACGTCTAGGACTCACTGCTATCGGTGGTCATCACAATATTGATCCTTCACCGAGGGAATGGCTCCCTTGCTTCAGTGAACCCTGAGTTATAATTTAGATGGGAACATGAAGAACATTGTGGCTGCGAAGGATTTGACGTACACCAATCACCATTAGTGCACATGACGATCTTCAGCCTGTCCATGTATGGAACCCGAAATCTCTCAGTTATAAGTTTCGTGCTCTGCCGACTAGGATATCACAGCTTTGAAAGGTCAACACGAGTGATGATTTAGTATGGATAGATCGTTTTCTATATACGCTAAACGACACATTAGAGCATTAATGCTACTAACATAAGATTTTTTTTTGTTTAATTTAAATGTTCTAGAGTATTATTAAAAATGGATGAGCCAATTGAATTGTGTGATGGATATATATATAAATGTACATATAAATATTATTGTGATAAACCGAGTGTTGACACTTGAGAACAGAAAATTTCTCTTGTATTAAATTTTACTCTTTAATTAATTAATATTAAATCAAACATGAATATGAATATGTACAATGATAAATTTATATACATATGAGTACCCATGTACTCATGTAATAATAAGAATAAACCAACGGAATAAATCCGTTACTCGGGCGCGCCGATTGCACCCTACGTTTCAGGCCGAAGGCCAAAGTCTTTCTCTCTGGGAAAATACTTTCTCCCGCTCACGGCGGCTTCTAAGGTTGGTTGGTTGCATAAAATAAACTTAGGAGTGGTTGGTTGCATGACACCCCCCAACTAAGATTGAGATACGCCAAGCGTATGAAAATCTGATAATTATTAGCAACCAACTGACACATAAATATTTAAACACATGAAAATAAAAACAATGCCAAATAAATACTTCACAACAGATGTACAGAAGTCTTGGTACAATACCGGAACAAATATTTATAATACTAAACTCACACAAAAAAAACTAAATTATTAAATAGAACCAAAGTTATTTGTAAATAGCAAAACTTATTATTGGCATAGTCTCGACAATCCATCAGCGTTTTTCAGTTTTGCACCAGGGCAATGCGATATGTAAATATCATATCTTTGTAGACGGAATGTGTCTATCCCAATTTACGGGGTCAGTTCGTATTACATGATGAAGCATTTGTTTAAATACACGGTTGAATTTTTCAACAAGCCCATTCGAGGCAGGGTAAGCTGGAGTTGAGAAACGAGGACTTACTCCTAATCTTTTCTCAAACTCTTGTGTTAATTGAGACGTAAAATTAGTGCCTTGATCACTACATATCATTTCTGGGATTCCTGTACGCATAAATATTTCTAAAAGTGCATCACACGTGACCTTAGCCGAAAGGCTTCTTAAAGGTATGACTTCGGGCCATCTCGAATGTTGGTCAATTAGACAAAGACAATATTTATGTTTTCTACCTGAGGGTGGCGCAATCTCTCCAATTAAATCGACACTCACTGTATGAAAAGGATAAGGAGGACGTACCACAGGCGTTATAGGTATTTTATCGGACGTTTTTTCCGGACTCCTCAACTGACATTTTTCGTAAGTTTTGCAGAAATTTTGTACATCTCTTATTAGGTTAGGCCAATAAAATGATAGTTTTATTCTCTCTTTTGTTTTCCGCATCCCTAAATGATTCCCAAAGATTGAGTCATGAGCTAATTTTAAAACACTTTCTCGATAACTCAAAGGTAAGACCAATTGATCTACTGTTTCTCCACATATTTTATCTTTATGGAATAATAAATCGTCTTTAAGAAAATAATTATTTTTCTTTAATTCCGCTTCTTTAAAAGCAGTTTGTAACGATAAGCATTCTCGCTGCTTTTCCCTAAATCTACTAACATCAGATAAATTACTAACATTGTTTTGTGAGCTCTCCAGCCGCCTATTTTCAATTTGATTATCCTTTGGCAAGTTAATCACTTTTTCTTTATTCGAAATCAAATAAACAGCTGCCTCCGAATCGCTATTATTTATTGAAGAAACAATCTTTTTTTTATTTATCAATTGAGATGGATAATTATGTGAACTAGTTTCTTTTTTATTAATCAAATCTTGCATTTCGTTTGACCTCGAAAAACTATCACTCTTAAATAATGTATTATCCTCTCCCGAAATTATTTTTTGATTACAACATTCATTTTTGATATGTAACAGCGATGCCGATGACTCATTTAAATTACTTTCATTTCCTGCCTCATTCGGCGCCAATAGCGTATTAGAGTTTTCTTGGATAAACAATTCATTTAATATTTCCTTTTGGTTTACTAATGTATCATAGAAGTGTGGAGTGATTAAACATGGAACATTTAATTTGTCGGTTATTGCAAATAATGAATCCGCGTGTGTAAATATACAAGTGTTAGGATTTTTATAATAGACTGGAATTACAGCTAATCTCGCCTCAACTATTTCTCGAAATGCAGATTCTAACAGAATCTTGCCTTTGCTTTCAATGTGAAGATCAGGAATTAGGGCGCTATTTAAAACACAAATCTCAGTACCTGAGTCGATAATTGAGGGAACCTGTTTACCTGCGATATAAATATTAACCTTTTGTAAGGGATATAAATTAAGTTTTTCCGATTTTTCACATTTCTGTAAATGTTTCGACATTACGTGGGTCACTACAGATTTTTTCTCTGTCGCTTGTGCGTTACTTTTAGATTTTTTTATTTCCTCACTTTGTTTGTTAATTTTATCGAATCTATTTCGACGATTCGGACAATCTTTAGCTACATGAGAAATATTAGAGCAAATATAACACTCCCCAGATATTCTTGTAGCTTTCTTATAATTTTCTAAACAAATGAAAGGGGATGGTGCATATTCTTTTAGAATTAATGACTTAATTTTCTCATAGTTCTTTAATTCTTCTTCGCTTACATAAATCAGAATATTCGCGGCTTTATCGCCAATTACTTTCAGTAAAATCTCCGATTTATATTCTTTAGGTACATTTTTATGCTTAAAAGCTCTTTCAATGGAATCGAAAAAAAGATTCCATGGTTCATTCTTTTTAGGTACTGGTATTACCAAAGTTAATATAGCTTTCAAAATCTTATCTAATGATAATATATTTTCTGAGTTACTAGGATTATGCAACACCTCATCGTCACTTTCGGTTTGCTTTAACAAACACAAACGATTTATTTCTTCCGATTCCTTTCTTTGCGCAACTGTGGTTGCTAAAAATTCACTCACAAATTCTTTATCTTTAATGTATTCTTTAGATTTTAACAATAAATCTTTTAATTCAACTACCTTTAAATTAGAGTCAGCTTGTTCGCCCATCTCTTGCAAAACGGCAAGTAGATCGGCCTTCGTAACACTTTTAAACATTGCTATTTAAAATGTTAATTCATATCCTATCACCATAAAATAACATTAATTTCTCACCTTTATATATTGCGTCCATGGAATTTATATTATCCTTTCTGAGAACACTATACTCTGGTTCGACGTTTGCAGAGCGTGCTGTGATAAACCGAGTGTTGACACTTGAGAACAGAAAATTTCTCTTGTATTAAATTTTACTCTTTAATTAATTAATATTAAATCAAACATGAATATGAATATGTACAATGATAAATTTATATACATATGAGTACCCATGTACTCATGTAATAATAAGAATAAACCAACGGAATAAATCCGTTACTCGGGCGCGCCGATTGCACCCTACGTTTCAGGCCGAAGGCCAAAGTCTTTCTCTCTGCGAAAATACTTTCTCCCGCTCACGGCGGCTTCTAAGGTTGGTTGGTTGCATAAAATAAACTTAGGAGTGGTTGGTTGCATGACAATTATATATATATATATATATATATATATATATATATATATATAGTTTTCTTTCTTTCCCTTAAAATACTATCTTAGTGACAACCTTCTTTTCTTCAGAATCTAACTATGCGGTCCTATTTTAATTTTCTACAGGTGTTGTAGTCTAATAAATTAAAGTGAGTACTATTATTAATCTTAAAAATTAAATCAATTTAAGATATCTAGTTACTTTGTTTGGCCTGTGTATGTTTCTTTGGTGAATTGTTTGACTGACTATTCTTCGTTCTCATTCTTTTCTTTTATTATCAAAATTATTATATATATATATATATATATATGTATAGAGTATATGTATAGAGTAATATATATATATGTGTGTGTGTGTGTGTGTGTGTGTGTATAGAGTAAAATTTCATATAGACAAAAAATAATATTTTAACTAAAGATGTTTTGTGTGTTATTGTACTTCAATTAGAAAATTATAATTAATTGTAACCGTGCCATTGTAAATTTGATCTGCTAAAAAGTATTATTGAAGTTTATATAGATTATAAACAAAAGAAAGGGAAATAGTCTTGTGGACTATTTTAAAACCAAAATTTCTCTAGAATAATGAGGCAGCGTTTTCTATAACGACTTCGAGGCCGTTTAACGACTGTATTCACCAATAACTTCCCGGTTAAATATGAAAACTTGAAAAGCCCATAAAAAAGGGCACGATTTTTCAGCAAAATTTCATGCATTATTTCTACCATATAGCGGACTGTTACTTTCAGAGTTTTTAGAAAAAGATTAAATGAAATCTTTGAGGCTAGATGGCAGAAGGAGCCCTGGTCATTGAACAAATATTGCGGATGTTCGTTCAAAAACCAGTAGATCGCCGTAGAACATAATTTAATTTTACCAGCATCTGACACTTTTCTTTTAATTTAAATCTCGATACAACATTTTTATTTATGTGTAGAATGTCTTGTACAGTGTCATTTGAAATTATGCAGAGAGTAATGGTATCGCATATAACAGCTTAAAAAACAAGGCGAATCAGCTGGCGGGTCAGTGTCCAGTATCTTATCATGCAGGGTCTCTAGCAATTTTTTTTTAGAAAACTGCACCCTGCCTTTAGACGCTTTTCAAGTTTTTGCGTTGTGCCGGGAATTGATGCTTTTAGTGAATACGGCCGTAATTAATGCTTAAAATGTTACGACTGCTTTTTTAAATGTTCAGTCTGATAGCCTTGTTTCTGGACTACAAGTATGAATCGTGGTTTTTAAGATCGAAAGGCTCTTCGTAAAATTTTCATAGGTATTGATTTCCATTCTTCTTCCATGACATTCCAGAGTTCCTCAATCGTGATGTGTTTGCGTTTAGAAATAGCTCTTTTCAATATACCAAAGACACAATAGTCCATAGGTGAAACATCAGGGGACTTTCGAGAAATATGTTTAACCACTTCACCGGCTATCCCGGGGGAAATTTAGCCTTCCACACACTACTGTGGCCAGTGAAGTGGTTATAAGGTATACGTATTTATTTAATATTTGTATTAACCTTCTATTTTTGAAGGAATGAAGTGGTAGTTTTCGAAGTTTGACTTGTTGCTTTGCCTTCATGAATTTTCATTCTATGAAAGTCATTGCGATAAAGAAATAGAATTTTTCTGTAATTATCGGACGTAAAACATTCTCTTGATAGTACTTTTAGTTGATTTTAAGATTTTTTTCCACTCTTCTTATTTTTAATTTTCCAATTGAAAGAGTAATGACTATAGTAAACTTCTTATTGAAACTTTTTTTGCATTGACAGAACCAGGTTTGTACCTTTTTTTCTCTTCGTTTTTGATAATAGATAGACCCTTTTTTTTTTGTTGTTGAAATCATTTAGGTAAACCCCATTATTCATCAAATGTTACTATGTATTTTCATTTATCTCCTGCAAAATAGTTTTCATATAGGGTTCTACAAAATGGGTTGCATTGAGCCACATGCCTTTGCAAAAGCTGGTGAATATTATGTTTTTTAGCTTTTCTATGTTGTGAACCTTGGTTTATGATTTAATTTATTGTTGCTACCGATATATTTAAAGACTTTTATATAGAATTTTGCGTCGGCAGATTTTCTCTTGTTACCAGAGTTTTCACTTTAGAAAGATTTGAAACAGTGCGTACCGTTTCGGATATTCGTTTGGCGTCCTCTTTCTATGTATAAGTAATGATTGACTATTTATTTTCCAAATCGATTAATAATGTTGCTAATTTTGCACTAATAAATTTTAATACCATGCATATTACAACGTTTTTAAATCATGGAATAAGAATATTTCTCTTTGGAAAGAGCAAAAACTTTCCCGCAATCCACAGCTTGTTCACATGCGACATTTTAAAAGAAGAATAAATTTAAAAGTAGCAGACGATATTTCTCATTTCAAAAATTAAATTGTTGCCAGATTTAAAAAAAAAATACTTTTTCTTATTTTTTTTATGAAATTCGTTCTCCAAATGTGTAAACACCTCTGCAACTCTGAAATATCATATTTTTTCAAAAATTTTCAATTTTTACAAGACATAGCGAGAGTTATTCATGTTTTATTTATTTATTCATTTTATTTTTATATTTATTTATTTTTAACTGCAATTTTAACGCAACTAATTTTAAATAATAATAATCTGTTGTACAACTAATGTATACATAAAAATAATAATTATTATTATTACTTATTTTCATGTCAAGAAAAATATATTGTGAATTCTCGACTTTTTAGAAAATTATTTTGATAAAATTTCACGAAAATACATCGTAATACTTAATTTTATGATATTTTCACTAAATACAATAGAATTTTTACCTTTATGGGAAAAATTAGCTTTTAATAACCAACCATCTTAGTCTATGCATCCTTAAAAAAATTCTAAAATCTCAAAGGAAATTAAAATTAAAACTATAGTATTAACTGAATAATCAACATTTCATAAAAATGAAAAATTTACCCTTCATTTATTAAAATTTTTAGTTTAATCTTACTTGGCGCATGTTTCATAAAACATTTTAATTAATATATTAAAACGGACTTTAGAAATTCTTAATTAGCTTAATATTAGGCGTGAATTTAAAGCACTTCCTTAAAAATTGATTTTCATTATATATCTTTTAAATATCTTTCCTTTCTTTCCAAATAAGATATAATTATTACCATTATTTATCGATAATATGAAGTGATTTAAAAAAAGCTCTTTATAAACTTCATTTAAAGTGCTAATATTTGAACATTTTTATTACTGAGAGTTCTACATTTTTAAATGCGATAACATAAATCATTAAAAATTAAAAATTAAAACTATTTAGATGGAAATTTTTGCAGAATTATGATTTATTGCTTAGAAAATGCAAAAACTAAATGTGAAAGTTTGAATTTTACAAATGAATATTAGCTATAAATTTACAAAATATAAATTTAAATTAAACAAATGAATATAGAAGTATTAATTCAATGTCAAACCAACATTGAATAGTATATTATAAGGATCGCCTAAATAAAAGTGGCGCTACTGTGATTTTGCCGTCGCTTTAAGATAAAGAAGACTCCACATGCCCCTAGAGAGAACGCATACCATATTGTCTAAATTACAACAGATGCTTGTGTAAAAGCGTAGGGGCAAGTTCAACCATGTAGTTCGTATCATGGATGCCTCTAAAAGTTGTCAACGTACAGTCGTTCAAATTCAACAGCAAAATACTATGAGTGGCGGAGAAATTTATTGTAGTATGCAAAATGAGCATGTCCCGCAGACTAATATTCGTATGGTGTAGCGGTTTTCATAAAGAACGAAGCAGTACGGACGACAGGACACGACCAGGTCAAGTGCATATGGTTATCGCACAGGAAATATTCACAATATGTCCTTTAAGAACATGGCATGTTCTCAGCTCTCAGAACCCGCTTAGGCATTGTATACAGTCTTCTGCTATGTCTTTTGTTCCTTAAAACGATGACGAAATCACATCAGTGACACTTTCATTTAGACGACACATAATATATTAAATTAGTTGCCCCTTTTAATACAGTAAATTGAAAAGTGGTCTCTGATTGTTTCGGCAACATTTTTCAGGTGAAAAACAACGGAAGTTTTGATGTGTCCTACAACAGCATTTAGATGATTAAAATGGAAAATATATGTTAAAAAAAAGTTTCAAACCTGAATGAGAGATATAACAGCTAAACTCATAAACTAAACCAATGCTCACAGTGTAAACACATTAAAAATGTGGCACTTGTTTTTATAACTTTCTGAAATAAGTGGTATCGTCAAAAAAAAAAAAAAAGATAGAAATACAGTTTTTTTTTTTTTTTTTTTTTTTAACTTTAGATTATTTATATTTCCAATCACCAAGATATAAAAAAAAAAGAAAACAATATATATATATTATATATATTTATTTAAATTTTTATATCTCTCTATATATATATATATTGATTGATCACAAAATAGTCATTAAAAAACGCGATTCTTTTTTTTTTTATGAAATAAACGTGAAAATTTTTGTGGGAAGACATGTTTTTGCGTCTGTGGTAATTTCAAGGAAAAAATCTGAAGGACCACTAGAAAAAGTCGGAAAAGGTGTGTGTGTGTGGGGGGGGGGGTGTGATAAAATGACATAACATACTTAATGCATAACCCACCCCCCAAGAAAAAAATAGGGGATAGATTTAAGCTTTACGTAACTTAATAATTCTAAGAAATCATCGATATAAACGCATGGAATTTTTTGAACAATGCATTCACTATAATTTCAATCATGCAAGAAATAAAAAATATATATATTTGAAAATTTTTACGACATTAGAAAGTTCAATTATTTTTTTAATCTCTTTTCAAAATTTGAAAGAAAATCAAAAAACAATCATGTATAAACTACTCGCAAATGCATTGTTTAAGTGAGAAGTTCAATATGCAAGAGTAGATTATTTCTATTTTTGCGTCTTGCGTTCTCCTTTCAAAGAAATAGATTAAATAATTGAAAAATATAAATTATTTATGAATTAATCCATCGGTTTGTGGCACCACATTTTTCGATTTCTTAATTAATTTAATACTGAATAAATTTAAATAAATGAAATTGTCAGATTTTTTTTTCTTTTATATATATATATATATATATATATATATAATTTAAAATTATATTTGTGTAACAAAAACTCTTCGAGATGGACTTTTAAAAAAAGACTATTACATTCTCTAAAACTAAGACAAAAAATTGAATCTCGAAATTTTATTTTCTTATTTTATACTATTCTTAGATGAGAGGGAAAAAAAAAAGAAAAAAAGAAACTTTATTTTTAATAGTGTCTAAAAAATTACAAGTTTGCTGAATCAATCCAATAAAAAACCGTTTCGCTGTGACAGTTGAAGGACATGAAAATTATACCTTATGCTTCTTCGGTTGATTATAATGCCTAATTTGTGAAGTACCGAAAAATATCTCACATAGGATGAAATATACCCTAGGTTTCTTCATTTGTTTAAAATGCCTAAATTTTTGTTGTACCTACAATATCTCACTTATGAAAATTCCTTGAAAGTCTCCTAAAATTCTATGCAAAAAAAAGAAAAAAAAATAGTTCGAAAAAGAAAAAATCGTGAAAAACAACAGCACGAATTCCATTACCACTATTAATCGTGTTATATGCACCTTTGGGAGATAATGCGATCAGCAGACATAAAACTGACCTAATAGGCATCTAAAATGTTTGGTCCAACGAAAATATATTATCACAAATTTGAATTACTTATAAGTGCAAATAATACAAAATACAGCATGTTAATTCGACGAGAAAATAAAAATATCGTTTTCATCTAAGTCTATGATTATTCGATGTTATATTATGCTTATGTATCTCAAAAATAAAATTATAATAGGTTTAATAGACCTTCTCTGAAAATTTTCTTCAGGGGGAAATTTTGTACTATATAATTTTACATTTTCTTATTCCTACATGTGTAGTCGAAAAGCGGATTTAGTCTAAAAATGTGAACACTAAATCAGATTACAAATTTCTAAAACCTTATTTAAAAATGTCTAAATAAAAAGAATCTGTAAAACATATTTTTATTTTTTTACGCGGAAAATAAATGAAATTTTATTCACAAATTTTCAAAAGCGAATTATTATGCTTAGATCCAGCTACACTTTTCACTGAAAATTTCTTTTGACTTTTTCCTCAAACAAAAATACTTTGCCTTTATGAAAAGTTAGTAATGCATTAATGGATAAAATTAGTTGTATAGAAAATGAAATATGAAAATAAAATGTATTAAAAGTATAAAATAAGTTCCTTTTAACTTTTGTTTTTCCCAACAAAAGCTTTTACAAAGGAAGAAAGAATGTTTATATTATAAGGGTATGAGAGTTTTTTATGGGAATTAAAATATGTAATCCACCGTTATATATTTATAAATGTTTAGCACATTGCAACAAAAAACTAAAAATATACGGTTTTATAACCATATAAAACATTTTATTTGTCTTTTAATAAGTTCATAAATATTATAATACAATGCTTTACAAATAATAATAATAATAATAATAATAATAATAATAATGATTTTACTAAATTTTTCTCTAAAATACACTGAAATCAGATCTTGAAAGGTTATAAATAAAAACACTTGTAATCAAATCTTTGTAATTAAAATCTTTTTTAAATTTATAATTTTTACTTACTAAATTATTTTGTCAATACTCTTATTTTACTAATTACAAGGGAAAACTCTTTGAACGAAAATAAAAATTGTTTATGTAGTATTTTTTAACCTGTAACATGATAGCAAACATTAAAATTAATTTAGAAAAGAATCTCCCTAAAAAAAAAAAAAAAAAAAAAAAAAAAATGACATAGAAAAAGAAAAACATCTGTGAGGAGGAGTGTAAAAGCATGGAGAAGTGCCAAACTCACCAATATGGTGGGATTTAGTAAACATTCATACAAGGTTCTACAAAATGTGTTGCATTGAGCCACATGTCTTTGCAAAAGCTGGTGAACATTATGTTTTTTAGCTTTTCTATGTTGTGAACCTTGGTTTATGATTTCATTTATTGTTGCTACCGATGAATTTAAAGTCTTTTATATTGATTTTTGCGTCGGCAGATTTTCTCTTTTTACCAGAGTTTTCACTTTAGAAAAATTTGAAACAGTACGTATCTTTTTCGGACATTCGTTTGGCGTCCTCTTTCTATGTATAAGTAATGATTGACTATTTATTTTCCAAATCGATTAATAATGTTACTAATTTTGCACTTATAAATTTTAATACCATGCATATTACAACGTTTTTAAATCATGGAATAAGAATATTTCTCTTTGGAAAGAGCAAAAACTTTCCCTCAATTCAAAGCTTGTTCACATGCGACATTTTAAAAGAAGAATAAATTTAAAAGTAGCAGACGATATTTCTCATTTCAAAAATTAAATTGTTGCCAGATTTAAAAAAAAAAAATACTTTTACTTATTTTTTTTATGAAATTCGTTCTCAAAATGTGTAAACACCTCTGCAACTCTGAAATATCATATTTTTTCAAAAATTTTCAATTTTTACAAGACATAGCGAGAGTTATTCATGTTTCATTTATTTATTCATTTTATTTTTATATTTATTTATTTTTAACTGCAATTTTAACGCAACTAATTTTAAATAATAATAATCTGTTGTACAACTAATGTATACATAATAATAATAATTATTATTATTACTTATTTTCATGTCAAGAAAAATATATTGTGAATTCTCGACTTTTTAGAAAATTATTTTGATAAAATTTCACGAAAATACATCGTAATAGTTAATTTTATGATATTTTCACTAAATACAATAGAATTTTTACCTTTATGGGAAAAATTAGCTTTTAATAACCATCTTAGTCTATGCATCCTTAAAAAAATTCTAAAATCTCAAAGGAAATTAAAATTAAAACTATAGTATTAACTGAATAATCAACATTTCATAAAAATGAAAAATTTACCCTTCATTTATTAAAATTTTTAGTTTAATCTTACTTGGCGCATGTTTCATAAAACATTTTAATTAATGTATTAAAACGGACTTTAGAAATTCTTAATTAGCTTAATATTAGGCGTGAATTTAAAGCACTTCCTTAAAAATTGATTTTCATTATATATCTTTTAAATATCTTTCCTTTCTTTCCAAATAAGATCTAATTATCACCTTTATTTATCGATAATATGAAGTGATTTAAAAAAAGGTCTTTATAAACTTCATTTAAAGTGCTAATATTTGAACATTTTTATTACTGAAAGTTCTACATTTTTAAATGCGATAACATAAATCATTACAAATTAAAAATTAAAACTATTTAGATGGAAATTTTTGCAGAATTATGATTTATTGCTTAGAAAATGCAAAAACTAAATGTGAAAGTTTGAATTTTACAAATGAATATTAGCTATAAATTTACAAAATATAAATTTAAATTAAACAAATGAATATAGAAGTATTAATTCAATGTCAAACCAACATTGGTTAGTATATTATAAGGATCGCCTAAATAAAAGTGGCGCTACTGTGATTTTGTCGAGGCTTTAAGATATAGAAGACTCCACATGCCCCTAGAGAGAACGCATACCATATTGTCTAAATTACAACAGATGCTTGTGTAATAGCGCAGGGGCAAGTTCAACCATGTAGTTCGTATCATGGATGCCTCTAAAAGTTGTCAACGTACAGTCGTTCAAATTCAACAGCAAAATACTGTGAGTGGCGGAGAAATTTATTGTAGTATGCAAAATGAGCATGTCCCGCAGACTAATATTTTATGGTGTAGCGGTTTTCATACAGAACGAAGCAGTACGGACGACAGGACACGACCAGGTCAAGTGCATATGGTTATCGCACAGGAAATATTCACAATATGTCCTTTAAGAACATGGCATGTTCTCAGCTCTCAGAACCCGCTTTAGGCATTGTATACAGTCTTCTGCTATGTCTTTTGTTCCTTAAAACGATGACGAAATCACATCAGTGACACTTTCATTTAGACGACACATAATATATTAAATTAGTTGCCCCTTTTAATACAGTAAATTGAAAAGTGGTCTCTGATTGTTTCGGCAACATTTTTCAGGTGAAAAACAACGGAAGTTTTGATGTGTCCTACAACAGCATTTAGATGATTAAAATGGAAAATATATGTTAAAAAAAAGTTTCAAACCTGAATGAGAGATATAACAGCTAAACTTATAAACTAAACCAATGCTCACAGTGTAAATACATTAAAAATGTGGCACTTGTTTTTATAACTTTCTGAAATAAATGGTATCGTCAAAAAAAAAAAAAAAAAAAAAAAAAAAAAAAAAAGATAGAAATACAGTTTTTTTTTTTTTTTTTTTTTTTTTTTTTTTTAACTTTAGATTATTTATATTTCCAATCACCAAGATATTAAAAAAAAAAAGAAAACAATATATATATATATATATATTATATATATTTATTATTGATTGATCACAAAATAGTCATTAAAAAACGCGATTCTTTTTTTTTTTTTTATGAAATAAACTAGAAAATTTTTGTGGGAAGACATGTTTTTGCGTCTGTGGTAATTTCAAGGAAAAAATCTGAAGAACCACTAGAAAAAGTCGGAAAAGGTGTGTGTGTGTGTGTGGGGGGGGTGATAAAATGACATAACATACTTAATGCATAACCCACCCCCCAAGAAAAAAATAGGGGATATATTTAAGCTTTACGTAACTTAATAATTCTAAGAAATCATCGATATAAACGCATGGAATTTTTTGAACAATGCATTCACTATAATTTCAATCATGCAAGAAATAAAAAATATATATATTTGAAAATTTTTACGACATTAGAAGTTCAATTATTTTTTTAATCTTCTTTCAAAATTTGAAAGAAAATCAAAAAACAATCATGTATAAACTACTCGTAAATGCATTGTTTAAGTGAGAAGTTCAATATGCAAGAGTAGATTATTTCTATTTTTGCGTCTAGGGTTCTTCTTTCAAAGAAAAAGATTAAATAATTGAAAAATATAAAATATTTATGAATTAGTCCATCGGTTTGTGGCACCACATTTTTCGATTTCTTAATTAATTTAATACTGAATAAATTTAAATAAATGGAATTGTCTGATTTTTTTTTCTTTTATATATATATATATATATATATATATATATATATAATTTAAAATTATATTTGTGTAACAAAAACTCTTCGAGATGGACTTTTAAAAAAAGACTATTACATTCTCTAAAACTAAGACAAAAAATTGAATCTCAAAATTTTATTTTCTTATTTTATACTATTCTTAGATGAGAGGGAAAAAAAAAAGAAAAAAAGAAACTTTATATATAATAGTGTCTAAAAAATTACAAGTTTGCTGAATCAATCCAATAAAAAACCGTTTCGCTGTGACAGTTGAAGGACATGAAAATTATACCTTATGCTTCTTCGGTTGATTATAATGCCTAATTTGTGAAGTACCGAAAAATATCTCACATAGGATGAAATATACCCTAGGTTTCTTCATTTGTTTAAAATGCCTAAATTTTTGTTGTACCTACAATATCTCACCTTTGAAAAACCCTTGAAAGTCTCCTAAATAACTATGCTTTCTAAAAAAAAAAAAAAAAAAAAAAAAAAAGATAGTTCGAAAAAGAAAAAATCGTGAAAAACAACAGCACGATATCCATTACCACTATTAACCGTATCATATGCACTTTTGGGAGATAATGTGATCAGCAGACATAAAACTGACCTAGTAGACATGTTTGGTCCAACGAAAACATATTATCACAAATTTGAATTACTTATAAGTGCAAATAATACAAAATACAGCATGTTAATTCGACGAGAAAATAAAAATATCGTTTTTCTCTAAGTCTATGATTATTTGATGTTATATTATGCTTATGTATCTCAAAAATAAAATTATAATAGGTTTAATAGACCTTCTCTGAAAATTGTCTTCAGGGGAAATTTTGTACTATATAATTTTATATTTTCTTATTCCTACATGTGTAGTCGAAAAGCGGATTTAGTCTAAAAATGTGAACACTAAATCGGATTACAAATTTCTAAAACCTTATTTAAAAATGTCTAAATAAAAAGAATCTGTAAAACATATTTTTATTTTTTTACGCGGAAAATAAATGAAATTTTATTCACAAATTTTCAAAAGCGAATTATTATGCTTAGATCCAGCTACACTTTTCACTGAAAATTTCTTTTGACTTTTTCCTCAAACAAAAATACTTTGCTTTTATGAAAAGTTAGTAATGCATTAATGGATAAAATTAGTTGTATAGAAAATGAAATAAGAAAATAAAATGTATTAAAAGTATAATAAAAGTTCCTTTTAACTTTTGTTTTTCCCAACAAAAGCTTTTACAAAGGAAGAAAGAATGTTTATATTATAAGGGTATGAGAGTTTTTTATGGGAATTAAAATATGTAATCCACCGTTATATATTTATAAATGTTTAGCACATTGCAACAGAAAACTAAAAATATGCGGTTTTATAACCATATAAAACATTTTATTTGTCTTTTAATAAGTTCATAAATATTATAATACAATGCTTTACAAATAATAATAATAATAATAATAATGATTTTACTAAATTTTTCTCTAAAATACACTGAAATCAGATCTTGAAAGGTTATAAATAAAAACACTTGTAATCAAATCTTTGTAATTAAAATCTTTTTTAAATTTATAATTTTTACTTACTAAATTATTTTGTCAATACTCTTATTTTACTAATTACAAGGGAAAACTCTTTGAACGAAAATAAAAATAGTTTATGTAGTATTTATTAACCTGTAACATGATAGCAAACATTAAAATTAATTTAGAAAAGAATCTCCCTAAAAAAAAAAAAAAAAAAAAAAAAAAAAATGACATAGAAAAAGAAAAACATCTGTGAGGAGGAGTGTAAAAGCATGGAGAAGTGCCAAACTCACCAATATGGTGGGATTTAGTAAACATTCAGACATTCGGAGTTCCCTTATCGCTTTTTTTTTCTCAATGACAAGGGTTATCACTATTATCACACTAGCCTCATTGAGTCCGCACTTGCGCAGAGGCTCTCGTGATCGCCAGAAATTTGATTAAAATATAAACGCTAAAATGAGAATTCCATTAAAGTTTTTTATAAATTTAAGTTGAACAGTTCAGTTTGCATTTAGACTACAAGCTAAACGTTTGTGTATGAGGTACTGACACTGTGAGCTGTTACTCATAGTTCGTGAATAATTATTATTACTGTTCTGTGGCTGAATTACCGCTGTTTACTTGGCTTTTGTTGCATGAGTGACAATTGTATTGAATTATTTCAAAATTAATCGCTAAATAAATTGTATTCCTCGACTTGACTCCGCCTGCTTATTTACAATTTACTTTCTGCACACAAAAAAATCAACATTTTCGTAATACTTACCCCCAACTCTCTTAAAATATGTGAGCGGATTTGTTTTCTCAAAAACTGTCGGAATATTTTCAGCCACAATTTGGGAGGAATTTCTAGGAAAAAATCAAATTGGAGTAAAATCAGTCTTTTTGATCTAAAATCTTTTCAGCCAAAATGATCGTTTCAAGTATCAGCTCAGTTCTGATCGAATTTAGATAAATTTTCATTTGGTGCAATAAAAATGAGTAATGATGGCGCCATCTATCAATCACATTTTATATGACACATGAAAAGAATTTTTCATATATATATATATATAATTCATTAATTTATATATTGCTTTAAAAGTATGTTGAGGACTTTTGATGATTAGAAAAGTAAAATATCAAAGTTATTTCATTTTACTTTTTTTTTTTAATACAACATATGTTTTATATAGGGTAGGTACTCCCGTAATTGGTATGCTCCAGTAGTTGACATATATCCTGAAATAATTAATAAATAATAAAAATAATAAAATCATATGTTTTACAAATAAGAATTTTGACATTTTATGTCAAACACTGGAGCATAGGGTGCAAATAACTGGAAAAAGGAATAACCAGCAGTGTCAAACACTGGAACACAGGATACCAATTACTAATAAAAGAAAAAGCTGGTTGTGTCAATTACTGGAACATTGAGTGGGTGTGAAATAAAAATTCATAAAAAAAAATAATTGTTATCAAATGTATATATTTTAACATATATGTGGTTCTGAATGTCTTTTATACCATATGTACTAGCTTAAGATTTCTAAAAATATTTTCTGATGACTAGAGCATTAAAAACATCGGTGATTGCTCTAAGGCTCTCCGCACACTGAAGAGATATGAGACAAAGTTTGATGCGACATGCGACGAATGCATGCTCTAAAGAGTTTTCAGGAGATGAACTTGTATTTAGAGCATGCGCGTGTCGCATGTCCCGTTAAACTTTCTCTCATGTGTCGTCAGTGTACAGTGGACCTAAAAGTGTCAATCACTTGTCCACTTACCCTACAACTGGAAAAATTAGCAGAGTTCTCAAATCATGAACCTTAGTCATAAAAAACTGAAAATAAACTGTGAATGTCCTTTTAAAAACTGTTCTTAATGAAATATGTTGAATACAAAGAAAAAGTACAGTGTATTTAAAAATTTTGAAATTTATGTCTAAAGTTATTTAATATTTTTATATTTATTGAAACTAATTTATTAAAATGCATGTAAATGTACTGGTAAAATGTTTTTATTATAATTAAACTCAACATCGGCAATATTATGAATAAACATAAAAGTACATACTGTTTTTTCAATTCCCAGTTATTCAAGTAATTCCAAAACTTTGCGTGGACGAATGTATTTTTCTAAATGTGCTAAATTGTATAGAATTAATTCGAAAGCTTCTAATATCTCTGCTTTTCATAGAGGATCTTTTTTCAAGAATTTTTCCTCAATTTTATGTCAATAGTGCTATTTTAAGGAAATTTATTGGGTTTTCCATAATTTTATGTTACATATAAAACAAGTAAAAATTTATAAACAATATTTTATCCGTTTGAGAATGGTTGAGAACGGCTTTATAACCCTTTTAAGTACGAAAACGTAGCATAGTTGTAGCGCGTTTGTCTGCCCCGGTAGGGGACCCGAGTTCGACATCGCCGTAGCGAATATGTCATTTTTTCCAGCATCAAAAATTTTTACTCAAATATGGTTCGATTTCTTTAAAAAATAAATTGTTTCAATTGGCTCAAGTCTGAGCCGCTCGTTGCAGCTTTATGATTTGTGAGGATTTCCCTGAACGTGAGAAGTTGTCTTTCAACGACTTCGATTGAGGGGAAAATGGCTCAATTTGCGAGAATTTCCTTTTCCAGTTTTGGACAGAACGTGAAACTTTTTAGTTTAAAATCTGTAAACAGACGTAGAATAGAAGGAATGGAGAAACTACTGAAAACATCGATTGTGAAATCACTGTTTAGAAAGTTGAACATTGAGATATTAGATGAAAATTAAACCTTTGGTGATGCGATTAACAACTATCTTATAAGCCATACTTCAGTGACTCTAAGACACTATCAGTAAATATTTAAGATTTTATAGACAAACTTCGTTTACTGTTTTTAATTCACAGTTTATTTCTTTTTGTTTAACTCATGTTTTTACAATATTTCAGTGTTTAATTTTTGTAAATCTAGTGTAATTCCTCTGCTAATATTTTTAAAAATTGGTTTTTGAGCCCAAAACTAGAATTCACGTAAATGATTAAATTTTAATAAAATTTATGCGCTTCTTTAATCGTTTAAGTTTCATTTTCAAGTCTTTAGATCACATTTTGATGAATAAAATGGATTAAAGATTTTCGAAGGTTAAAAAGCTATCTGTCAGGTTGTAAGTATTTGACAAAATTTGTTTCCACTAGTGATCCCATATTTTCTGGAAGATAAAGCATTCTAAAAGGATTTTACCTTTTCGTTAATAATTAATAATAAATAAATAAATAAATAATACGAAATTGGTAAAATAAAAATTAAACATCTTCAGATTAAAATGAACGAAAGGCAGAAATGTTATGTTTAATGAATGTGAATCTTTGGAACAAAATTTAAGTTTACAAAAGATCGATATGTTTTCTTTATAAATATTTTCTACAGTTTCTAAATTCATATTTAGTTGTTAATTTATATATATTACTATGTAAATATGAAATTTGACGTAAGCTCTTAACATATTAATTATAGGAGTAGATGGTTGAAAGTAGTATCGTTCTAAAAGTGAGACTAATGGGAGTTTGAGAATATATATATATATTCTCTTATAATATCAACAACGCATTCAAAAATACCTTTTTTTTTATGCACTTTTGCATTTTATACAAGTAATTTTTTGTGTTAAAAAAAAAAGGTGTTAAATCTGGCGATTTCTAAAATTTCAAATAAAACATAGACACAGCACTTTATATAAGTATTGCATCTCCATACTTTTGACCACAAGTTTTTCATTCAAAGAAACAACAGCCATTAGAGTGGTACAAATGCTAATGAGTGAATGAGCGGTAGATAGAAATTTTATGCTGTTGAACGCATACACAAATAAAAAAAAATATTTGATTTTTTTAAATTCTATTTTTTTAATGTAATTAATGTAATTAATTAATTAATATTAATTTATTTATTTTTATGATCTACGTCAGTTCTAATTTGAAGCTATATCTTTTAGTAAAACGTAATATATTTCGAATAACAGAAATGCGTGCATTTATCTGTGCATTTATTTGTGCATCTTCTACATACATAAGGATAAAGTATAAAATTAAGAATCAAATATTCCATTTCCTGTCCTCGACGAATTTATACGGTTTCAGATTTCCTCAGCATGATTAGAATATTTTTAGAAAATGTCTCTCTTTTAGAGTTAGCAAAATTATGCAAACATTATACCTCATAAACTAATTGACGTATTTTAACCAAGATTGATATTGTTTGGACCTTGAATTAAAACTTCCACGTTGTGATATCATCTAATTTCAGAGAAGTTTAGGCATCGAAAAATAAAAATTAACAGAACTTGGCGTATGAGAATAAAATTAGGTAACACTATGCTAATTCGTTTTAGATGCAAATCGAACGACAGGTAGCACTGCTATTCAGTATTATTTATGCAAAAGTTATATGTCCTTTTCTATACTATATAAATGCACCAAACCCTGTGTGGTATATATATATTATGAGAAATTATTATTATTGAATTTTCATGTATATAGACCGAAAAGTCGAGCTCGTAGTGGTATTACTTTTTGCGGTTTCTCAGATGATTATATCTCAATATCTGTTGAAGAAAATTACTCAGAATTGCATGTATAAATGGTGATTTTCAAAAGATGTATTAAGAGAAGATTTATAATTGGTTAGATAGTGAATTAAATTGTTAATTATTAGCTTTTGCAATGTATGATCAAATAGAAAGCGCTGCTATGCTGTGATTCAACCCTTTTAGTGAATGCTGTATCTCAACTTTTATTGCGTATAAACACATCAGACTTGGTATATGCAATGGATATTATGTAAAATTACGCTGCTTCATCATGGGTACAAATTGGCCGACACGTAGCGTTACTGTGTTGCAATTTATTGCTGTTTACGAGAAGGTAACATCTCAGCATCTATGATATTTAAGTGTACCAAACTTGGTATATGAGTTGGAATATATGGAAAACCATGACTGTTCAATTTGAGAGCATATCGGGCGTAAGGTGGCGCTGATATTTTGCAATTATTTTTCATTTACTGATTCAGCTTGTTTTTTTCTATATATGCAACAACAAACTCGCTATATATTTTAGTTAGTTAGTTATTTTTAAGACAGAATCTAAGATCATTGCTTACAGGAAATCTTGAATTTCTACATTTATTATTTAAATATTTGCTTTAAAAATATGTCGAGTTTCGTACACTGGACGATTCTAGTACTCATATAAAGACTCAAAAGTGTTTTTATTTGTTTTATCTTTTTTTTAAGTCAACAATATAAGAAAAAAAAAAAAAAAAACTGGTATCGCGTTACCTGAAAATTAAATAGGGAAAAAAAGTGTAAAACATACTGAAACATAACTGCGGTACTAGTAAAAGAATCGCCATCTTCATATTAATCTAAAAGTAAATATTTTTAAATAACTGTTAATCCTTCGTATTGTTGAAGAGATTTGTTCTAAGAAAACATGCTATCACAAATTAGAATAGCTTACACAAATAATAATAATAATAATAAAGTATGTTTATTCAACGGGAAAATAATGTATAGTTTTTCTCTAAAACATTGATTATTTATCATTAGGTTATATATATATATACAGTGGCGTATACAGACTTATCATTTCGGGGGGGGGGGGGGGCTGAGATATATTTGTGCAGAATTTGTTTGATTTAAAAATTTGACGTTGATTACTATTTTTTACTTTCTTCTATATTCAATGGAAGAAAGTATTGGATTTGTAAAAATTTTAAACTTCCAGTTTTCGACGGAGTTACATGTTTTGAGAGGCTAGAACACGGTTTTGACCATTTTTAGAAAATGTCTGTTTGTTTGTGTTTTTGTGTGTGTGACAAAAATTTTGTGGCAACTGTATCTTCGGAACTACTGCTCAGAAATATATATAAATTTATATGTAGATGCACCTTAATATATATTAGTGTCTATCAACTTTTGGTGTCAACTGCTCAACAGGTGGCGCTACTATATAACGATTTCAAGCGATATTAAGGGGAGGCTATATCTCAGGTTCTATTGCGTACAATTAAACAAAACTTGATATGTAAGAAGGTCATTATGAGACATTATGATCATTCAATTGGGATGCTTATCGGCGAATAGGTGGCGCTACTATACTCAAAATTTCCTCGAAAACCGTAAGGCTATGTCTTAGTTTCTATTGGATATAACAATATGAAACTTGATATATGATATAACCATTATAAAATGCATTTTTAAAGATGTTATTTATAGACAATAAAACTGTCTTTCTTTGAATATTTAGTGTTAGATTCTCTAAGATGAATATCATTTGCATTCATTATGTTAGATAATTTTAATAAATTATTTGCACTTAAATAATTTTCATAGAAGACTCCATAATAAAGTCTTGTGGAGGCCACAGCATGTTAGTTCTTCAGATAATACACATGTACCAAACATGTAAGGTGTAAGGAAAAGAAGCATGTTCAAAGAAAAAGAAAAGTGTTACATTTTATTTTTAAATCACTGAAATATTTAGTAAAATGTGCACTGTTCTTGTCATAGAAAAAACAACAACAACAAAAAAAAAAAAAAAAAAAAAAAAAAAACGCTAATAATGATGAACATACTAACGTAATAATTTTAATTTGAGGTTATTTTCAAAAATTTAATCTATCTTTAACAACACCGCAAACATTTTAAACGCGTCCAGAAAGTCAATGTTGGATAGAAATGCATTATTTTTTGATGACAATTCTATAGAAGGAAAATACGTTTTCTTTCTTTTTTTATATAAATAAAATATTTTTTGTGTTATAGTAGGGGGCTCTGCCCCCTGCTTGCTCCGCTGACCAACCCCCGAGGAAGGTTTCGCGTCCCCACGACTCGCTTCACTTATTAACCCCAATAGTGCTTTGCCCGTCTATTTGGTTCTTTACCTTTCACTGGGTAGGAAAATTAATACTGCATAAAAAAAAAAAAAGAGAAAAAAAAAGGAAATACCCATATTTAATGTCAAATTGAAATACATAATATTTAATACCATTTTAGTTCCCCATCATACTATAGGTATGGGGAACTTAGGTAATCGTGAAAATTTTCGACCTCGGTTTTTTGACTTTTTTACACGTTTTCAGGTTTGAGGAATCCGAAAATGACAAAATTTGTATGGTGTCTATCTGTAGGGTGTCTGTTAGTGTGTTAGTGTGTTAGTGTGTTATTCCGTTAGTCAGTTTGTTAGTCTGTGTACACGATATCTCACGAACAAATTGACGCAGAGAGGCCAAATCAGTTTTAAAATATTACTTTCGACACCGGCAAAAACCCTATTCATTTGCAACATTCGAATTTAAAAACTTCGTAAGTTATTAGAATTTTACGATTTTCTTAACATGGGAAAATAGGACAAAAACTCACTTAAACGTGCATTAAATGGAAACTTTTTACTGTAAAAATGTCAGACCAGTTTTAAAATATCGGTTTTGATGCCGGAATGAACATCAGGAACTATAAATATGCTACTTTAAAAATTTTGCAAGTTATTGGAAATTTACGAATTTCTTAACATGGCAGTATAGAGCAAAATTTCACATAAACGTCAATTTTGAGCGATATTTTTATCGTAAAGATGTCAGACTACTTTTGAAATATTATTTAGGACACTGGCATGAATATTAATGACTATGAATTTTCCCTACTACCGTAGGTAAATGGAAAATTGTAAAACCAGAAGTGGGTCATCGGAAATCGAAAGTGGGACCGTAAGTCCGTATCTCAAAAACGGCTCAAACGATTTTTTTTTTTTTAAGTTGTTATATAAACACTCTATTAGATGTACTTTCAAATGATATAGTTGGTTAGTTCACGAAAATAGATTGGCGTTATGTATAAACAGCTTAATTTTAGGTCTCGCACGTGCGTTCCTACAGCAGCACGGATTTTTTCAAACGTGTCATACAAACTTAAATTTTAAATATATTTTTGTATGTAATTTTTGTTTTCTGGTCATTAATTGAGTATGGCAAGTTTTGGTAAAAGTTGGTATCTCAAAAACGACTCTAACGATTTTTTTTTTTTTTTGTTTTTAAATTGTTACATAAATTTATTTCAGGTATCCTTTCTCATGTTTTACGTGATTATTACAGGAAAATTAACGGTAATCCTAGGTAGGTTAATTTT
Organism: Salticus scenicus; assembly: GCA_963930645.1. Lineage (NCBI taxonomy): Eukaryota > Metazoa > Arthropoda > Arachnida > Araneae > Salticidae > Salticus > Salticus scenicus. Next base: position 150,072,010 of record OZ005656.1, read on the forward strand.
AGATCTCGGAAATTGGTGTCTCAAAAAATATTTTTTTTTTTCACTTATTTTTTAACTTGCTATGTAACTTTTGTTTTATCTGTCTTCACACGTGTATTAAGTTTCTTACACCGGAAAAATTTTAGGTTTCTACTTCCTTAGATCATTTTTATGTCTTATGATCATATTATCTCCAAAAAATGCATGATATAATACGTGTAATAACGTATAATGGAAGTCGTGTGGTTGTTTTACGCCACATTAATTTATAACAGAATTTCATATGTATATATATATATATATATATATATATATATATATGTAGGAAAGGCGGAACGAGGTAATAAAAAACTCTGTAAAATACTTGAAGATTAAATGGTTCAAGAAATGTTTTTTTATTAAATTGTTTACAAGAATAATTATGACATATTTATTTAGAAATTCAAATGTAATAAGTAAATTAATAATTTTACGTCAATGTAAAATATTCTATATATATTGTCTTTAAAAATTATTATATATATGACTGGAAAAAATATCAGAAAAATTACATATAAAACATTTTTTCCGATTTTGAAATGAAAAAAGTAGCTATTTTAGAATCGAAAGCAATTTTAGTCGGTTTTACTTCCTAAAATCCTTATGTTATAAATCCATTTTTTCAATTTGTGTAATATATATATATATATATATTTATTTATTTATTTAATTTTATGTTAAAAAGAAAATCAAGATATACTATATAAGAGACAAAAAAAAAAAAAAAAAAAAAAAAAAGTTTTATACTGCAAGAATAACAAAACTTTTGATTGAGTGAAAAGTACACCACACACTTATAAAATGGTGCATTAAATTTAAACTTGGTGTACTGCTAGTTGTAGTACATAGCATTTAAAAACTTGTGCTAAATGATAAACAATAAAATATTTATAAAAAGATACAATAAATTTTAAAATATTAAATAGTTATGCAAAACCACTCACTAAGAAAATAAAGAGAAGTTTCAAAAGCATTGATTTTTTTTCTTGTTGCAGTTTCATTTCCTCTCAAAAATAAGGAAAATGGTAAAGGAATTTTATCAATGAACAAACACTTCTGCATATTTGTTTGGTGTTTTCATATAGGTATATTAACAATTTTGCTTATTAAATTAGAAAATGAAAACTCTTTATAACTTGCGCATACGTAATTAAAAATTATTTAATAAAAATGCCCATATTTCATTAAAAATTTACTACTTTTGCATGCTGAATCCTATATGCTATGTCTAATGTAATATACCAAGTTCTTCAAAAATGGTTTCTCTCTGGGTTCAATACCTTGGATGTTATAATTGAAATTTGCAATATCTTAAAGAAAGCGCTGCATCTCCATTAATATATGTGGTATCCTCATAAAAATGCAGACAGATAAATAAGAAGAAAAAGGGTTACTCACATATTACTGCCAGTACGCATTATATGCAGCAGTTTTCACATAGTGAAAAAATATTTTCATTTTTCTTTAATTTTTTACTGGTCCTAATTTCACTTTCGGGGAAAATCTTTCACGTATATAAATGAAATATGAAACGTTATGTACACTCCCGAAGTTTCAAGTTATCCAGTAATTTTTCAGATAGTTGAGAAAGCGTTTGAAACTGTCAGGCGGTCATAATAAGTGGTCCGCTTAATGTGTTTATGTGTATAGACAAAGTAATTTTTAATGAAAAATAAATTGATAATTTGGTTTCAAATTATCAATGCTGGGTTATAAAAATGCTAATGAGCTCTCGTGTAAAAATTTTCAAGTTAAAACACATGTCAATTTTTATATTCGAAAAAGGATACTTTTCCCCGGAAAAGAGAAAGCGTTGCTCCCAAATATACAAAAATAAAAAAGTTCTAATTGGTTATTACAATTAAAAATATACTTCTCAAATTTCACAAAAAGTAGTTACAAAAATTCTGATTTTAACACTTTCGAACAAGGTTGAAAAGAGTTAATGACTTCGCTTTGACGGTCTAAAAATTACTTTCAGGTGCTGCTTGGCAAGTTTTGCGAAAATCACAAGCTTCGCGCCATTTCGTATCGTTTAGAAGTTGCAACATTTCACTGGTTACGTTTGCTATCTCTGGCGAATAAGCGCACTTTTTGAAAGAGGCGGGCTTAACTAAATTTCAACTTTAAAATTGGGTCAAAATGACCCCATCTTGGAAAAGCGAGGGTAAATAAAGAGTCCTTTACACTTTCTAACAATTTTTAAGAGTAAATATGACAGAATTAGTGTATTTGTTAGATCGACTGTCGGTCTGACTATCTGTCTGTCTCCATCGTCCGTAATTCCCTTCCATGGAGTGTGATGGCAAAATTGTGATGGCATATCTCCGGACCACCTCTATGGGTGTGTCCCAGACCGTCGCCAATTGCCCATCTGCACAGCACTAGTGCAACGTAAACCCCAATCAACCAACCATCGTCCGTGATATTTTAAGAATTTCTTAAAAATGGTACATATTCAAGTTCACTGGATTATAAAAAAATGTTATTGATAGGCCTTGTACAACTGGTTTGTGTACAGAGAGACTGAAAAAATACCAGTGCATTGCGTTTTAGGAGAAAATTATATAAGTCACATGTGATGTTGAAAAACATCACATATCCCTTTTTAAAATAAAATAATAATAATAATATAAATTACATTTTATTTATTTATTTATAATACAAGCAAACATTATATTTCTTATCCTAAAAGAATTTAATACAATTTTGTTTATTTCGCTTATGCTATTTTATTTTTATTTCTATTTCATTAATCTGTAATTTCATATAATTTATTGTTCTTTTTCCTGCTCTAAATCTCATCAAGTAATAATTAAATAAAATATCAAAGAAAGAGAAACCCATTCATTTTATGCTTTAAAACCGCAGACGATTTTTTTTTATTGTAGCTTCCTGTCTCCTATCAAACGTTTATAGATTCCGTTGAATCATCATAGCTGAAAATAATTTCTAATATTTTTTTATCAATTGATTTTGCACTTTTAGCCAAATTCTGGACACCTGACAAAATTTAATCACATCATATGACGTAATTTAATTTTTAGCCAATCTTTTAACTATTATTTAGGTTTACCAGATATAAAATTTAAAATGTGTTCAGCCAACTTGATTTTTGATGCCAATGAGATTTGGCGAAATAAATTAATTAGCTTGCTGTCTGTCTTTCTGTAAAGATGTTATTTTTTTTATCTTTGAGTCAAAAATGTCGAAATGCTTTCGGTTTAGAAAAGTATATCAAAATGGCTTCCATTCTTCATTCGATGTCTCTCTGATTAATAAACTGAAATTCTTCATCATGAATGTTTGCGAATCTACTCATTCGTTTTTGTTCAAAAATGCATTATATATATCTTATAAGAGTAATAAAGAAATGTAATTTTTCTAAATGGAAAATGACTTCATGCTACATTTTACGGAGCTGAGTGAACCTGCTACGCTGTACGTCATGGCCGCTTTAGACTTTAGATATCTCCATCCCAGCTTCTTCATTAAATATATGTGGTGCCAGACTCAGGCCGGATAATATATCCGGATATCCAAATTTTTTTTTCGTCTTGAAAAATTATTCATTACTATTGTTAACAAATATAAGCTCGAATTTCTGTTTAACGGATCTCTGCTTAGTAACCTAATATCGACGTGATATCGACTACGTTAATCATTCTACACATCCTGATTAATTCATGAAGGTGACGTTTTGCGTTGTTGAAGACTGTTATGTTTTTAAAACAGCTGCCCCGGTGATGATCCAAAAAGAGATTAACTACGTTACGGTGAACAGCACCGAATTTACCGATTTGTTCTTCATCTTTACTAAAGGCTAGTGTGCTGCAGGATGTCATCTGTGATTTTTTTAAAAAAAAAAAGAAATTACTTTGTGTCTACGGTACCGATTCTTATCGCCGATAGTGTGTGATGCCATGCCGTTGGACTTTCTACGGTTTCATTGAATAACATCCTCTCTACAGTCTGCAATGTTCGCAATTTGTGATCGTCTTATGCACTTACCGTTCGGTATTAAATGATCGTTGATTCATCGGTGCAAGGAGAATTGCCAAATATGGGTCGTCTTTCTAGAATGTATGCAGTTAAATTTCTACGTTGATTTTTTTTCTCGCGCATTCATACAGGAGAAGAGCCTTACAGTTTTAAATAAAAGAATAAATAAAATACCGTAAATAAATAAATTTATATCTATATATATTTTTGTTTTAGCTAAAAGAAGATTCGGAAAAGGGGTAAGTTTCCTTTGGAATCATTTTATTGTGGCAATAAAAAGAAACATTTCTCACATATTTTTCTTAAATATTGACAATAAGAACTTTTCGTACATTTTTCTTAAATATTGACATTTATTTAAACTTTATATATAAATTTTTACTTATAGGTAAAATCTTTTATTCTTCATATGAATATTATATTCTACTTTAACTTTTCATTTCAATTTTTAAGAACAGTTAAAAAGTTATATAAATGATCAAAATTTGCTTATATTATTTTTGAAATATCTAGTTTTTGGATATTCAAGTAAAGATTTATTTCATTTGTGAAATTAAATACCAGATCATAGTGATATTTTTTTTTCTTTTCATCATACTGCATAAATTTTTTTTAATTTTCTTCATATTTTGATCTTTGTGTTTACAATTTAATATATCTTGACAATTATTTTCTTTTGCATATATATCCATTTTTACTATTATTCATTATATATTTTTAAATATATCTGTAATATATATATACAACAAGACGTATATAAGCCAATTTCATGGTTGCAAGCTATAATGTTATACAGGAAAATATTACAAATAATTTCTACATATTTTTATTAATTTTGAAACTTTATCATGCTTAATTAGAACAAATATATTTAACAATTTTATTCATTTTTAGGTGTCTTGGTAATTTATTTGTTTATATGATATTCAATTGAATTCTTATGCATATTATTTTTTATTTAACTTAGTTAACACTTTTATTTTGGAAAGAAATGGCACAGAATCGAAACGCGTTTTGCTCCGTTCCTAATTTCGATGGGGACGCGAGATTTGTCAAATTTTTCTTTGATCAATTGAGATCCTTTGCCATGTTAAATAAACTAACAAATGACGCGACATTACATGTAATGAAAGAAAAACTTCGTGATGCCGCGTTGGCATACTTTATTGAGAATGAAACACTATATAACTCGACAGATCTTAAATTCATCGAGGAAAATTTCTGTAAGTTTTTCATGGAATCGTCATATAATACTGGAATATCAGAATTTCATAATTTAAAAATTTTGCCGGGAGAGTCTATTAAAAATTTTGCCCATCGTGTAAATGTTGCTGTACCTAAGGCTTTCCCTGACCTTAAAGACAAACAATCCCTTGATAATATTAAACTTCCGAAATTTTTAGAGTGTGTACCATCAAATATTAAAATAAAATTAATGGAGGAAAACATAAGAGACTATAATAAGGCAGTTGAACGAGCTCAAACATTATCCGAAATATATGATTCTTTCAACAACACTACTAATACTAAGACTGTTCTTTCTTGTGATAATGAAAATGACTCTGTAATATTAAACACATTGAAAAATTTATCTGAAAAAATTAATAGCATTTCACTTACAAACAACAATCCACCCTCCCATAATGAATCTTTGCACGTAGTTCAGTCAAGCAGACCCAAATTTGATCAAAGAAATTATAGAAATAATTACAAAACTAGACAGACCAATTTTCGTTCTTCCTCTAGAAGAAACTTTTCTAGAAATAATCTGATTTGTCAACTTTGTTCCAAACATGGCCACGTTGCTTTAAATTGTTATAAATGGAGAAATAGAGATAATTTAACTTATAAAACACGTAATTATGAAAACCGTAATTTAAACTAGAAAAGAGGTATGGAGATGCTGATGCTGCCATATCTCGAAAACTAAGGGTCTCATCAGCGAATGAACATAAAGTCACAAATGTGTCATCTTCAAATTCTCTTCCGAAAATTTCACATACTAGACTTGTAAATTCAGTTGGATCTCAAACTGTTGCTAATATTACTGTAGCAGATAATAAAGCTACCCAAACATTTCAAAACTTTAGTCATATTTCTAATACAGGGTATATTCCAAGTGACAGCAATGAGAGTTGCACAGATAATATTGAAGATCATATTTTATTTAATGTAAACAAAAATTCTCATACACTTCCTATAATAAAAGCTAAATTAGCCAATAATGATATAAAGTTTCTTATTGATACCGGAAGTAGTTGTTCACTTTTAGCCCAATCAACATTTGATAATTTAAAAACAAATTTAAAATATAAAAGACTAGGTTCGTCTATTACTCTTAAAACGGTCAATTCTTACGTTGAATTTTCTTCATGTATTCGTGTAACTTTCAAAATTGAAAAAAAGTTTTTCCAACACAATTTCTATATTATTGACATACCACATAACTCTAATTTTCATGGAATACTTGGTATGGATTTCATTAAAGAAAATCATGTCACTATTGACTTTTCGAAAAATTCCATGAGAATTGGAAAATTAGACTTTACTTGTTCCTTATTTGATTCGGGAAATGAAAAATTAGATGTATATAATGTTAACTCTGACAATAATAATATGAATGTTTACCTTCTAAAGAAAGTTATAATACAAACTGGTGAAAATATCTACATTACTGCAAAAACAAATAATAAGTTACAAGAAACGAATTACATATTTTGTACTGACTTAAAGGATCCTGATATAGAAATTTTAGATTCTATTGTATCACCGAATTACAAAAATGAAATTAATTCTGATAATAATAATTCTCTTTTTACGTTACTTATCTCAAATAAGGGTAAAAATTCAATTCACCTCAATAAAAATATGCATATTGGCAAATTATTTTTAATTGATGAAATTAAAGAACCACATTTACATAAAATTGAAGACTGTTGCTCTAGTAATAATAATGTACAAAATATTGAGGACCATATCCACTTAATTCAAGCTTCAGAGGATATATTACTAAAACGTAAAAATGATTTATCAAGTAAAGATTTTTGTTTGAATCATTTAACCCTTGATCAACGTAACACACTTGAAAATTTATTTTTAAGCAAATTTGCTGCTTTTTCCAAATCTCTCAGTACTCTAGGACATACTGATAAAATAATTCCTAATCTTAAGTTAATTAATGATTTCCCTATTAAAACACTTCCATTTCCGATTCCACAAGCTTTACAAAAAGAAGCCCAAGAGCAGATCAATGAATTAGTAAACGCCGGCATAATTGAGCGTAATTGTTCCGAGTGGGCTTGTCCCATATTGCTGGTAAAGAAAAAATCTGACGGTTCAAAGAAACAACGTTACAGACTTGCTTTAGACCTTAGAATGGTCAATACAGTCATACAAGGTTCCTCATATCCACTTCCTAAGATTCAAAATATTATTTCAAATCTTTCGTCATTCAAATACTTTACTTCGTTAGATTTCATGCAAGCGTACCACCAAATTGACCTTCCTAAAAAATATCAAGATATGTTAACATTTACATCTATTTTTGGCAGTTATCGATACAAACGTGTTTGTTTTGGTTTAAAGAACGCCAGTTCTATATTTCAGTCTCTAATGGACACAATACTCGACGAAATAAACATTAATGGCATATACGCGTATCAGGATGATCTGATTATTGGATCAAATTCATTTGAAGAGACTTGTGAAAAAGTAAATAAAGTGTTAGAAATTCTTATCAAATATAATTTAACATTATCCCCATCTAAGTGTGAATTCCATAAATCAGCAGTTAATTATTTAGGTTTCCATATTGAAAACCATACTATATCACCCATCACCGCTAACATCGTAAAGATCAATTCTTTTCCACCACCAACAACAAAACGACAATTAAAAAAAATTCTTGGACTTGCTAATTTTTACAAATGGATTTTACCATCTTTCTCAGAACTTGCGCAACCCCTTGTGGAACTCACAAAACCCAAAACAACATTCAAATGGACAGAAAAACATCAGAGTATTTTTCAAAAAATTCAAAAATTATTCTTTCTTCCCCCAATGGTTCGACTTCCAGATTGGGAGAAAACATTCTATGTCAACACCGATGCATCAAAAACAGCCATTTCAGGAGCGCTTATGCAAAAATTTAACAGTAAATTACTTCCTATAGCATACTTTTCCAAATCTTTAAAACCTTCTGAAAAGAAATATCCTGCGTTAAAATTGGAACTTATGGCAATTCATAAAACCGTCACCGCCTTCAAATACTATTTATATAATCGTGAGTTTGTAATTCTATCAGATAGTGCTCCCCTTGAAAAATATAAGAAAACTACCAATCCCGCTGACGTTACCACCCGCTGGTTAATGGACTTATCTGAATATACATACGTTTTCAAACACATTCCTGGAAATTTGAACATCTTAGCGGATTATTTATCACGTTGCAATTTTGAAAACAATCAAGAGGATCTCAAAGCTAATCCAAACTTAATTCATGACATACAACCACTACCAATTGTTGATGTTGATGAAAATGAAAACAGACTCGAACTTAACAGTAATGATAAAATTGGTAATGATAATCAAAACAAATGCTCAGAATATGTTAATTATATGATTTCAGGAAATTCGAACTCTAAAGACCCCTTGCTAGAAATTTCAGACCAAACATTTGTGTCCGAACAAATTAAGGATTCTGAATTAAAAACAATTTACGAAGAAATCTTAAAAAACGGAAAGTCAGAAAAATTTCCCAATTACTTTATAAATCCTGATTCTAAAGTATTAATGCTCAAGAAAGAGAATATTCATAACAATTCATTCAGTTATTTAATTATTGTCCCAAATTCTTTAAAAGCAAAAGCATTGTCCATTGCGCATTTATCTCACTTTGGTTTGGCTAAAACCTATGAATTTCTTTCTAAAAGATATTTTTGGAGGGGCATTTATACTGATACCCTTAATTTCGTCTCTTCATGCACTAAATGCTTACAAGCGAAACATCACAAAACACCCCCTGCTCCATTACAAAAAACATATACACCCACTCATCCAAATCATACAATCTCCACAGACTTGGTGGGTCCTTTTAGTAATGGTCAATACGTCTTGACAATAATTGATCATTTCAGTAGACACTTAGAACTTTACCCGTTATCTAATATTACTTCTCCAAAAATAGTTCAATGTTTGTTTTCATACATTACAACTTTTGGTCGCCCTGCATGTATTCTATCAGATTTAGGTCGACAATATACATCTCAAGTTTACAATACATTTAATGACACTCTAGGCATAAAAATAATACATTCGTCTGCTTTTCATCCCCAGTCGAACTCTATTAGCGAACGTGTAAACACATCAATTAAGTATTCAATTAATATATTATTAGAAGAAGGTCATTCATTTCAAAATGCACTATATATACACAAATCTCTCTACAATGGATCTACGCATTCTTCCACTCAATTCTCGCCCAATCTTCTACATTTTGGTAGAGAACTGGCACTAATTTTTGACACCTATAATTCAAATTATAATTACACTTACCTGGACTCTAATATAAACATCTATAAATTAATGCAAGACCTTCAAGAAATTTATAAAATAGCGTACAATAACATTCAAGATTCCCAATCAAAAAGAAATAAATATTTTCAAAGAAAAGCTAAACTAAGAAGCATCTGCACAAAAGATATTGTGTATCTGAAGTCTATGGATAAATTTAAACCTAAATATACAGGTCCTTTCATTGTCACAGTTAAACATTCCCCTGTTTCATTTTCAATTAAACGGTTACATGCTAGTGATGATAAGGCATTTCGTGTGCATATCGATAGAATTTTATTGGCACCTCCACGTAATAATCACTTATTTGACATTTATAATAATTCTAATTTTAATAAGAATCTCATTATTTCCAATGATACACATCAATATAATTTACGAAACAGAAAGTAATTTTTCATCAATATTTTTCCCTAGGTTAAAAGTTACGCAGTATAAATTTTTAAATATTTATAATGATTAAAGGTAGATTAAATAAGTTTGATGTATACTTTCATTGCAACAGACCTGATCAACCTGTTGTGATTTTTATTTGTTGTGAAATTTCGCAGCTTGGATAATCAATGGCTGGTCCAGAAAATTATATCCTAAGCTGCATTGTCTTACAACAGCAGTGTATATCACTTTTATCACTATCTCTTTAACTTACGTGTTATTTATAATTGAATTTTAACAATAGTTAACATACTAGAATAATATTGTTTATTTAAAAAAAAAATGTGCTAATGGAATTAAAAAAAAAAAAAAAAAAAAAAAAAGTTTACGTAGACTTTTGGTGCAGGTAATATTTTTATCATACATATACATGCATGTCTCATATATTGCAATTCCAATTACCTATTTAAAAAAAAAAAAAAAAAAAAAAAAAAAAAAATGAATATATAAAAACATATGTTATTATTACTTTCTTTCAACATGTATTATTTATTTAAACCTTTTATTGAATATAAAAGGCTCACTATATATTTGATAACATATAAATATACTTGGTTTTTATTTTGTGAAACTTTCATATTAAAATTGCTTATACATTTGAACTATGTATTTATTACAACAAATCCTTGTCCTATATGAACTGAAATGGACTCGTCAAAGTTTCTCGCCATGCATGGCAACATAAAAATTTACTGATTTCAGCATCTTACCACGAACTGATAAAATATATGATGACTGAATTATTATGATTTTAAATCAAAGGACTTGAGCTCATTTTGTTTGTGGATATATATTTTAACGACGTGTACACAGATTTATGGCCATACAACATTATATTACATCACCGTGTAATATCTTTATTTTCTGTATTTGTATTTTATTATTGCATAATAATATTTTTTTTAAGTATGCATACAAGATTTTCTATTAATAATATAACAATGTACGTATTTTATTTGTATTGGAAGCCATTTGTTTTTGTTTTTGTTTTGTAATCAATCTATTTTACAAGATTGGAAATAATTTGATTTAATTTTAATTTTTGCTGAGCTGTCATATAGACGATGTAATGGCTGAACCCATTTTTTTTCGGTCGACGGGGAGAAATATGTGATGTTGAAAAACATCACATATCCCTTTTTAAAATAAAATAATAATAATAATATAAATTACATTTTATTTATTTATTTATAATACAAGCAAACATTATATTTCTTATCCTAAAAGAATTTAATACAATTTTGTTTATTTCGCTTATGCTATTTTATTTTTATTTCTATTTCATTAATCTGTAATTTCATATAATTTATTGTTCTTTTTCCTGCTCTAAATCTCATCAAGTAATAATTAAATAAAATATCAAAGAAAGAGAAACCCATTCATTTTATGCTTTAAAACCGCAGACGATTTTTTTTTATTGTAGCTTCCTGTCTCCTATCAAACGTTTATAGATTCCGTTGAATCATCATAGCTGAAAATAATTTCTAATATTTTTTTATCAATTGATTTTGCACTTTTAGCCAAATTCTGGACACCTGACAAAATTTAATCACATCATATGACGTAATTTAATTTTTAGCCAATCTTTTAACTATTATTTAGGTTTACCAGATATAAAATTTAAAATGTGTTCAGCCAACTTGATTTTTGATGCCAATGAGATTTGGCGAAATAAATTAATTAGCTTGCTGTCTGTCTTTCTGTAAAGATGTTATTTTTTTTATCTTTGAGTCAAAAATGTCGAAATGCTTTCGGTTTAGAAAAGTATATCAAAATGGCTTCCATTCTTCATTCGATGTCTCTCTGATTAATAAACTGAAATTCTTCATCATGAATGTTTGCGAATCTACTCATTCGTTTTTGTTCAAAAATGCATTATATATATCTTATAAGAGTAATAAAGAAATGTAATTTTTCTAAATGGAAAATGACTTCATGCTACATTTTACGGAGCTGAGTGAACCTGCTACGCTGTACGTCATGGCCGCTTTAGACTTTAGATATCTCTATCCCAGCTCTTCATTAAATCACATTTCAATAATTTTCTACTGAAAAGAAATTGGCAGAAAAAACCATTAAAAAATGGGCATTCATTGTTAATATGCTAAAATAATGTTTTGTATTGAATATTCCATACTAAACCTTCAGATTTACAGGGCTACACTAAAATACTCAGATGCCTTAAACACTGCTCTTGGAATCTAAGAGCTGCATTTATCTTTGTGTTAAGCATTTTTAAAACTTTTCAACAATGTTCAAGAGTAATTGTGAATTCATTTAATCTATATGTCTGCCTTTTTGTCCTTCTGTCTATCCGTTGTGGGAGAACGTAATCAAAAAAACATTGAAGGTTACATGATACAAGATTACGTACAGTTGCAAATTGCTAACAATCAATGCGTGTCGCATGATTTTTTGTTCTTGTTTGTATATTTTATTTTAAATATTTTAATTAATTTATACAATATTATTATTCTTATTATTCTTTTTAATTTTTAATAAAAAGGCTTCTCTTGTTCTGCAGTATTCAACAAATTTCACAAACAACAATCTTTTAAAAAGTTTAACTGTTTAAAAATTTTCATGAATTTCTGTAAATTTTATTTTATTTTATTTTATTTTTCTCGTAGAGCAGCTGAAAATTATTTGTTACATTTATACAAAAACAGATATATTTTTAAAAGCTACCAAACGATTTTCAAGACATTCTAAATATATAAAGCGACCAAAATCCGAACTTTGAAAATTTTAAGATTTCAACACTTTCTTTTTAGGAATAAAGAATGAAGTAGAGAAAAATTATTATACTTTCCATGAAAATAATTTTAGTATAAACAAATATAAAATATTATTAAAAAATATTTTCGTAGAAATTGAACTAAAACAGATAGTTTAACGAAAATAATATAAATGTAATTTATTCTGAAAATTTTATCAACAAAGAGGTTTAAATTCAAATCCTATTTTCCCGAACTTATTTTGATCTTTATAAAAACAAATTCTATTTTACATTACTGAAAAGTAAAAAAGAATATAGAATCAATTTTGTGATACATTTAAATCCTTTGAAAGAAGTTTTTATTTATTTATTTTTATTAGTTTCATAAAGCAACTAAAATAGTATCTGCAGAAATATAAAAATACTGGAGCAAATATAAAGAACCCCAAAGCTTATTTTGTATCAAAACTGAATAATAATTATATATTTAAATATATTTTGTTTATGTCGGTTATTATTATTTTTTTTTTCAATGAAATAATTTTACTTTCAAAAAACATATAAATATTTAAATGCTAATTTTCAACTATATTGATTTGAAGCTACGTTTTCTAAAATGTTGGAGAAAATAAATAAAGTATACATAATAATCTCCTGTACAGAAAAAGTTGCAAATGTGGCAAAGAAAATAATATAGTTATAAGAAAATAATATACAATAAATTTGTAATTGAATAATTTAGAAAATAAAAGAAAGTAAAAAGTGTAATAGTGTCTGAAAATTTCCCGCAACAGTCATGGTTCATATATGTGATATATATATATATATATATATATATATATATACAGTCGGCTGCAAAATTATTCGAGCACTAGCCAAAAATTCCTATATTTAAAAAGTACACTTAAGACTGTTTTGCTAAGTAAATCCTTATCGAATCATGTTCTTAAACTGATTAAGAACATGAATCGACAAGGATTTATTTAACAAAGCTGTATTAAGTGTACTTTTTTTGGGCAAGGATTATTGCTAGTGCTCGAATAATTTTGCAGCCGACTGTATATATATACTGTTACGATATTGTAACTACTAGTAGTTATTTTTATATAAATTGTTCTAAAGAGGCTTAGTTAAGTTTTAAAATATTAATTTTCTTCATTTATAGCTTGTTTTCGCGTTAAAATAACCCATTTCCCTTTCAAAACTCGTTAAAAAGCTTCACAAAGGCAGGTAACAGCATTGGCCCCATATTTGGCGACTTTTCAGTCCTTGGCGAGAAAATCTCTACTATTGATGTTTTAAATATCTATGCTCTATCACGATTTTACGCTCTACCTCTAACTACGTATTTTCGAAGTTACTGGAAATTTTTCAATTAGTAAGATGCTATAAATGGAAAACCATACCAATGATTCACACATCTAACCGGCTTACTGTGAAGAACTAGCTGACTGGCTCTCTTGCTACTGTTTTATTACAGCCCATTGCTAAGTGTTATTGCTATTATTTTTATGTTGTCAGCTGTTATTTAAACTGTATTTCCTGGCGCAACTGAAGTTGATAGTTACTTGGTTTATAGAATTGTAATCTGGAATTTTCTGCAAATAAGCCTGTAAGCCTCTGTAAAATTCGTCTTTCATTCACAGACAATTCACTAACTCTAATCACGCAACAATATATATGTATACATATAGAGATAGATAGATAGATAGATAGATACATATATAGATATATACATATTTTTTCTTTCAAATCATGTTACACATTTCGGTATTTCGAAACATTATCCACAACTTTTTTTTAGAATTAATAATTTATGATCGATCAAGTTCAGACACAAAAATAATAATACCCTTGTATACGATACCACTCACAGTGGTTCCCCAACCCAACCACCGATCTTTTTTTTTTTTTTTTTTTTTTTTTTTTAATTCCATGAACGTTTCTTAATTTTTTTATGGTATTTTCATAATAATATGTATAAAAGAAAAGATATTTTTTTTACGTATGTGCATGTACATGTATTTAAAAAGAATTTAAATAAAATAAAAATGAAATAAAGAAAGTGGGTACAGAATGGGTGGCATTGTTGGACTTGGTTAGTTGGTTGGGTTGCTCAAACTATATTTAAAATAAAATCAGAAGGAAATTGCATTTACTGTGAATATCATTACTTTTTTTTTTTTCAGTACGACAGGACTATTTCTTTCAATCTGCCATTTGCATCGTTACCAATTTATAGTGTTCTACTTCGAAAACACCTGCATAAGATTGCGCAAGTCGATAATTTATAGTCGCAATTTGAACTAACACGTATTTCGCGGTGGGAGTATGATTTTACTAACAGCATGCTATTTCGCCGCGTATTTTTGAATGGCAAAGTTATAGTTGCTGTTTTTAAAATACCATTGTAAATTAGTTTTTTGATTTTAATCTTGCTTACAATTTTCGAGATTTTAATTTCCAGTGAAAGTGATTAAATGTAGTAGTTTTTTCTACATCTAGAAGTTTGAGGAATCCATACCGAAACACATTTTCATAATTTAACGATACATTTCTTTACTCATGTTCCATTATTTGAATAAAAGACGCTTTTCTTTCTTTCTTTTTTTTTTTTTTTTTTTGGCTCATGTTTCCAAATGTTAATTATAATTAACGTGATTTTCTTTTTCTTTTTTTTTTTTTTTTTTCTTTAAATCAGTACCGATTTATAGTGTTCCACTTCAAAAATGCAAAAAATGCCTTCCAATATCCAATTTTACCATTTAATTTCGTTCTCTATCTTAAAATGTTTTGAGAAATCCGTAAAAACTTTTATCTTTTTAAGAGTCCAACCTTAATCTAGAGATTCTTCCTCGATCGGTAAATATTCATAAATTAGATGGATTCTGAATATCTGTTGGCTATATTTTCCGAAGTTATCGTTTCTAAATATTACTTTATTTACATTTTCAGAGTGCATATCGCATATGGCCTCTGAATATTTGATGGTGAAATTTTTTAATATACATTGACTATGGCTGCAAAATATTTGATATTATTTCTTCTGGATATGTATTGATAATTAATGGGTTCTGCATAGATGACTATATGTTCTTAACGGTAATGTCTTCTGAATAGTTGATGAAGAATTCTATATATATATATATATATATAGAACAAAAATTAGTACGACAGGACTTCTTTCAATCTGGCATTTTGCTTCATTACCAATTTATAGTGTTCCACTTCGAAAATGCCAAAATACCTGCCAGAATCCAATGTTACCATTAAATTTCTTACTCTGTGACCATGGAGGGTCTTGGAGGACATGGCCTATAAGCCCCAAATAATATTATAGGGCTCATAAACCACGCCCTCTTTGGCCGCACTTACTTTGACCACGTTAAGTTATACTTGCAAAATTTCCAAGTCATTTTCTCAATATTACAGATACTACAATGTATTTTATGGAATAGCTTGACCCCACCCACTTTCATTTCGGACTTTGATTTACCGATTATGGTAGAGTTTCGAGACATGTCACAGTGCATCAGGCCAAGCCCATAAATAGTCCAGTCGTGCTAAATTAAGTTCTGTCACAGGCAGATTTTTTTTTTTTATTTCATGTTATCATGTTACTTGGTTGCAGATGATTCTATGCTAATTTCTAATAACTTTGTTATATTGCAGAATATAGATCTACCATCCTTAAATATAGATGTACAGAGGGGTTAATATTTTAAGGTATAATATAAATATTAGATTTAGTTTAAATAAAAGAGAATTATAAATTATTTTAAATCGTTTAAATCGTAATATATATAATAGTTTTCGTTTATAAAAAAATGATTTATAAACATCAATTATCATGATATACGCACACACCAGTGGCGTACCGTGACATTTGAATCTGGGCATGCTCTGAAGCGAACTATGGAAAGAACACTACTGATCAAGACGATATCATTTCATCAAATTTAAGCTTGCATTTTCCCAGTTTCTTGGTTGGTTGGTGGGTAGAATTCAAGTCCGATTGACTACACTTGGGTCCTAGGCCTATGGGTGGAATGCCGTCCGTCGTGGGTCTTTCTAAGGGGTCCTACCCTTATTTACGCGTCTTTTGGAGAAAACCATGGAACCCGACACTTCCCATCTACCAACTTTGAGAGCAGAACCGTTCGGCCGCTGGTGGGCCTCCAATTTCTTGGTAATTTTAGATATATCATATATCTAAAGGACTCTTATATTAACTTATTGAAGGCCCATTTGGTCGCTTCATTAATCGCTGTATTTAAATGAATTTTCAAAGAAATTTAATCACAATTTTTTATATCACTTTAGAAACAAAAGAGAAAAAAAAAAAAAAAGAAAGAAAGAACAAATAGTGAGAACCGGCAAGAAAAAAACCACTGAAATCGCTGAAAACTTGGCTTCAGGTGTTCGCTGCTTTCTGCTGTGTCTTTCACGACCACACTATGTCAGATTGGGGACTCCACTGCTAGTGGCAGCGCCTTAACCGAGCGTTTCAATGTAGGTGCTTATCTGATCTCTGATAGTTCTTACACAAGAAGTTAATTGTTACAATTTTTAATAAAGTTAAAAATTTAATAAGTTTAATTCTCTCTGTAATATTACCATTTGATTTCGATAGAAACAATACATTAAAAATAATAAACATTCTTCTTCAAAAGAGGGTATTACGCCTTTACATAAACAATTTTTGAAAACGCAACTATTATGTGTATAAAAAAAAAAGAAACAGTATTAAAATTTTATCATATAAAAACTATTTGATCTCATGACTTATTGCGAAAGAAGGAAAAATAAATAGAATAGCGATCTTTTATAAAAAATGCAGATGGATGAAAAAAAAAAAAAAAAAAAAAAACACGCAATTTAAATAAAATTTAAGAAAAAAAAAGCAGAAAAATTAACGGAACATTCCAAAATAAATAAATAAATAAACAAATAAAATAATTTAAGAAATTCAGATTTGAAAATAAGGAAAGAAAATAAGCACATACATACACACATAAAAAAAAAGAAAAAGAAAGTAAAAAGAAAGAAAGAAAAAATTCTATGCACACCTGCACGATCAAAGCTACGCATCTGTTAATTTTTTGTAAATCTTCGTCAGTGGCCTGACCTTCATAGCGCATACAGGCACACATGAAGAAGACATTTTGCTTTATTCATATTATTGAATAAACAAAATTTGTACATACTTTTATTTCTGGCGGAAGTCATCGCTTAGAATAAGTTATTTAGATTTAAAATAATAATAATAAAAAATAAATAAATACATAAAAAAAGCAACTTTTCTGGCACATAAAACAATTTTTGGAAATTTATCCAAATTTTATTTTGCAATTTAATCATCATTTTCAAATCAATTCTTTTTTTTTTTTTTTTTTTTTTTCACTATTGTAAAATAAAGTATAAGTTTTAATTTATCAATCAATCGGAAAAGCCAACTCTTCCCTATGCGAACATCTCTACCGAAGGTAACAAAATCCCTACGCTTTAAAAAAATATCCCCAAACTCCAGAATATGCTCTCCTAGGGTAGCATGCCTTGGGTCGTTTATACAGTGGAACTCCCCTTGTAGTTTCTACGAGTGAAAATTAGAGGGACGTTGAATATTCCCTCAAATATCAAAAAATCCCTATATCAGGGCATGCTTTAGAAAGGCAGCATGACCTAAGCAATAACCGGTCAGCAGAAGAGAGGGAGGGTATCTCCGAGACGATACTGGTCAGCAGATGTCTCCTAAACAAAGCGGGAGGGAAGTAACGACAATAGTAAGGGGGAAAAAAAAAAACACCCGGATTTATCCAGGAATAATGTAACAAAAGAAATCTCCTTTCACTATAATTTTTCAAAACTGAATGATTGATACTGTATAAATGGAAGCGAGTGTTTAACAAAATTAGTTCAAATAATTTATTTTTAAATAAATTCTGTTTAAAGTTTAGATAGTTTTTAGTGGGTATGCGGCGCATGCCTAGCATACCCAGAGAATACGCCACTGGCACACACACACACATATTTATATATATATGGATATTTTAGAATTATTTTTATTTATCTTTCTATGCACGATATTAATCATGTTCTGTTATTTAGAGTGTGCCCTTGTTTGGCAATTTCTAATTCTTTAATTAAAATTGCAAATACTTGTTTTGCCATGCTGCATTTTGCGAAACTTTCATGCATTATTATAAATTCTAAAAATAGTATCTTCGCATGTTGATTTGAATTGAATTTTCTTTTCTTTCATTGTATTTTAAACTTTTAGCATATTAATTATTCTTTAAAATGTAATGAGTGTCTCATGGTCAAACTATTTACATTTGAAACTAAAATTATTTTTTCGTCATGTTTATTAAATTTTTCTACTTCTTCATGTGATACTTGGTTACATCTTGCAATGTTTGAGAAGGTTTTCAATATATATATATATATATATATATATAGATAGATAGATAGATATAGATATAGATATATTACAATATAATGAAAAATATATATATATTGATATGCTTATCATATTATCTTACAGAGGTTTTCCGAAATGTCGCGCGCCCGTAAAATTTGTTTAACCCGCTCCATCTGTCATAAGCCGAGGTGGTCTCCTACTTTTTGATACTAGGATTTCAGTTTCAGTAGTTTGGATACTGCCCTTGTTCCACATAATTTTTAGTTCTTGTAATAATACTTTATGTATCGAGGGTACTTTAAAGTACCATTAAATTTAAAAGCGTAGGAAATCGAATTTATGGAAGAAATGTCAAAGATATTTATAAGAATATAACGTGTATACCTCGCTTTGGTCTCACAACAAGGCACTGGACGATATATATAGCCTTTTATGCTTCAAAAAGTATTTTATACAGTGCTCTCGTTGTTTTTGCTTGTCAAGATCTTCACATGTGTTATCATTAATTCCTATATTATTTCAGAAATACACTGTTAAAAATTTTCTCCTAGGTTGAACCAAAACATGGTACATTTTTGCTGCCACCATGCGATGGTGAAACCTTTTACCATTATTTGGTGCTTTACTAAACCAAGGCTTGGTACTTCAATAGCAGGGATGGAACACGGGCGCAGAATTCATACCGGAATCTCTTTAAGAAATTTCTCTATTTATAATATCGTTGATTTAAGAAGTAGAAAATTTTCTTACATTGATAGTGGTATGAATTCTGCGCCCGTGTTCCATCCCTGCAATAGCTACATCAATAAGACGGAGAAATTTTTTACCATAATTTGGTGCTTTTTTAAAACAAGAAACGCCAAATCATAGTAGAAGGTTTCACCATCGCATGGTGGCAGAAAAATGTACCATGGTTTGGTTCAACCTAGCAAACTGAAGCTACTGTAGTACCAACATTTGGTTCAACCTTGAACTGAAATTTTTAACAGTGTATCCCAGCAGTCTTAAAAAATATGAAGAACGTATAAAGCTTTTTTTTTTTTTTTTACAGTTTTGGGGTCGAAATACCTTTTTCGACCTCTGTGTACCAGTGGAACATTAATTTGCGAACTCATAAAATCCTCATTAATTACTCTGATGAGGTGATGTGCGTAAGTTTGATTACATATTTCTTTAAAAATACTCTTAAGTAACCGAAAATATATGTTTAAAATACAATTTTTGTCTGTTTCATAATGCGGTAGATAAAAAGTTAAATATTTACATTCATTTCTTATACCATATACAGGGTTATCCAAAAGTCACAGAGAAAATAAAAAATATATTTTTGAAAAAGTATTGACCATAGCACTATGCGGTTTTCACTGAAAGGTGTGGAACTTTTTTTTATTTAACAAAAGATAGTTAATTAGCAAATTTAATAAAGCAAATTAGTTTAAATTTTCTACATCAGGTGGCGTTTAAATTGTAAAAATTACTTTCTTACAGTGGTACAGTACTATCAACAACGATACTGGGACTATAAATGCTCCGTGTTATGGTCATCATTCATTAGATTGACCATCAAACGTTGTGCTTTAGAAATTCTCTTAAAAGAAACTTCAGTATTCGAAATATGGCGTCATTTGATAAGTCGAATTTGTTTAAAATGTGAGAGGCTACTGCATGTTGATGCGATATGTTGATGAAAAATGCAACCAATGTTATATGTATCATGTTTACATGTATCAGAAATATATATATATATATTTGTGATACATGTAAAAAAATCCCATGTTTTACCGTTCATTGCAATGAAAACCGCATAGCGCTACAGTCAGTACTTTTTAAATGATATATATATCTATTATTTATTTTTTTTTTCTGTGACTTTTGGATTATCTACAAAATATAGCTTACAAAATTGAAAATAAATGCAGTCAAAAAACTTTACAAAAGGATTTAAATGTGAAAGCAGACAGAAAGTAATAAATTAATCCTAAAAACACTGAGGCTATCATCAGGTGAGCTCGTCAATGATGCAAAGTAAAAAGAAATTTTAAGAGCTACTAGTAAGAATTAAATAATTAAATATCACTTTATGCATACATGATTTTTTTATGTATATATATATATATATATCATTCAGTTTGCATTATCTCCTGTTTTGCGATGTTTTCCTGAATATTAAGTATGTGATATTGTTTTGATTATAATAATCAGTTAATTTTTTAAACAAAATTGAAATTGATTTCAATTAGTATCATTGAGTAATGTGAAGTATTACCTAACATAATTATTGACATCTTTCAAATTACTCAACCCGTCTCTTCTTTTATGTATGTATGAGGTATATTCACATAAAAATGTATGTTGTATAGTAATGTATATATATATATATATATATATATATATATATATATATATATATATATATATATATATACTATTAAAGTATAAAGATTTATTTTTTTTCTGTACTTAATTGTAATTATAACTATTAATAACACTATGCTTAGCATAAAAATCCGCCTCAACAGCATTCCTGCTTTTTTTTTTTTTTTTTTTTAAATATGGTCCGAATATGACGCCCATTTTACCCTACAACCCACACCCTATTTTTTGGGATGTCCCCTATTCTTGTCAATGTTCGGTTATTTTATGCCTATGAATTTGAGTTAAAAGGGGGGGGGAAGGACTATAGAGATGAAAAAAATCTAAAACATAAACATTTGTAGCAAGTGGGGTATTTAGGTATGGGGGAGGACTTTCTACTGAAATGGTAAATTGTATTTATTACATTTTATTAATCTATTATTATTATTATATATAATGCATTATATTTTTTGTTTGTAAGTGCGAAAAAATCCATTTCCACCCTCCAAATCTAATTCGTGGCCGTAAATTTACTTAAATTGATAAAAACTGGGGGTGGTGGTGGCGTTCCGAGAAAACTGTAGCTGATTGGGCAAAATGGTGGTCATATTCGTATAAGAATCAGCAAGAACGGTATCAGGGCTCTTTTTTTTTTTTTTTTTTTTTTTTTTGTATCGCAGTATAATCAGTCGAATTGTTTTTTTCATTTATTACTATGTCAAATGTTGAAAAGTTTAATCTTATCATCTCTTACTACTGTATCACGTTTAATGCTCTTAAATTATTCTTGCTTCATGTAAATTATTATACAAATGAATGATGGTAGTATATTTTGATATATATATATATATATATATATATATATACATACATAGATTTTGATTATTTTAGATGTTGGACAATAATAGCCATTTTATATGATTGTATATATCATTTACAGTCCTGCATCGGGTCGGGTAACCCGATTTTACCCGAACCCAACCAGACCCGCGGATCGCGTTTGGTTTTCAACAAGTCGGGTCGACTTGAGAACACCTTTCAAAATATTTTTTACTATTATAAACATAAATTTATAGGCATGTTTACAACTATGTAACTAATTTAAACATTCTGCACATACTAGACATGTACCGGTTGGTTGCTTAGTTGGGGGATTTAAGGCCGATTGACTCCAGATGTATCCTATGCCTATAGGGGGGAATGCCCTCCGTTTGGGTCATTTTAAGGGGTCCTAGCCCGTATTTACGGGTGTTTCGGAGGGAACCACGGAAAACTCCGAACGGCTAGGTCGATGAGCGCGACCTGGGATAGAACCCGACACCTCCCAGCTTCCTGATTCGAGAGCAGACCCTCTCGGCCGCTGGTGGGCAGACATGTACCGGAGCTCCCTATTCGTATCCGCGGATATCCGCCAGAAAAATTTATCCGTATTTGTATCAGGATCTGTTTTATTTTCTTCAATGGAACTAATATGTATCTTTTGTAGAAATTGTATGAAAATTAGAAGTGTATTATAAATCTTTCTCGACTGTTGTTGATATGTAAATTAAAGAAATACAAATACAGTATAACCTCGCATTTACATTCTGGAAATTGAAAATATTTCGCAGTTTACAATTTTTTTTTCTTCTATATTTAGTAGAAGAAAGTATTAGATTCATAAAAATTTTCAACTTCCGGTTTTTGATGAATTTGCACGTTTTGAGAATTCAGAACACGATTTGACTATTTCTTGAAAATATCAGTCTGTGTCTCTGTATGTGTGTAACAAAAATTTTGTGGCGACTGTATCTCTGGAACTACTGCACATAATTGCATATAAATTTATAAATAAATGCACCTTGGCATAAATTAGTGCCTATTAACTTTTGGTGCCCACCTCTCAACAGAAAGCACTGCTGTACAGTGATTTCCACAAAATAAAGGAATGCTATATCTCAGGAACTACTGCAGAGAATTGCATATAAGTTTATATGTAGATGCACCTTGACATAATCTAGTCCCTATCAACTTTTTTATGTCAATTTCTCGAAAGGTGGCACTGCTGTACAGTGATTTCCACAGTTCAAGAAAAGGCTATATTTCAAGTACTACTTCACAAAATTGCACATAAATTTATGTGTGGATGTACCATGATAGAAATTATTGTCTTTCCACATTTGGTACCATTAATTCAATAGGTGGCGGTTTTATACAACGATTTCCATAATTTAAGGGAAAGAGATATCTCAGGTTCTATTGTGTACAATTAAAAAGAATGATATGTGAAAAGGCCATTATTTTGACATTATGCTGATTAAATTTGGATGCGTATCGACTAATAGGTGGCGGTGCTGTCCTGCAATTTTCCCCGAGAACAGAAAAGCTATATCTCAACTTCTATGGTGTATAATTATACAAAATTTGATAAGTGAGATAACCATTATGAAAACGTATTTTTTAATATACTATTTATGGAGAATAAAACTGTCTCTCTTTGTATAATGTAATATTTCTCTAAGATGAAAATTGTCTGCATTCATTATGGTAGGTAATTTTAATAAATAATAGCTTTAGTAAATTATCTGTACTGAGCGAAATTGTATTAGAAAATATAGAAGAACGTCTTGTAATGGGCACAACATACTAGTTTTTTTTTTTTTTTTTTTAATATATATATATACCTTTACTTTTAATGAAATTCAATCTATGCTTTTATGTAAACGGAATTTTGAATTTCCCCCAATTTATACTTGTTTATACTGCAAATATAGAAGAAATACTTGTAGTGATTTCATTTAAAGCTAGTATGTTGTGACCACCTCAAACTTTGTTTTATATTTTCCTATAGGAATTCGCTCAGTAAAAATATTTTCTTAAAACTATTATTTATTAAAATTATCTACCATAATGAATGATTTCCATTTTAGAAAAATACTAACACTAAATATAAAAAAAGAAAGTCAGTTTAATTCTCTATAAATAAAGTCTTCAATAAAAAAAGCGTATACATAATGGTTACCTTATACATCGGGTTTCCTACTGTTATATACCATAGAAGTTGAGCTGTAGCCACATCCCGTTCTCAGGGAAATTGCACTGTAGCAGCGCCTCTTATTAGCTGATATGCATCCATATTGAATCAGCGTAATGTCATATAATGGCTACACTGATACATGTCAAATTTTGTTTGTTTGTACAGAACAGAACCTATGATATAGTCTTCCCTGAAAATGCGAAAGTATACGTATAACAGCATCACATGTTGAGCAATTGACGCAAAAGT
The DNA here is from genome assembly GCA_963930645.1 of Salticus scenicus. Lineage (NCBI taxonomy): Eukaryota > Metazoa > Arthropoda > Arachnida > Araneae > Salticidae > Salticus > Salticus scenicus. The sequence continues at coordinate 150,096,796 of OZ005656.1, forward strand.
TGGTAGACACTAACTTATGTCAAAGTGTAGCTGCATATAAATTTATATACAAAATCGTGTAGTAGTTCCTGAGATATAGCCTTTCCTGAAATTGTGAAAATCGCACTTGTTAAGAAATTGACACCAAAAGTGTATAGGTACTTATGTAGGTCAAGGTGCATCTGCATATAAATTTATATTCAGTTAACTGCAGTAGTTCCCGAGATACAGTCGGTCATTTTTTTTTCACGCAGACGCACAAACAGAAAGACACATATTTTCTAAGAATACCTAGTGAAATTGTGTTCTGGAACCCTCAAAACGTGTAAATCCATCAAAAAACGGAAGTTGAAAATTTTTACGATTCCAATACTTTCTTCAATTGAATACAGTAGAAAGTAAAAAATAATGTAAAATAAACACATTTAAGAAACGGATTCCATCAAGGTATAATAATAATATTCTTTAACGTCTTCTCTAGAACAAATAAACAACGCACGAAAATTGCAACTGTAAGAAGATAATTTGCTGATTGTGTGAATTGAAAGTGATTGTGGGAAAGCAGGTGCTCAACTGCGAATCATATATCCCTGCTACCCAAATTATTATAAACATCCACGTCGAACAAAAGCAATAAATAAAGATATAGATATATATGTATATATAATTTTTTTTTCAGAATATAGGCATTAAACAACGAACTACTAACACTGAAAATGAAGCATATTTTTGCAATCTTGAAGTTCACAGCTCACATAAATGTTTAAACATTATTATTAAATATATATATATATATATATATATTTTATGTTTAACTCAATACAATCAGTAATTACATTTAATTTTTTTTAAATACTTTCTTCTATATTCAATTGAAGAAAATATTGGATTCGTAAAAATTTTCGGCTTCCGGTTTTCGACGGATTTACAAGCTTTGAGAAGTCTAGACTATATGTCAGGTTTCATTGTGTATAATCCAACAAAACCTGATATGTGCGATGGTCAATATGAGATATTACTCTGATTCAAACTGAATGCCTATCAGCCAACAGGTTGCGCTGCTACACAGCGATTTCGCAATTTAAGGAAAGGTTTTATCTCAAGAACTACTGCACAGAATTGCATATAAATTTTTATGTAGGTGTCCTTTAATATATATTAGCGCCTGTCAACATTTTTGTGTAAACCGCTCAACAGGTGGCTCCATAAAATTAATATGTGAGAAGGCGATTATGAGACATTACGCTGACTCAGTTTGAATGCTTGTCGGCCAACAGGTGGCGCTGATATACTGCAAATTTCATCGATAACAGGATGGCTATATCTCAACTTCTATGCCATATAACTGTACGAAACATGATATGTGAGATACCATTATAAAAATGCATTGTTTAAGAAGTTATTTATAGACGATAAAACTGTCTCTCTTTTGATAGTTAGTACTAGATTTCCCTATGATAAAAATTATTTGCATTCATCCCGTTAATCTTTTTAATAATAGTTCTAATAAATTATTCGCACTTAGTTAATTTGACAGAAAAATATAGAAGAATATCTTGTGGTGTCCACAACATACTAGTTTTTATTTATTTATTTATTTATTTAATAATTTACCAACTGTGTGACAATGAAAATTTACTTTATTTTATATCATATTATATCATTTTATCTTGTGTTGCATGATTTTTAGATGAATATGTAATGTTGATTTACTTTTCGGGTTTCAGGTCAGGTTCGGGTTAGATAAGTCGGGTTTCGGGTCGGGTTCGGGTCGCAAAAAATTCTCATTTCCTGGTTCAGGTCAGTTTTCGGGTTGATGAAATTTTTTTTGTCGGTTTCGGGTCGGGTTTCGGGTTGAGGAAATTTTTTTTGTCGAGTTCGGGTAGGGTTTCGGGTTGATTTAAAATTCATCTGTCGTGTTCGGGTCGGGTAAAACCCGACCCGTGCAGGACTCTAAATCATTGTCCCAGGAAAACGCATTATTATTTTTCCTTACTATTGTAATAATGCATACCCTGCTGCCCTTGATAATAATGTATCAGTGTTTTGGAAATTTTCTAAGTTATTTTCCTGCATTTTCTACATCTCGCTTTGTATAATTCTTCAGTTCTTTATCTAATTACCCACCAGCGCCCGAGCGGTTCTGCGCTAAAAACTGATAGACGTGAGATGCCGGGTTTAATCCCAGGTCGTGTTCGTCGGCCTAGCCATTCGAGGTTTTTCGTGGTTTTTTCCAAAACTTGCGTAAATACGGGCTTGGGACCTTAGAAAGACCCCTACGGAGGGCGTTACCCCCTCAGGCCTAGGAACCTAGTGCAGTCAATCGGGTTAATCTCCGCAATCCAACCGTATGCAATTATTTGTTGATATCTGTATATTCATGTCTTCATTCCTGGTGTTTGAATTGTATATATACATGTAACGTTTTATATTTATACGCATTATGTATCCTCTACTTCTAGGAATCATCATAAAGTATTATTTATTATTTCCTTTATCAATTAGTTATATCTATTCGTTTGTAATTTTTAATATACTATTAAAAGCGAAATATTAAGAATAAATTGTTTCTGAAGTTAAAGCTTTTAATAATTATTTAAACAATCGCTTTACCCTTGACTTTGTTCAAGTAAGATTAAAAAAAAAAAAAAAAAAAAAAAAAAAAACTATTAATTTTATTAGAATTATCACATACGATAAAATACATGTGGAAAAACAATCGCCTATTTAAAAATCAAGTATTTTTTTTTTTTTTTTTTTACTTTGCATTTTTAGACAGTATGCTGGATACTTTTTCAAAATATAATATGACATGAATATAAATTTAGATTCAAAACCCTTCCGATATTTAATTAATTAGCCACACATAAAATTAAATTATAGGCACCACTAAACATATTCAGGAACATAAAAATATCCGTATCTATGAAAATAATTATGCCAACTTTACACCTCTCTCTCTCTCTGTCTTTTTATAACTATTTCTGCATTTCTGCATTTCGTGTTAACCATAACGACAATCTCTATTACAAAAATTATTCATTAATAGTCATGTTTCATTTATGTGTATTATTAACTATTTTTTTACTGAGACATATATTTCACGAAGTGTTTTTAACATTACTTTTTCCCTTAGATATACAATTGCCCATTGCGCAGCATTAGCGCGACGTAAAACTCAACCAATCAACCAATCCTTAGATATACATATCGTGTAGCAAACATGATGCTCAGCTCTGCGGCGGACCTCGGAAGAAATGGTGCCTTCCGGAGCTTAACCTCGACCGTGAAATCACCACTACCATCAGCAGATTACGGACGGGGCACATGAGAGGTATGAAGATCATGCCCGACGGCTCTAGAACCTACGCAGAATGCAGGCACTGTCCAGGAACACAGATGGATCCGAGGCATCTCTTCAATTGCATCTCTGTTACCTCGACCCTCTTCAACATCGACCTCAACTACTGCTATGACACCCTTTACACCGAAAAAGTCGGAGATGTGGCCAGGGCTGTGCTCCATGCCTTTGGTCCCATTTGACTTGCCGAAATACTTTTTTTTTTTCTGCACTTGTCACACGACAACAACAACAACAACAACAACATGATGTCATATTCCACGGCTATAACGTCATATTTCAGAGCCATTGCCTCATATATCAATGACATAATAGAAATACTAAAAGTTTCGAAAATCTCGAGTTAACTTTTACTAAATACATTTTCTTCTTGGCAATATTGGTTTAGTTGGTTTTCGATAGTGAATTAAAAATTATTTACATATGAAAGAATTATTCTTTCTCTATGAACAATCAATTTTTACGATGTAATTTAGAAATAACTATTGATAATAACTCGAAATTTGTGTTTCTTAGAAATATATTTATCATTTTTTAATATTAATTTGTTTTTAGTTCTGTATTATATTTGTTATTTTAAAATCCATGTAGCCGATTTTCTATAATTACATGGTTTGTGAATACTTAATAAATTTAAAAATTTAAAACTTGAAGATTCATTGTTGAGAAAAAAAATAATAAATGAGTAAATAAATAGTAGATTCTAGAGTTCTTTTAAAAAATAATAACATATGTACAATATTTATTATTATTATTACTTATAAGTATTTAATTAAAAAGGAACGACTTTTTTTTACTTTCCGAACACTATAGAGAGGAAAGTATTGTGATCATGTCAAAAATCCGAATTTGAGATTTTGATGTTTCTATAGGTTTCGAGGTCCCCTGAGTCCGTTTCCACTATTTTTGCGATGATGTATGTATGTGTGTGTGTATGTATGTGTGCATGGCATGTATGTGTGTATGTCTGTGAGTGAACACGCTAGCGTCTAAACGCTTTGTTCGAATAAGCTGAAAGTTGGTACGGATATTATAAGTATTATTTAAGTCACCATAGTACGAATCCTATAGATTTTGGTGAATCTAGCACTTATAGTATTTTTACAGGGACACCAGGAAAAATTCTTTAACATTATGGCCTATGGGGCCAAATTTTTAAAAGTGCGATAGCGTCTAAACGCTTTATTAAGCTGAGCAAAAAATTTGTACACATGTTATAGGGCACAGTTGCACGAGCTGTATAAATTTTGGTGAATTTAGCACTTACAGATTTTTATAGGGGCACAAGGAAAAATTCTTTATCATTATGGCCTATGGGACCAAATTTTTAAAAGTGTGATAGCATCTAAACGCCTTATTCAATTGAGCTGAAAATTTATATGAATATTATAAATCACAGTTGCACTAACTATAAGCATTTTCGTGAATCAAGCATTTATAGATTTTTACAGGGACACAGCGGAAAATTCTTTATCATTATGATCTATGGGCTCAAAGTTCAGTAGCGTTAAATAAAACATCGTGTAACATATGGAAAAAATACTCAAACACTCTATTATGGTTTTCTTTCGTTTGTTTAACAACCCCTCTTTCTTTACTTTATCTGCAAAACTGTTAATTATTCAATGTTCGGAAAGTCGGGTGGAGTCACTCAAGATTTTTTTTTTTTTTTTTTTTTTAAGTTGTTATTTCTGGAAACACTTTACTTGATTTGACGAGAGGTTCTTCGTTTACCTAAAACTGAAGCTTAATCTTCGTTTGCAAAATAATTTACATTAAAATTGTGATAAATCATTAACGTTTTTCAATAAATATTAAAATCTAATTTTAGAAATATTCACGAAACGTTGAAAATGCCAATGTGAAAGATATTAAAAGCAAACTGCAGTATCGGTGTACCGTTATCACTTTAGAATGACGAATGTGAATTAGTGCTCTTATATGTAGATAGGGAAGTGAATTGGCCATTGCCAAGAATTGTTGGACGAACAACCAACCATACTTTTAACTTTCATTCAGCTAAAATAATCTAAAGGACTAAACATTTACAGGAACTTGATATGCTAGAAGCTTTCCATATCTATGAAAGTCATAAATTGTCAGTATATACAATTTTGCTCTACCCTTTCTCTCAGATTGTCGAAAATATTACATAAATCCACATGTTTTTGAATAATAACAGGAGACTTGGCGTTGGAATATTAAAACCCGCATAAACTACTACATCAGAAACGCCAAAGAAAAATATTTTAGATGCATACAGCTTTTTCGATAGCATTAAGCGTACCGTCTTCAGTGCAAAAAGAAGTCTGAATCTGGAGAAGTGCTCGTATATATAGGAGAGGGACCGAATTTAGTTCAACCAATAGGATTACTCCCTCCCTTTCCCGTAATCCTATTGGTTAAACTAAATTCGGTCCCTCTCCTATATATACGAGCACTTCTCCAGATTCAGAATTAATTTTGCACTGAAGATTGTACGCTTAAGGCTACCGAAACAGCTGTATTCATCTCAAATATTTTTCTTTGGCGTTTCTGACGTAGTAGTTTATTCGGGTTTTAATTTCCACATGTTTTCCGTTTACACCTATAATTTACGTAGATTTCTATGTTCCAATTTTATAATGGCCAAAATCTCCAGTTTCTTATATTCCTATTGGCTGCTATTCCCACTGTATAAATAGTTTCCCTAAGCATATAAAAGAGCATTAATCCGCATTTATCAGTCTGCAATAATGACAATACGCTAGGCTGACCATATGTCCTCGAATATCGAGGACAGTCTCCGAAAACAACATTCGTCACCAAACAATTACAACACATTGGGGAACGCCGGCTATAAACTTATTAATGTTTTATTATAATAATTTATTATATGCATAATGAATAAGCTGAAATAAGTTCTTTCAGGTGCTTTATACATAAAAATTACTAAAATTTTACAATTTAAGGTGTTTTAATTATTTATTTATATTTTATCCACGAAATTCGAGGACACCGCCATATTTGTCTACGAATTAAAAAAAATAAAAATAAAATGGCCATTCTACGATACGCTGAACGCTATTGAAACTGCAGTTTGCTTTTAATATTTTTTACATTGGTGTTTTCAACATTGTGTATATATTTATATTTCTGTTCATCATCAAGTTTAGTTAAACCAAATTTTAAATACTATTAATAACAATATTTTTTTCTTTACAAATATCAGTCATAAATATTAAATTGCGTATACATTCTATTATTTCAAATACAAATATAAGAAAGGAATAAATCTTGTTCTAAGATTTGAAAATGCAATCTTCTTTAGTTCTTCCATTTTTCAAAACCAGTACGCTGATATTTAAAATTATACCAATACTAAAATAGTTCATTCATATATTTTCTACTAGTTTTAATATTATACCAACAGAGAGGAAATATTTAATTAAAAACATTTGCAAAAGAAGAATATCTCTTTCAGGAAGGGAAATTCGATATCAACTTCCTGTTACTCATAGAATATAAAAATACGGTTGAGGTACATGGTTTGATAAGGTTTAATATCCGTTTTTAGAAAAGTACTTATTTTTGAACCTTCATATTCTCACTGGTATTTTACTATTAAAAACCACTACTCACATTTTATTGTGGAAGAAATCGTACACTTAAATTTTAACTACTCGTTTCGCTATTCTTTAGGTAAAATTTTAATTAAAAAGAACGTTTTATTTTTATTTTTAGAGAAAATTTTGAGTCAAATTCGTCTATAAAAGTTTAATAAACGATATGTTTTGAGAAGATGACGGTAGATTCCCATTTATTACAGATTTTCGCACGTAATATTTCATTTAATTAAAACGTTCATATTATAAGTAATCTTTAAAGACATTTTATAGATAATTCTAAAGTAAAATGTACGAAAAATTGTCTAGGCAAACTCTGTAATATCCTTCACATAAAAGTTATTATAGAAAAAAAAATTAATAAATTTTCAAAATTACCTTACAATAAACATATTTTCACAAAGATTTTAGTTAAGTAAATAATGGTTTTTAAAATCACCAAAGCTTTAACAAAAAAAGAAAAAGAAATCAAAATACGTTTAATTTCCAAATTTTACCTTTAAAATATCTTAGATTGAATAATATTAAAAGATTATAGATATTAAAGATTACTTTTTACTGTTAGACATTTAAATTACATTCTAAACATATTTTTCTCTCAAAACATTTATTTTTCTGTATTTCTGCAAAACATTTAAACTAATAAGAGAGTTGCATTTGCAATTGAAATGCAATTTTATATAAATGATAGTTTGCCATTTAAATGCGTGTGTGTAACGTTATTATATATTTCCTTTATATTTTAAACTTCTACACATTCCTTTGCTTATTTTAAGACAATATATATATTACTTCAGCTAAATGCGTTAAAAAAGTAAAAGGAACACCGACTATTTTGGTCTCATTTATCGATAAAATTTTATATTCCATGAAATAAAAATTAAAAAGTTTCCAATATTAATATTTATTTATTTTACCTTTATTTATTTTTATATATTTTTTGTGAAATCGGTTTAATGGAATACCTTGCTAATGTAATAATGGAATTTACATATAGCTTTGAAGATTTCATGTAAGTCTCTTTCTGACGCAAAATATGTGATTAAAAATGTAATGGTAGTTTGATATTGGCATGCTATAAATATAACATTATGTTAGTTAAAAAAAAAAATTATAGAGTTAATGAACTTAGGGTAAAAATAAATTTAAATTCTTTAGAAAAAGCATCCAATTATGAGTACTTATCGTCCCCCCCCCCCATCTTCTTTACACTTACAAATGAGAACATTGCATAATAACATAATAATTTTACATAATAATTTTACATAATAATTATAAAATAATACTCCATATCATTCATTTATGAAGATAAATAGAAAATCCTTTTTTTTTTTTTTTTTTTTTTTTTAATGCAATTCTTTATTATATAAATGTAACAGAGTTACAAATCAAAATGCCTTTTCCATTCTTCCAAGAGATTTTGTATTATATATTTGAAATACTAGAAAGATTAATTTTACGATACATATGTATACAGAAATGTATTTTCAAACCAAATTAATAACAATAATAATAGTTTATTTCTAAATCAAACTATGCCTTGTATAATCTGCAATTAATGTTTTAAGAAGCCGTTAGTCTTACCAATATTTTTTCTCAATTCTCAGTTTAAGTTTTATAAAGTTTTACTTCAATTTTAATATGCATGTATAAATAGATTCATATTTTTAAATTTATATTTAATTGTTTAATTGTTTAATATTTTATACATTATAAAGATAGCACTTCTTTGTTGAAGATTAATAATTTAGTATAGTTTAGCATTCATAATTTGTTATTTGCTTGTAACCTATAAGAAAGTAATACGTTTTATTAAATTCATATTCAGTTAACTCTAAATAAAAAATCTACTGTTGATTGGAGTAAAAAAGGCAAATTTTAAAACTTAAAAAGAATATAGTTTTTACGTTTTATTAAATTCAAAATTTAGGTTTAAGATTCCTCTAATCAGCAAACTGAAGCAATAATAATAATAATATTTATAATTATAATAATAATTAGTGATATGACTGCAAAATGTTATATCTATTAAAAATATACCTTTTTTTGCCATTGTTTTTTAAACCTTTTACTTCAACTTGTCTTTATATAATGTGACTGTCATAGATCCCATATACTAGTTTTTTTTTTTTTTTTTTTTTTTTTTTTTTTTTTTTTTTTTTAATATATATATAATAGCAGATACTAAATTACCTGAATAAGTTATTTTTCTCTTTGATCCGATGAAAAAGCTGTTACAGGAATCATAATGCCATTAGTGCAGCCATTAATGTCACAAAGTTCCATCACTCACTCTTAGATTTCTTCTCACACCAGATGTTAACTGCCAATAGAGCATGCCACAAGAAATTCTGATGATTTCTCTTATCAATTTTTTGGGGATATTCTTTCTATATAAGTAGAAATGAAAAGTAATGAAGCGGAAATTTAAATATTACCATGCCTCATTTGAGATTTTATGGGTTTTGAAGCGGTAAGAAATTTCGAAACAAGTTTTCAGAAAAGATTTTTCTTAAAGTTTAAAAGCATTATATATATTACTTTAATTAATAGCATCATTGAACATAATCCTATAGAATATATTTACTAATATGTATACTTACATCGCATATGTATTAATCGCTAATATTCTTAAGTAAATGCTGAATACAGAATGTTATGTATAAATATACAAATTTTATATGAAATACAACCCTTAATTGCTTAATGTTATTAATAAAGAAGATTATATTAGGATAAGAAAAATAATTCTTATAATCTGAAGAGAACATCATTAGCTCGAATGATATAAAAAATACAAAATACACGTTACATAATATAATTGGGAAGAAAAATAAAATAATATTTATAAAATTTTAGTTAATTACTGAATGCGTTAAAAATTTTAATTAATAGAAAGAATATTTTATAAATAAATAAAAAGGAATTTTCATATAAATGCAATATTCATGCAGTTTATATATAGTGCCATCTAAAATTATTTTTTTTTAATTTTAAACATTCTAAACTTAATATGAATAACACACGTAATAGTTATTTCATATTCGTTTAGACTATTACAAATTATTAAAGGTTTAAGAAGGATAAAATAAATGTTTTAGATAACTTATAAATTTAAATGCTGATGTATTATTATTATTATTATTTTTGTATAGAAATGTTTGTTAATAATTGTTAACTTTTTTATTGTTTTTTTTTTTTTATGATTATTATTATTGTTTTTTATATTAGGCATTAAATAAATAGTATTATATTTTTTAATGATAAATAATGGTGATATTCTGATATTCATTAAATATTTATTTTACATATTCTGCATAGTTTGTTAAAGAAATTTTTTTAAATACATAAATACAGACATATATATATATATATATATATATATATATATATATATATACAAATAATATAAATAGTAAAAAACTAAATAAATTAAATAAATTTATTGAAAATCTTTTAAACTATTGAGCTAATAGAATCAATATATTCTTTATTCGTAATTAAAATTTCACTGTAAAAGTTTTTACTAAGAATTTTTTATTTAATTTAATGTAGAAATTCTTATTAATATTTTATTTTCAATATTGTAATTATTATTGTTATTGTTTTTGCTCTTTTTATTTAAAATTCAGAGCAAATATGCATTCTTTTAAGCTAAAATTTGCTTTATAAACTATATTATACAATATATACAGAATTTAGCAACAAAAGTAAGCATTCAGTAAAATTTTTCATTTTTTGGTAAAAATTAAAAAAATGTCTTTCATTATGACCGTAACATTTACAGCAAGTATTATGGTATAATTTTTACTTATAATCACATTTAAAGCTAAATATTAAATATTATTTTCTATTTCATAATATTATCGTTCGTTTAAAAATCATAAAATACTATATTGGGTATTAAATTTTGAAGATACCTAATTGTTTCTATCAAAATAGACGTTTGTTTTCAACTCTATAAAGTAGTAAATCATTTGTTTGAAATTTTAGACGTGAAATCTTATATTTACGTATTTTTAAATCCCAAATCTGTGAGAATTAGTTTTTAACTTGTCTAAAATTTAATTAGAACGCAAACTGACAGTAGATGAAAGTAATAATAAAAGCTCATATCATTAACTTAATATAATTAACATAGCCAAAAGTAATACACTCGTAAAATGTAATATTTTAGCATCGGATATACATATTTTTTTTCTTTTATTATAATATTTCATGGATATTTAAATGTTTTATTCACACCTTGAAGAAATGGTTAATTTTCCATTGAAGTCTACAGGATCATAAAAATACAGTTAATTTAGTTGTTAGATCATCGTGAATAGACCTGTATTTAATTTTAGGATATTATAATTTTTATCATATGACGTAACATAGCTTAGATATATTTTATCAGAATAATGAAAATAAGAATAGAATTCATGTGGCTAGCTTATTATGTTTGCCATAGCAAAAGTAAAGCACCTATAATGTGTAATAATTTAGTATTGGGTAATTTTTCTTTCTCTTTCTTTTCATTCTTTTTCTTTTGTACATATATACCTTACAATTTTTCAATTAACGTTAAAGGGTCATAAAATTACAGTTTCTTATAGAAGTTAGAATACCATCGTGCATAGGAAAGTATTTCATTTTAGGAGCTTTTAATTTTTTTATCATATGAGATATCATAGCTTATATATCATTTATCAGTATTTCATATAGTATAATGCTTAATATTAGTAACGCGTTACTTTATGCAATCATTTAGTAATTGAATCACTGCTACTTTTTGAAGTAGAGTATAAGTTTAATTAAAAAACAGATAGCTGTTACAGCTCCTACACTATCTACCAACAAGTATTTTGACACTTTCGATGTTCAACGTTTTGTCAAATATATTGCAAAACTCTGTAAGAATTATCTTGAAACGTTGATAGTATAAACAACATGTTATACCTCATATATTTTAGCAAAATGTTTGCCCAGAAAAGGAAAAGGAGATCATTAAAAAAAAATTGTTTTAGATCACCCTGTAAAAAATAATGCTTGAAATTCATTTTGGCTTCAGTATGTGATTATGAGGATTATCTATAGTATCTACTTATATAAATTTTTATGAAGCAGCTACCCCATACATTATAGGAGATATAACTGTTTCTAAGAAAAAAAAAAAAAACACATTTTTAATTATAACAAGTGGGGTATTAGACACAGTACAAAGATATTTTTAGGAAACATGTTAAATATCGTACGAAATATGAGCATTTTTACTAAATAAATTTTAACTACGGATGCACATGCTTTTAAAAAATTCCATTTTCATAATTCCAGTTTCATTTTTAATAATTAAATAGCCAAAACTATTGAACTACTTATATGAAATCCCCAAGCAAATATCGTACAAATTCAAAAAGTTATAAAGAGGCAGAATGAACATAATTTATTTTCCTCTTAAGATAAAAGCTAAACTATAAGGGGTTTTACTCACATTTTTATTTTGATTAAAACAGTGCCCAATGGTAATACAGCATTCACTGATAATAAGTATAAATAAAAAAAAAAAAAAAAAAAAAAAAAAAACTGTCATCTTATATATATATATATATATATATATAAAACTGGTACTGTCGGTAACAAAAGTCTCCGAACACTAGCAAAAATTCCTATGTAAAAAAAAGTGCACTTAATACAGTTTTGTTAAATAAATCCTTGTCTAATCCTGTTTATAGACTGACTAAGAACATGATTCGAAAAGGATTTATTAACAAAAATGTATTAAGTGTACTTCTTTTATGTAGGAATTTTTGCTAGTATTCGAAGACATTTGCTACCGACTGTATACTTAATGAATATATGTGGTAGGTTCATAAAATTTTGTATTAATAATTAAAAGAATACACATAATCACATATGACAACAAGAGCACATTTTAAGCATTATTTATTGCAGAGTAAACTAAAATATTTTGATTTTTATTTAATTTTTTGCTGGTTTCCATTTCCTCTTCAATACGAAACTATTGCTGAAATACATAAAGAGTATCATATTGTTATATTCCTAATGTTTCAAGACACTATCTTTAGAATTTTTCTAGATATTTATGAAAACATCTAAATTCGAAAGTGCCCAGATTCTTGTTGATATATAGAGTACTGACACACGCACACATATCTATCTATCTGTCTATATATCTATATATCTATATATATATATATATATATATATATTAACTCTAAGTATTAAAGTTTAAATGACCTATAAATATGTCGTATGAAATTAAATTTATTTTTTCTTTTGATAATATAATGAAATCATACGAATTTTTTTTCTGCTTATATTCTTTTTGCGTAACATTTTATGCTGAAAAAGCTTTATATGGTATTATACCTACTGAAATATTAAAAGTAATATAAACAATTATAAAGTGAAATTTCAAGTCCGCTATTGGAAGCAAAAATCTTTCAAAATGTAAAAATTTTAAGTACTTTAACGTAGTTTTTAATTTGCATAAAAATCTAGCGCTCTTTGTTCTTCTGTAAAAAAAAAAAAAATCATAAAATATTTGTATATGTATTGTTATTTGTAGTTCTCATTTGGATATTTGTTATTCCTATTTCCGTAAGTGTATTATTATCAAACAAAATAAATTTGCTAATCATATATATATATATATATATATATATATATATATTCCCATAAACATGAGTCATCGACTCATCACCAGATTATGGTTCGCGAGGTTTGGATTTGTCTTGTTGGGATAATTACAGTTGATTAAACTTTTTTTTTTTTTTTTTTTTCTGTCTACTTTGTTGGCATTTTATTTGTTGAGGTAGGCATGGTTGGTCCTTCATAATAACAACGTTATGAGTCCAAAAATAATCGATGAAAAAAAAAAAAAAAAAAAAAAAAACATAAAATGGCTCATTTTCAACCAATACATAACTCGAAAGAAAATACATAATTTTATTACGCTCATGAAAATATAGTCGAATATATTAATTGTTCGAAAGCAAATAAATAATAATAATAATAATAATAAAGCAAATATTACATACCAAAATGTACTCCCCAAGTACATCGCTCCATATTACGAATGGTTTCCCAACAATTAGCCTATCAATTCAGCCAACAACCATTTATAACCATAAAAAGTAACAAACCATTTTAAAACACTTAGATAAACTATTTTTATTAAAAACGACACAAAGCTTTTCTTCATTAGCAAAAAAATTTTATTGTAACCGTAACTATAAAATTTTTTTATTGTGACCGTAACTTTAAACCGTTTGAACTTCGCTTGTTTATATATTGCTAGTTCTATGTAACGCAATTACACCTGATGATGCTATTGTTATAATGGCGAAAAGCTTTGTGTCGTTTTTAATAAAAATAGTTTATCTACGTGTTTTAAAGTGATTTGTTACTTTTTATATATATATTAATAAAATCAGACTTTTGTCTGTAAATTTGTCGGAATCAAAAAATTTTGCGATATCTTCACGTTTCACACCCCATGAAAGCCGAAAATGACTTCAGAAAATTTTGCCTGTGTGTGTGTGTCATCGTGTCCGTATGTCGCTTTTTTTGTCCGGGCATCACTTGAGAACGGCTGGGCGGAATTCAACGGCGCTCGGCAGGAATTTAGGTCTTCACCCAACTTAAAATTATATCTATCAACTTTTCAGAAATTCCTCCCCTTTCCCCCCTGGGGGGTAAAAGAATAAAACACGTTTGCCTGGGCATCACTCGAGAACGGCTGGACGGAATTCAATGGCGCTTGGCAGAAACTTAGGTCTTCACCCAACTTAGAATTATATCTATAGAATTTTTCAAAATTATGATTAGTGTTTAAATTGTGGGTAAAAAACGCCTGCGCATGCGCCATAAACACTTTTTCACTAAAACGCTTTGAATGGAAAAATAAAACATAAAAATAAATTTGTAAGTTAGACTTTTTTATTCGCGTGATTCGCACTACAAATTATGAAAAGATTGAAATGAAGTGTTGCCATCTAAGTTTCACACTTTAGTTAATTTTAAAAAACCTAATTATCGTATCGAAAAACTGTTTACACCCCAGGATGCAGAAAAATCACCCCTTGCATTTGGTACTAAATTTATAACGATAAGTCTGATATTTCTAATTTATTTTTCCCTTTTTCCGTTTTTCCGTTGCCACTTAAATTTCATACTTTAGTTATTTTTTAAAAATCTAATAGTCGCATCGAAAACCTGTTTGCACCCCTGGATTCAGAAAAATCGCCCCTTTCATTTGGTACCAAATTTATAAATATAGGTCAGATATTTCTAATTTATTTTCCCCTTTTTCCGTTTTCAGCCCAGATTCGGATACGCATTTATATATATTTTAGTTTTCGAGAAATAAAATGAAATATTTTTAATTTCATGTGATTAATATTAAAAATTAGAGAGAAAAATAAATTGTTGACCTACAAAAGTTTTTTTTTTTTTTTTTTTTTAAATCAGGAATTTGCATGTGGATAAATATTTTCATAGAGATATTTGGCATTAGTTTAATATTTTTATTTAATTAAGCAGTACTTTTCTTTCCTGCAGTAAAACAAAATTTTTGATTGTTATTATGTACCTTATGAGGTTCTTTTATGCTCTCCCCTTAATTGTAAATGATTATAATTTGGATTTTATTAAGATTTTATATTTTTATTTTGTAAATATCAGAAAAGAGTTTTTATTTTATTTATTTATTTATTTTGTGTATGGAGCAGCTTTAGTATCGGATCCCTTTGGCAAAATTTATAATTCGGCACCGAAGTAGTTCGGACGTTTCTCGCCAAGATCTTTAATTGCACAATTGAGATAGCCAATTCAGTTCATTGCAAAAATGGCTTAAAATATTTAAAGTCACCAAAGGGGTCCCATATTAAAGCTGTGCTTTTTGTATTTATTTATTTATAATATTTTCTATTAAAGACTTCCGTGGTCGCGAAATTTAGGTACAACTATAGTATTTTCCCACAGCTGAATTTGGCGATTTTTCTTTGGCGCCGATTTTAACGATAACGATGTCTTTCTGAACTGTTTGCGATATAATATGGCAGCCAGCATGCTATTTACTTTGGATTTATGATTTTATGATTTGATTTATAATTTAGCTTACAATTTTATCATTTATGCTATATGATTTATGATTTTTAGATTTATGATTTAGCCATAATCGCCAAAAATAAATCGCCAGATTCAGCTATGGGGAAATATTATAGTTGTTCCCAAATTTGATGCGTGAATTGTTTGTATGCATCTAGCACTTATTGTAACTGGATTTCACAAAATTCGAAATCCCCCCCCCCCTCTCGGAGTCGGAGGGCAATAAACATGTGTAAAAACATGTTTTTCCGTTTGAATTCGCTTTGAATTATCTTAGAATGGCGAATTTTTGTGTGTGGATATTGATTAAGTGAACGCATTATGTACATTAGTGGGATTTTGCAAAACTTCGAACTCACCCGCTGAGGAAGGGGAAGTAAGAAGTGGGTAAGTTGTGCCGAAGACAGTAGGGACCCAGACTCCTCACGTTGCGAGCGAGAATACCTCTACCAATCACAGCGAGAACTTAGGTTATTAATAAAGATATGGGATTTTGACAACTTATTTAAGTGTAATGTCCAGCGAATCGGGCAAAGCCTGCTAGTATTATATATATACGTGAAATGTTTTCTAATTTTAAACTTTTAATAGTTTTTAATCTTAATTAAAAACTTACATTGTTTAAATGTTGACCCATATAACTTTTCTTTATGGGGATAAACACACACAGACACACGCATATATATATATACTTATATATTTTTAGAAAGAGAGAGAGAGCGTAGTGCAAGGTCAGTATATATTTTTATTTTATTGTTTTTCATTCTAAATAACAAGACAACAATAAATAATGCTTTCTTGTTATTTAGAATGAAATACAATAAAATAAAAAGGTATGCTGACACATTTAACTTAAGTTAATGCCTTAAGTTGTCAGCATAAATAAAAATATTATATTATTTACATGCTTAAATAATATATATATACTACAGGGAACAGATTATGGTTTTTTTTATACACCCATCACTAATGACGTTATACCAAATGGCACTTAAGACAAAAAAAAAAAAAAAATCATTCATTTCCTTTACATAATGCCATTATGTCGAGTTTAAGTTACGTAATGTTGACTTAAAGCAATTAAAAAAAAAAATAGCATTGAGATCTTTGCATGATAACCCAACCACCCAACACAGCTGGTTTCAAACTAATAGCTTTAAGTTTCATTTGAGTCAAAAATGTAATATTATATACCTAAACACTTGTATTATTATTCCAAGCTTGAATGGGAATTTCCTCTGTCTTTGGGTCGATCTTATTATTATTATTTACAATACATTTCCCAATGATCCAGACTACTAGCTGGTTAAATAAATTTTAATAATTTTTTATAGCATATCAGTTATCTAAAATGTGAAGATAAATAATAATAAAATAATGTTCAATTAAAAGTAAAGTATGTTTTTAAAAAGTATAACTATCACGTACTTTAATTAAATGGCATGGAAACGAAATATATTTCTATGACCTATAATTATTATTATTTTTATTATTATTTTGAATCGATAAATACTTTTTTCCTTTACAGAGTTCAATCAAATATAACCAATGTTTATCAGTTATTTCTATTGTAAATTATCATTATTCACAATGCTTCATTTCTGAAAAAAAAAAAACTGCAGAGAAATTATCTGAAATAATAATAATAATAATAATAATAATGCATCGAAAACTAATTTCGTGTTACAATCTTCTTTATTTATTGAATGTAAAATACATTAAAACATAAATAAACCCTGAATTCACCGGAGAAACTCTTTTTAAAATAATAGCTATCGCTCCAAAAACTTTTTTGGAAATTTTATTAATCATAAAATTGTCTTGATAATCTTCAGAGATTATTATTATTATTATTATTATTATTATATTGACTATTAAATAAATATACAGTCGTTACTTTTTAAACTACAAATAAAAAAGACACATCATAGGCATTCATATGTACGTTATCGTAAAGCCTACCTTGAATAAATATAAACTGTATGTCATAAATTAAAATTCTATATATTTAAAATAATTCATTCCTCTAAAATCATTTTTTTTTCATAATATTTAATCAATAACATAAATGTAGGTATTCATATATGAATTTATTGAGTTTAATTTCATGAAAAGCTACTTCTTTGAAAATGATTATTCAGGCATGTTTGAAAAATATTTTTAATGCTATCACGAAAAGAGCATAAATAATTCATTTCCTGAAATAGATGCTTTTAAAAGTAGCTTTGAATGAAAGTACTTGATCATTTGAAATATCTTTTAATATATCTGTACATTTGACTTTAGATCGAATACGGCCTCCCCTGCATTCATTACACATATCAAAGATGGATATTTGATATTTTTGTAAAATTTATCGATTTATTTTTATTAGTTTTGTGTTAAAAGCCTTTTCGTGACATATCTATACATTTGACGTATAATTCAAAATTTAAATGAAACTTACAATTTTTCATATGAAAAATGGATGCATTAGATTTTAAAGTATCCATATAATTCTCGTTAATAATATTTATTTTCGTTCGAAATATATACAAAACGTTTACTTATAGTTTGTGGCGCGTTATTTCTAAATAATTTTCTTATAAAGTTAAAACGATCATGAGGGTTTAATTATTAATTTTATTATTATTATTATCTTATTCTGTAATAATTTTGCATAAATATGCACTGAAAAGCATTAATTTTGACTACACTAAAACATTAGGAGAAAACTATTTAATTTAGAAATATTATTTTAGATGAACTTTTTTTTTAAATTGTTTCATAATGACTACTTTTTAATTTTTAAATACAATTTTATATTATTATAGTTTAACAATATACTCAGAAAATACGTGACAAATGTTTTATAAATAAATTGATGAATTAAATCTTTTTTTTTTTTTTTTTTTTTTTTTTTTTTCTTTTTTTCTAGGTTTAAATGTCGAAGATTGGTACGAAATTTCAATATTCAAATATATATATAGGGGAGAACCGTGTAATATGGACCATCGTGTAATACGGACCATAGGGAAATTTATATGTTAAACACTTGGTGGTGAAACAATCTCATTGCCCTTAGTGAATATTATTGTTCTCCAAAGCAAGAAGTGACTTGTACCTGTGTACCTCTATTTGGACGATTATGAAAATGAGTTTTCAGTTTATATGATCATTGATGTAACAAGTATGTTAAAATGAAAGTATTACTTTCTACTGTTAGTTAATTGTAATATAATTTTCGCGTTAATAGTAGCAAATGTACTTATTTTCTGAACAATCTAGACATGTGTTTCATAGACGCCAATCTGCATAGCGATATATGACTGGAAACAACGTTGCTCTTTTTATACGTGTAATATGACCCTTTGACGCAGTGAAATTTTAGAGTAGCTGTTTGTAATTCATGGCTACCATTGTGCGGTAATTGTGCGCTTTTGTTGTGCCTTGATGCGCTGTTTCCTTCCTGTCTTGTTTCACAGCCTGGCGGTCATTCGCTCCAACTTTTGGTGTCCTCTTCGTAATCCAAGGGTGGCAACCTTCGGGTTGGCCAAACCGCCAAAGACAGGGCCTAAAGCTTTAGCTTTCTTTGGGAAATTTTCCCATACTTTTTTTTGTTGTTGTTCATTTTTCAGTGTTGCTGTTTTTGTAAACATGGCTTCAACTCGTCCTTCTACTTCAATTCTTGTTCATCCTGTTTTGATGGAACTTGCTAATGCGAGAGAAGAGATCGACCAAATTCTCTTTGACTCCAGCAAAATTTCTAAAGCTGAAGGCTCGAAAATTATCAAGCATCTAAATCGCCTTACTAATTTAGTCTCAAATTTGTTAGTTAGTAATATTCAAAAAGACTACGATCAACATATTTTGGAAGCAGAATTTTCCGAGGTTGTTGACCAACTTGAACTTTTGAAACAGCAAAATCCTATGTTTTCTCAAGTTGTTAAAGAAGGTTCTATCTCTATTAAAAGTTTTGTACAAGAACATATGGTCATCGTTGCCAAAAAGGAAAATGCTGCTGAAAATATTGAGCCTAAAGAAATTCTCCTTAAGAATCTCAACCCAAAGAATCTCAAGGTCGGCATTAAACGCACTAAGGTCACTAAAAACGTCGATTTCTTAATACAAGTTAATACAAGAAAAGAAATGGTGGCCATTAAAGAAGAAATTAAAAAGAATGAGACCTTGCGTAATAATGTCGAAGCTAAAGCTCCTACAAAAAGAGACAAACAAATCCTAATTTTCAACGTTCCTACAGATCTCCCGATCACCGAGATAATTGAAACTGTGAAATTACAAAATAATATAGATGACATGGTTATTACTGAAAAAGCTGACTTCCAAGGCAAAAGGGGCCGCAATGCTGTCTTAAGCCTGGACTATAAATCTTTCAACATGTTAATTAATATGGATAAAGTTAACATAGGCTGGGAAAGATATTCCTTTCACGAGTATCTAAAACCACGTCAATGTTTCAAGTGTCTAAAGTTTGGTCACATGTCCAGGTTTTGTACTCAAACTAATTTCATTTGTTTCATGTGTTCAGAAGAGGGACATGAAGGAAAAGGTTGTACCAATAAAAATATAAAATGTTTGAACAGCTTACATCACAATCAGAAGAATAAAAATACGAAGACTCACTTTAAAACTGACCATTATGCTAATATTCGAAACTGTAATATATACAAGAAAGAAATTAAAAACCGAAAGAAATATGTTAGATATAAGTGATCTTTCAGTTGTGTTCCCTCTCGTTATTGTTTCCTCAGGTTTGCCCTACCTTCCTTTTGCGTATATTGTTGTTTTATAAAAGAAATAAAAATAAAAATAAATAAATAAATAAAAAATAAATAAATATGTATATATATATATATATATATATATATATATATATATATATATTACTCTTGTTTGTGGTCCCATTCTCTCTCAAAAAAAAAAAAAAAAATGAATAAATAAATAAATAAATAAATAAAAATAATAACAATAAATAACAATAATAACATTAAATAACAATTTTGGGTTCGTTTTTGGAGCTGGTTCTTGTTTTGGTTCTTCTCTCCCATTTATTTTACCACAATTCGGCGGGACACTTCCATTAGACTTTCAAAGTCCTCCCAGCAGCAGGGGGCGAGGTGAAGATTTTGGACTTTTTTAGTCTCTTTAAATTGTTACACACATTTATATGGTAACAGAAACAAGGTTAGTTGGGGGCTACCGGTTGGGCCCTCTTTTGCTATTTTTCTTTTCTTGTCTTTTTGGGATGAATTAAGCTTATTAATCTTTTTGTTATTTTCCTTGTTTGTTGCTTTTTGGTGGCTACATTTTGTCTTTCGTCTTTTTTGGCACCTGCACGTTATAGTCTTGTTTGTCTTTGTCCGAACTTCCTATTTTTGTTTTGTTTTTCAATGCAAGTTGCGTTGAGTTGTTCCATGTTTTATGTTTTCTTATAGCTATAGACAGTACCTTCAATCTTGAGGAGGGTGGAACCCTAACTATAATTATATACGTGTAATATGAACCATGCTCTGTTGTATAATATGGACAGTGGTCCATGATAAAAACAGAGATGTTTTGATAATGCTTGGCGTACATATGTCGTACACTCAAAATCTTGAGACTATAGAATAGGCCAGAGAAGCAGGGATGATCATGTTACCTTCACATACTACCCATTGAATATAACCTTTGGACCTCCCTTTTTTCGTCCGTTAACTATTATTTTTTTCCATCCATTTCTACTATTCCCACGAGATGGACAAGTGTATGGGGGAACATGCTGGACAGTTCGTTTCACAATTCCAAGTGTGTCAACTGTTCGAAAAGGACCACTATGAACCACTTGGTACATATTACACGAACGTATGTGTAATATGGACACATAAATAAAATAATTATTTCCTGTAATTATTAATACTTCCCAGAGTGCTTTACTAAACTTGAACCTTGCAAGTATACAATTGTAATAAGCAGCCAACAAATTAAATCTTTTTATTATAATTATTTTATTTTATGAGCATTCTTGCTTAGGGGGTCCATATTACACGGATCTCCTCTCTCTCTATATATATATACATTTTTTCTTAATATAACTTACAAAGACAAAGTAATACACAAATATTTTTCGACTATATTATTCGGCTATAGTAATGTTAAACGGGGAAAAAATGAAAACTGCTTACTAAAAAAAAAAAAAAAAAAAAAAAAAAAAAAGTTTTATTAAAATGTTAAGAGTTTTCGGGAAATTAAATATTTTAATATTGTTATATTTCATTCCATATGTATGCAAATATTAATAACTTTAAAACAGTAATTTACAAAAAAGATTGATAAACTTTTTCGTTCACTTAACATTAGTAAAGCAATAATAAATCAGTAAACGATTGTAAAGTGCATAATCAAAAATAATTAAAAATATATGTATTGCTTCAAAACTAAATAAATTACAATAAAAAAATGTTTTTTTACGCAGTTTTTTTTATTATTATTATTTATTTATTTATTTATTTATTTATTCTATAACAACAGGCTACGCCCGATTCAGTGAACACTATTTTGAAATGAATCGCTGTAATTAGTGAATTCTCAAAATTGCATTAATTTTTGTCATAGGAAAAAAAAAAGAACTCTGATTATGAAAAATTTTGCACCGGGTCTCCACTGCCTTTGGCAGCGCAGGCCACTGTGCACTGCGCGTGCGCATTTATGTTCGACATACTTAATGAATCGCTATATTATCGTAAGGGAAAACATAAATCTAAAATACTAAAAAAATAATAATAATAATCTTCTCTCATCGGTGGAATAATCGGTCCGGGCCCCACCTGTTAGCGGAAGCGTATACACACGCGCACAGAGCGCGTGTTCCTTCGCCCACCGTTCCGGCCCCTCCTAATTATTTTACACTTTCAAAAATAAACGCAATCGCTTCATCGGGCGTTTAAAGCTAATAATACTAATTTTCAACGTTCTATCTGAATTTCTTTATTTTGTGCAAAAATTGAATCACGATAGCGATTCATAATCACCTTATCACATACTATTTTTTTTTTTTTAATTATACACAATAGAAACTTAGTTATAACTTTCCCAGTAACGGGTGATATTGCAGCATAAGAGCCCCACATGACGGCTGATATGCACTTAATTGTATCAGCAGAGTGTATATGTAATTTACCTCTCACATATCAAATTTTGAGCGATTATACACCTAGAAGCTAATATTTAGCCTTTTTGAAAATGGTAGAAGCAGAACAAACTGCTAAGTAATTTTTTTTACTGTTGAGTAATAAATATATTCATGCTCGAAACTTAAAATTTAAACAAATTAAACTAAATATAAAGACGCACACGCACAGGCATTTTTTTTTTTTTTTTTTTTTAAATTGTCAAAGCGTTTTTTGAAACTCTCAAATATTTTAAAATCATACGAAACCGGATTTCAATATTTTTTTTTATGAATTCAATATGTGAGATTACAAGGAATTTTCGTAGGAAATTCTCAAAGTGAAAGTTGTGAAATAGTCGAGCTGAGTTCACGTTTTAACTCTGTTTAAGTTCTCTACGAAATTTAACGAGAAGTTACGAGTTTAAAAGGAAAGCTTCGGACTTTTCGAAAGTTAATAAATCAATTAGTTTGAATAGGTTTGTACAAAACAGGTTTAAATAAACACGTAAATTATTTAGCGTATAAAAGAGAGATTAAAATCGCGCTTTGGGTTCAGCTTTGGTACTGACTTAGTTCTGTCTTCGATCTGATTAGGTTCTGTTTTGATTTAGTCCTGATCTGTGAGCAATCTAGAATGTCAGATGCAGACAGAGGTGTTTCAATTCGTGACAGTGTTCCTGTTCGTGATAGTGTCGAGCATTGACAACATTGACACCTGTTACGTCACTTCCTAGAGAGGGGTAATATTGATTCAATTACTGTTTTATATTTAACTGAAAAAGCGGCCAATAACTTTTAATAAGCTGCTAGAGATTAAGATCATTTATTGCTCCCATTTAAATAAAGAATATATTTATACTTAATGATAAGTGTAGCGAAGCAATTTCTTTTATCCCTTCAATTACGATTTTCAGTTAAAGTATTTCTGTTAATTTTTATTACATTTTTTTGTACTTTATTTAGTTACAGTCAGCAGCAAAGTTATCCGAGTACTAGAAAATATTCCTATATAAAAAAAAGTACATTTAATATTGTTTTGTTAAATTAATCCTTGTCGAATCACGTTCTTAGACTGACTAAGAACAGGATTCGACAAGGATTTATTCAACAAAACTGCATTAAGTGTAGTTTTTTTATATAAGTAATTTTACTAGTGCTCGGATACTTTTGCTGCCGACTGTATCACATATCACATATGGAGAGGTATGAAGAAGTTGCATGAGATAGATTCTCATATTGACCTCACAGATACTTTCTTCTATTGAATATAAATGAGAGCAATAATCAATATCAGTCGAAATAACTATTGCCTGCTACAGAAAAAAAAAAAAAAAAAAAAGTAAGGAAAGTAAGGAAAGTAATATTAAATTCTATTTTCTAAAATCGAACTTTGAATAATTTATGTAATGCTTAAATGTAAAACTTAAATTTTCTACTTCAATCATTGGGTAACAGAGTATAGTAGAATCTCGTACAACGCACTCCCACAAAACGAGATTTCGTATAACGCGACGAAAAACATGCGACTATTACTTATACAACGCGATAAAGTGTCTCGTATAACGCGTAAGATAAAGGAAGCATGTGACGACGTCTTTTCTACTTTCAACCTGTTCAAGATTACTTACTTTTTCACTACAGATAAGGATTGCTCTGTTATTATGCCAAAACCCGACGCTTTTGGTCTCATTGCTGAATGAAATCGTCTGCTCAACGTATGTCTCCTATAACGCGATTTCCTATACGCGGAACGTATCCCCCGCGTTATGCGAGAGTCTACTGTATTCTATATATGGAAAAACATAAAAACGTATATATTTTTAAAATTTAAAATCTTTGTTGAAAAGAGATAGTAACTTAAAAAATAAATAAATAAATAAATAAAAGAATTAATAAATATTTTAATGAATATATTAAAAAAAATGCAATAAAATAAATAGTAATAATATTAATAGTTAATCAGAATAAAAATTTAATAATAAAAAAAAATCAGAATGCATAATTTCTTTTTAACTTCCTATTTTTTTTTTCTTTGACATGTTACTGCGGTTATCTGCAAAATCATCGGTATTTAAAGAAAAAAAAAAAAAGAAAAGAAATGTAATACCAAAACATTTATCGTACACACATGTTGCTCTTAAATGCCGTAAAATTAATGAAAAAAAGAACAATTTTTTTCATTCAGAATTTTAAGTTGATTGGTTGGGTTTAACGTCACAACAGTACTGCGCTGTTGGTAATTGGCGACGTTCTGGGAGACGTTCTGGCGACGTTCGGTCCCCTTAAGGACGGTCCGGAGATGCCATCGAAACCAAAATGTCATCAAAATTTTGATCCTCCACGTAGAAGATGTCTTCTCTGCTTCAGTAACCCCCCCCCCACCCACCCCCCCAGAGGTATAATTTTTATGGGGACAGGATGACATTGTGACCACGACAGATTTTACGTGAACCAGCGACCATTATTCAGAATTTTAGGTAAAACGCTTCAAATAAAGTGATAAAACAAAGAGGTTCTGGTGTTAAAATTTGACCCCATGATATTAAGGAAGATAACTTCAGTAAATTAAAAAAAAAAAATGTACGATTACTTGCTCTGAAATATATATATAAAAATTAGAAAAATACCTTTTTGTTTTTCAGGTTTAAAGTACTTCGAGGTAAAAAGATAACCAATAGTATAAAAGCTTTGAAAGGAATGGTTGTTTAAATAGGGATCATGATTTGCATTATGGAGATGGTTATTTATTAATTTATTACTTATTTCGCCAAATTCAGAACACATAATTTTGTAATACAACGCATCGAATCTTTATTCATGTTTTAAAAACAATAATTTAGGAAGGAATTAATCGCTAGGAATTTGTATGCATTGTAAAATCACAACACAGTGGTGTTATGTTGTATCATAAAATTATTTCATTTTTTATTTATATTTGTCTACAAAAAGCCCATACAAAATATAACATTATTTCATGTTGGTATTAGAAAAATTCCAATAATTTCATGCCTTAATTTTACTACTCTACCTCTTTCATTTTACATCCAGACTTAGTCCAATCTGTAAAATCGGGGGGGGGGGGGGAAATACATTTCAGTAAAATGAAATCATGGGAAATCAGACATAATGAAAGTCACACATATGAATTTGCAACATTCAATGATCATTCGTTTCAGAGGTTTGCGAAATACAAAATCCCTTTCGCAAATCGGGATTACTATACTCTCTTAGAATTTTTTGTACGGTCCCTGCCTGCCTGGGCTCGGCCAAGCTTAACGGGTTGAATGCCATCCACCGGAGCGAATAAATCGCCAGATCACCGCATGGAAGCTGCCTACAACCAGACAGTAATCTAGTAACTACATAGAATAAGCTGTGTCCGATGATTCTTCGTTCAGACTTTATCCATCATCATCAGGAACTATATGGAACTGTAATGTTACTTCTGGGCAGCAAGTGACTGGACACCAGAGCTCGGGAATTGCAGCGTAGCGACTTCTGCTTCTTGGACACATAGCTCAACTTGCACACCACACCCTCAAAGATAGCCACGGTGGAAACGCACAGACACGCTCCTGGATGCTATGGAATTTGGAATTAGTGCACTTACTAGCTGAGTGTCGAAATAACCGGAATACAACAAAAATTAAAACAATTTTGAATTTAGGCAGGGAGGGGAAAAAAAAAGCCGCTAAAGGTAGTAGTGCACACAATAATTAAAATCAAAAGTGGAGGCCATTTGAAAAGGGGAAGGGGACAGCACTTAAGATTTAAGAATGAGAAGCTGAACGAGATAGGAACAATGAGATTATATTAAGATAATAATAATAATAATAATAATAATAATAATAATAATAATAATAATTGAATACATGAAGCCACTGAGGGATCAAAGAAAGTTCTGGGGCGCATAGAGAAAGTTTAGAAGATTTTGAAGTGGCAAGGCCTAAATACGCCTAATTGGGAGGGAAATTACTATGCGCAGGGAAGCCGAATGGAGAAAGAAATAGAGACCATCGCAATTTTGATCTACCACGGGGGGATGGTACCCTGCGTTGGTTATCCCGATGACTGCTAAACGACCCCATCGAGCACTTGACAGTGAAGCACAAATTAACAAGGAAAAGACACCGCCACACCATCGTTAAAAAAATGAACAAAAAAATAAAAAAATAAGTAAAATAAAATAAAATAAAATAATAATAAAATAAATAAATAAATTATTTAGCTATTTAATGTTTGAAGATTGTTGGTAGATTATTATTAGAAAATAAGAATTGAGGCTTACTAAGTACTGTAGTCTAAGTAAGAGGAAGCTGAATGTATGGTAGCTTAATGAAACAGTGGGTTCTTGGTGTACTGACCAAATTGCTATTGCAATGACGAGAGAGCACAGTTTTGTTGTTTACTGATTTTTTTAGAGTGAGAAATTAACTTTCTGTGAATTAACAGTAGTAATACTGGAAGGTTAATTGGAACGGACTTTAGCTTGAGTTTGCTGGAAGTTCTAGTTGTTCTGACATTACGACAGAAG
Organism: Salticus scenicus; assembly: GCA_963930645.1. NCBI lineage: Eukaryota > Metazoa > Arthropoda > Arachnida > Araneae > Salticidae > Salticus > Salticus scenicus. The sequence continues at coordinate 150,124,539 of OZ005656.1, forward strand.
GTTAACTAATTTTGATTCACTTTAACGGTATTTATATCTTAAGAGATTAACAAGGTTATTAGAAATTAATTTAAGAGAGATAGTTGCATTTGATACCTGAGAAAATTTATGGTAAATGGTTAAACTAAGCTGAATCAAGTGTAGTTAAATTTCTGGTAAGTATTAATGACTAAAATCGTAAAAAATAAGTAAAAGAAAATAAGCAATTAAATAAATAATTAGAATTATGCAAATAAATAACAAGTGTATTAAAATTGGTGCGGGTCAAAACTTGTTGAGTACCAAGAAGAAAAGTGGCAGGAAATAGTTCAAGTCTTAACAAGGAAAGTATTACCCCTACAATTGAGAATAGAAGTGCGTGTCAAAACTAGATGTGTACCAAAAAGACAAAGTTGCCGGAATTGTATGCTGTGCGACCTGTTATGTCCTGCACTCTGGAAATAATATTGTACAAATCCGGTAAAGGTAATTAACATTATGGTTGCTTTTTGAGACGCATTCAAACCTGTTACATTAAAAGAAGGTACTGATTGTGATCAGAACTAGATCAGTACTAAAAATAATAGGTTAGGTAGGAATTATTCTTTGTGATGAAATTACTAATTATGGACTAACAATAGTTAGGTCCTGAATGTTTTAAGAATAAACCTGCTGAAGAAATTGTCATTATGGTTGCTTTCTGATCACCAACTGCGTCAAGGAACTTGTTATCCATCCTACATTTTATAAAAGAACTATTCTGCAAAGGTAAAAGTCAACATGGCTGCTTTTTGACCACGCCATTCATACACTAATGGAAATAATATACTATACTTCCTTATACCTTGTAAAAGGAAGTAAAACATTAATAATAGTGATGTGACTGCATGAATATGCATGTTTATGTTCGTTTCAACTGCGTATGATAAAGTATGCTTATTTTGTCTTGTTTTACAAAATAAATGCTTGAATTTCCGTAATTCTTCCTAAAATTCCCATCGAATAGAAGAAGTAAAAATACTTGTAAATTAAACATTTTTTCATAAGCTTCTAACCTATACAACGGTTCTCTCTAAAAGGGAATAATTATACAATAAAAATCTGTTCAATCTTCCCTACCGAAATGAGTGAAATTAATTACATGTTTGCTATTTAGCAGAGATTGCGTATCATTCATATTGATCTCCATGCTAAGAGAGAGATTACTCTGATTACTGTTAATGATAAGGCAATGAGGAAGGGGGCCTTGAGTGATAGAAACTGCAAAGACAAGAACGACAAGTTATTAATTTGATTAAATGTGTTACTTAAGGCAGATTGTTGTAGGAAAGTTGCACCATTTACAACAACAAATGCCTTGATTGTGGACAACGATAGCTTATATCACCTTGAATTATATTAACTGAAGCAAAAAAGGAAACACTGAAACTTAAAAGGAAAAGGACTAATTCTAAGTTAAACGTGTTATGTAGTAGCTTATTGTTATTTTGTAATTTTATCTGGCCATTTTTTTTTTCTAATTTTAATATTACTTTCTTTAATTAATTTTTTTTAGTTATTTTTAAAAATATTTTATTTTTCTTATTCTTTAGTTATTAGATTCGGAATATTCACGCTTATTACAATAATATTTGTATACAATAAAATTTAAACAATGCCATTTAAGTGCAATTATCATTGTTAAAAATTTAATTACAGTTATTATTAATAACTATCTATCCTGCCTCTGTGCGCAACCAAAACAAACTTGAAACAAATTGCGCAAAAAATCCCTCTTTGTTTTTATTACATCTGTTGCATTAAGTTAAAACGTAATAACAAAATAGAAATAGAAATGCATAAAACACGAAAGAGTTCAAAATTATTCAGCAACAGTTTGGTGGAATGTTAATATTTGGACTTTTTATAATATTCTGTTGAGTTTTGCGTAAACTCGCCTAGCTATACCTTAAGTATTATGATATATGTTTTACCTAATTTACTCTGCTATAACCATGTTTAGAATACTCTTTTTTTTTAAACCTATTTTTATCAAGTACCTGTTTTGTGAAATATCTATTTTCATTGCGGGTATAAAAACTCAATTTCATCTAGAACATACAATAAAACAAAATAAACCCAGGTTTCAGAACATTTCAATAAACAAAAAACAGTGGCACTTCTACACCGCAAGATGAACTTTACGTTGAACATAAAAAGCTCAATAAGGGATATAAGCATAAAAATTTTAAATATCAAGAATACTAAAACTATTCTAAAATATTTTAAAGCTGTTTTACGATAAAGCTTGGAGCAGATATAAATTATGTCTTTTTTTTTTTTTCTTCAAAACTAACATACATATTTTAAGTTTAATATGAATTATACATTTAAATTATGTTGCACAATTGTTTTTTCACTTTTTATAATTCTAAATGTACATAAGTGACTTCTTACTCAAACATTTTAAATAAAAATTAAAATAGTGAATATTTAATAGGAACCATCAACAATTTTTAAGATTCTATTTTTTTATATATGAAAATTTGGAATAAAGACATTTTCTTATTTAATTAGTTTTATATTAAATGATTTCAAATTATATTATAATTATAACTGTATTTAAACTTTTAATTTAATTTTTATATATCTATCCAGTCCTCGACTGAAACAAACAGATGCTTTAAAAAAATAAAAATAGAAAAATAAAAAAAAGTTAACAGTTTAATTTAATTAATATTAAGTTGACAATAATGAAACGGTTTAAATGAGATAAGAGTTTTTATTTATTTATTTATTACTTTCTTCTATATGTAATATAGAGAAAGTATTGGATTCGCGAAAATTTTCGAAGTCCACTTTTTGATGGATTTACATGTTTTGGGATGTGGAGAACACGAATTAATAGTTTTTAGAAAATGTCTGTCTGTCTGTCTGTATCATTTTTTTGTGAACGCTGTATCTCACGAACCAATAAATGAATTTTAACCAAACTTGGTATTTAGTTGCAACCTGACATAAACTGGTGCTGATTAGATTTTGGGATCAATCGCTCGATCGCATTTTATGCAAATTTTTAACATGGCAGCATAGGACAAAATTCCGTATAAATGGGCATAAAGAGAGTTATTTTACACTTGTGATTGTAAAATTAATATGAATTATTGATAATAGTAGTAGTTAGCTAGGAAAAAAAAATTGTGCATGTGGGGGCATCGGTGCCCCCCCCTGGGGGGGAAGTAACCCCCCGGGGAAGTAAATTTTCAAGATGGGTATCTTTCGAAAGGTCTCGTCAATACCTTTAAAACGAATGGTTGAACTATAAATCTGCGATAATTTAAAACAAAGTTATCGATTTTTTTTACTTTTAACAAAAAAAAAAAAAAAAAAAAAAAAAAAAAAAAAAAACTTAGAAAAAAAATCGTACTTTTTATTTATTTATTTATTTTTTTTTTTTTTTTAATATTGTTACTGATTGAAAATGTATAGGTAAATATAGAAGAAAGTTTTGTGGTGGCCACAACATACTAGTTTTTAATATAAAATAACATTTTGAGTAGTTTAGTTTTAGATAAAGAACCAACCAATAAATTGTACGAATTGTAAATTTTAAAAATATTTATCATTTATACCTCTTTTTGTATGATTTCAAAAATTTCAATTTTATAATGCTACCGTTTTAATATTTTCAAGATATTTAATAATTATATCAGTAGACAACTACTTTAGGTGAATAATTTAAACACATTAATGGGCATAACTTATAGAGTGTTAATATACAGTGTAACATAAACATAACAGAACGCGATTAAAAATTCAGTAATTAAAATAAATAAATATATATATAAATAAATAAAAGTATCTCAAAAACGTGTAAAAATTTTAATTTTTAAAATAATAAAAATTTTAATCACACTCTACCTACATTCTCCAATTATTCGAAAATTTCAAGCTTATCAATAAATTTTTGCAATGATTAAAAAAATACAAAAACACATAGAAATACAGTCGATCGTCATCATTGCAAATACCTATACATACCTATACCCATACATACCTATACATACCTATACTTACCCAGATAGCAAAATTAGTTTGCTGCAAACTTGCAGCAGTCTTGCTTTGCAAGACTGCAAACTTGCAACAAGTTCACCATGACAAGTTTGCAAGTTCATAACAAGACTGAAGCAAGTTAACGCAAGCTCCGAAGTCACCAGACGCCAAATTTGCAGCTAACTTGTCGTGCAAGTCTTATTCTTGTCATGTCAAACTTGCAGCAAACTTATTTAAAATTGGCAGAAAAGTTTAGGTTTGTCATATCAAACTTGCTGCAAATTCACTGCAACTTATTAAAAATTTTTATTTTTGTCACATCAAGCTTGCTGCAATTTCACTACAAATTAGAAGAAAATTTTATTTTTGTCACATCAAGCTTGCTGCAATTTCAATGCAAATTAGGAGGAAAATTTAGTTTTTTCACATCAAGCTTGCTGCAACTTCATTGCAAATTAGGAGGAAAATTTAGTTTTGTCGCATCAAGCTTGCTGCAATTTCATTGCAAATTAGGAAGAAAATTTAGTTTTGTCGCATCAAGCTTGCTGCAATTTTATTGCAAATAAGTAGGAAAATTTAGTCTTGTCATATCAAATTTACTGCAAATTAGAAAAAATTTCTTTGTTATATCGAAATGTCTGCAAAGCATCAATCTTGCTGTGTCACACATTATATGTACTAATTTCACTTTTTTTGACACCTTCAATTTTATACATAATACAGAGTTTTTATTTATTTAAGCCAACTTTATATTTTGGGTACTCATTTGATTGATATTTTGTGCCAAAACAAAAGCTCTTCCTAAATTTTATGAATGACAAATAACATAAATATTGAGCATCAACATGCGCTACAAGAAACGAAGATCTGATTAGTCCCCCCCCCCCCCCAAAAAAAAAAAAAAAAAAAAAAAAAAAAAAAAAGTTAAAATAAAAATAAATTATGGTAGTGGTGGGTATTGTTTACATATATATATTTTTAACTCTGAATTTGATATCATCCATAAGCTGATCCGATCATTTGTTACAAATGTTAGGATGGGTGTTATGAATTCATAAATTTAAAAATTATATTATAGTGCAGGCAAAGCAGGTTTTTTTTTTTTTTTTTTTTTTTTTTTTTTTTTTTTTTGTCGCAACTTATAGATATTCGTCAAAATTTAGTAAAAACATAGTTGTAACACTGGAAATGAAGATCCATCAATGAGCCATTTCCTCCTTTTTCTTAACCCATAAATGCCGGGTTACTTTTAAATCAATTTAAAAATGTTTTACTTCATTCCATTTTTTATATAAACTATAGGTAAAAAACTTTAAAGCTGCAGAACAGTTAGGTTCCTCCTCTTATTCTCTCCCCATGCTATCCTTTGGTATTCATGATATGGGATTTTCATTCAAAAATGAAGTTTTTCAGATTGTTTTTTGAATGCCAATATGTTGTCTTTTGACCTAGTGAACTCCTCCCCCCCAATTTATTTGAATATTTTATTTCATTAAGTAAATTTATGACTAAGTTTGGATCTCTAAACGAAATATTTATTTTTTCAATATTAAAAAACATTTTTAAATGAAATATTCTTATAAAAACAAAGCAATGAAAATCCCATAGGATAATATGGGAAGAAAGCCTTAAGTTAACACTTATTACAAAACATGGAGGCAAATTGTAAGCATATTCAATAGTATAAAATTTTGTCTCTCTGACAATTTCAATTTAGTGCAATCATAATAAATGTTTATTGCTTGCATTAAACTATATATAATATTCAGTTTGTGAATTATCCAACATTTTTATGCTACACAAACTATAGCTTAAAAGGGATTCTAAATCTCTAAAAATACACAAAGGAAAATTTTAGTAGAGGATATGTAAACTCTAAATTTTCAATTTATTCCGACATTTTAGTTTGAAAAAATCAATTTGTTTACACACAATATTAAATTGTCATATATAAATATCTACTAAATAAACTCTAAATTTTTTTATAGTATATTTATTACTCATCATTAAACAAATCCTAGAACTCTTTTCTGAAATAAATTGCTATAAATATCTAATTATTTACAAATTTCTCTTTGATGTAATTGTATATTGAATTATTTGCATAATTCATATAAAACATTAAGGCTGCTTATTCTTTCTTGTGATTTATCTGTCTCTAGTCACTAAATCCCATGTAAGTCTATGACAAAATTTATAAAATTACTCATCTTTTATTTTCGTATTCACATTCAGAAAATTCACAACCAGTAAATAGTACTTTATATGCAAAAAATAATTTTTTAAAATTTCAATATTTCATTTTTCACTAATGCCCTTAATGAAAATTCACAGTTTTAAACTCAAAATTCAAGTTTTAAAGTTTATATAAAGCAAGTACTAATTCTAACAGTTGTATGCTTTCAGAATGTAAAAACTGAATTTAAAAATAACAAATAAGTAATTCTATAAACAATTTAACTAACAGAACATGTGCTTTAAATGACCTTCACGGTCTGTGTGTTCCCTTAAAGCTTTTAAGGAAAAGAAATAGATAATAAAACAGACAGAAATAATATATATAAGATAATTAGAAAAATAAAATAGATTTAATACATGAATTACTTTAGATTAATCTAATCATATTTGTGATTTTAGTAAAATATTTCCTTTAATGTTGCAAAATGAGGAAGAGAAAAAAGAAAAAATGCGTGGTAAAAATACACACGTTAGTATGCACTTTCTAGACTAGATATATATATAAATACATTTGAAAAGATTTTTCAAAGTGATGATTTTTATTCTACATATTGATACTGTGTTTCTATGTTTAATCCTAATTTTAAAGAGTTTTATAATTAAACAAAAAAACACAGTTTGGCAGTTTTTCAGGAAATGCACAATCACATTTCTTCTAAAGATTAAGTCCCTTTCAAATTTTTTTATATTAAGTGTACATAAAATCAAGACTTATTTACATTTCACAATTAATTTAAGTTCATGTATAATTAAAAAAAAAAAAAAACTTCAGGCAGTTTTGCGTTGAATTATTTATGATTCGAATGAAATACGCTAACACTGTAACATGGAAAAGAAAAAAACATTTATTGAAACTCATTTACAAATTTAAATTTTATTACAATTCACATGTTATTTACATCTTCTGTGTTCTTCTGCATTTGTCTTTGCTTCCTGAAAAAAAAAAATACTTTAAGAAATCTATTTACAGTTACAAATAAAAAAAAGTGCTAAATTAGAAATCTTCAATTAACAAAATTGCTAAGAGGTTAAACACTGACTTGTTAATTGTATAGAACATATCTTTTAAAAATACCACATTTGCATTTTCAAATTTTAAAATGATTTCTGTTTTTGAAATGGATAACACAGATCAATTTATTTTCCTACAAATATTTTTTACCCTGCTTTTTTTTTTTTTTTTTTTTTTTTTTTTTTTTTTTTGGCAACACATTTATTTACTTTTGTATCCCCACAAATATTCTACACATACACAACACACTCAGGGGTGAAACTACCTAGCTTGCAAAAATCCTGAAAACTATTCCTTGCATGTAGATAGGGGAGATTTATTAATGATATATCATATGGCTACCTATATTAAGTGATATTTGAAGACTTCATAATGCATTATAAGGCAAATTAAACATTCAAAATGAGAAATTTCTGTAAAAACAAAGTATTTTAACATTTAATTCAAAGACAGTAAAAATGTCAAAAAACCCTGAATTCAGGGGTAGCCCCTGAAAAGTTTCACCTCTGACACACACACATATATATATACACAGTATACTCTCCATATTTTAAAATCATAAGGACGGGGGAAAAAAAATCAAGATAGAGTTTGTAATACAAGATACACTAATAATAGCATTTACACACAGAATTATTGGTTTAAAAAAACAGTAATATTTATTTAGTTAGCATTCTCTTGAAAATCCATAGATAATAGAAAATATTATTTATTTTTACTAAAATAAACAATATCAGTTATTGTAAAACTTCACTTGTTTTTTAAATATTAATCAAGATGTTATTTAAAAATGGCATAACTTATTTCTTTCATATTGCCATTTCACTTAATAGCATATTTAGATTTTATGAACTTAATTTTATTATGATTAGGTTTAAGTAAGATATTTACATTAGTTACAAAAAGAAACAGAAAGCAAAAAATAAACATATGATTAAATTGCCATGATAATATAACAAAGTCTAAATAGATTATTAAATAACTATAACTATTTATTTATTTATTTTTAATATGAATAATTTGACCAGCGTAAATTTAAAGGCAACACTGAAGTAGGTTTCATATAAAAGCTTATATTTCCATTTAATATTTATAAATTGAATTATATTAGTTTTAAAATATACATTCAGGTAACAGTTCTTACGGTTTTTGATGTATATTTTACAGATTTAAAATCGTAAAATTGTGTTTTGTCAATTTTCATTCTTATTCCTGCATTCGTGAATTTCAAAATGATTAAATATCTAGAAAAAATTAAAAATGAACTTTATTTATTTACAAATTTTACAATCTGTCTGAACGATTTGACAATAGGAAATGCGATAAGTCAATCACTGAACCAGAGAAATATGGCGAGAAGTTCCAGTGTTGGTGCGAAAAGAAAATACCAGACATCCCTCAAATTAAGTCGAATGATTGGTTACCCTGGCAACTGGACAGTACCTTCGTCAGTTCCAGGGTCGTTCTTATCTCGGTCGAACAGTAGATATACTAATGATAGGTGGTGGTTCCGGAACACCCACTTCTTCCTCATCATCATATGGCAGAGAAGAAATCAACTGAGACACAATTTTATCATCTGTTCACAGCCCACAGACTTTAACGTTAGCATCTAAGTCAGCAAAATCTTTAAAACTTATGTTTTTTTGGAAAGGTTTAGCGAATTTGAAATTTCCACTCATTCTTCACATTGTATTTCATCATCAGGTTCAATGCCAGTTTCCTATTCCTTGTATGATTCAATTTAATTGTCTACATTTTTCACAAAGTTAACTTTTCTGAAACAGTTCTTTTGTGTCAAACAGCTCTAAGGTCAGTCAACCATCCTCATACGATCCAGAATATTTATTGGTGCAATTTCCTGTTTCCTAAAAAATAGCATCTGATTTTTACAACCTCCTTCTGTAATGAACTTCGGTGCCATTCATGTTGACAGCTAACACTGTTACTCAATCTTTACCTTGCCTCCATGGTATGCTTCTCCACTGAAAACTGCAATTTCGCCTAACAGTGCTTTAATGAAAATCCTCATCTCTTTTAAAATGTTGATAAGATGAATTCGGGGAATAGTTTTTCAAACGATCAGGAAGATTTTTAATCTATTCTGAACAAAATTCATCGCTCACTGATTGGTTCGGTTTTCTAAAAATTATGTTGTGTTTTTTAAAGTTCTTTAACCATCCATTACTGGCTTTGAAATCCCTATACCCTAGTTTTTCTGCGAACTGTTCGGCCTTTTCTTTTAACACATTGCCTCCAAGAGAGATATTATGAGCTCTGCATTGTTTAAACCATTTTATGAGGCATTCTTCTAAATCAGGATATTCAGCCATTCTGATCTTCTTCGCAGCTTCTTTTTCCTGCTTGAAAAGTTTCTCAGTTTTGTTTCTGTTTTTCAATATTATTAATAAAAACGATGCTGGAATTTTGAAATCTTTTTCGATTTGTTCTTTTTTTCCTCCTTTATCTATGGCCTCTAAAATCGCTATCGTTTATTCAATTGTCAATAAAATTCAATTTTTATTTAATGAATATGGAAATTTTCATTTTTGAAACAACTGGCAGTGATTCTCAGACATGCTTTTCTCCGGCCAACTAATCCATATGTTTGAGACATTAGCGCACACTTATACAAACCCCTTTTCCCTAAAATGTGACTCATAAGTCTCTTGTACATATGTCATGTTTCTATTAACAACGACTGAACTGGATCTTAAGAAAAAAAAAACTGAGATTGGCATTGGTCAAAACATGTGCGTGTTTATCTGATTCACCACAAAACTTATTTTTATCCCTTTGTTTGTCGTTCAAATGACCAATAGAGTTATTTGGGTCTCTCAGATAGATAAGGGGCGCGAGAGGTTTTTGGTAACATACCTTTTCAACAAAACTGAATTAAAAAAAAAAAAAAAAAGACAAGATTTTGAGTGAAAATTCTTCAACATAAGATTAAAAATTTACTTTGGATGAATATGTAATATCACAAGAAAAAATAATTTTTCGACACATCAAGGTTTTAGAGTTATTGAGAGTACACTGTATATATACTTAAATGTAAACAAGATATTTTTAAAATTATGTTCAAAATGAAACAGATCTTTGACAAATCTGTTTCATTTCGAAAGCTAGTCTTTCATAGTATGAATAGACCACTTGAATACTAGGATGTGCTCTGCTGTATTTTCTCCCGGAAAGCTGATATTTATTTTCTAATTCAGAGTTTCAACTCAAATAGCAGAATGAAATTACCTGACTTTTCCAGACATGTTCTAAGAAAATTCCAGCCTAGCCATAGTGATGCTGCTAGTCTTCCAAAATCCTGGGTTCCCGGTACCCATGAGTTTAAAAAATCTGGGTCCTTTTTTTCAAAAAATGGGTCCTCGCATAAATGAATTTGTACATTACAGATATAAATTAAAATTTTATCCTATTGTAGACAAAAAACAATTTTTTAGGAATTTTTAACCAGCCCTTTTTGAGATTGTCTTAAACTAATATTATGTAGAGATAGTTGCTGTTAAGAAACAACTGAAAACATTTAGCTCAATGTGCTCTGGAACACACACAAAAAAAAAAAAAAAAAGAGAGAGAGAAAATATAGTATAATATCTAGTTATTATCATTATTTTAAATTAGAAACATTTTTTAAATTTCCTCGAAATTACTAGCATTAAGAAAACAAAATGAGAAAAAGGTTTTTTTTTTTTTTTTTTTTTTTTTTTTTTTGAGAAATGAATTTTTAGATAAATAGATTGATTACAAAATTTAGTTACACATTCCACTTCAAATACAGCACATGATTCATTATCCAGCAATCATGGGACCGACCTGATTCCGATTATCGGAATATTCTGGATATTGGCCCCTGCCAAAATTGGAAATATCACGTCTGCAAAAGCTACCCCAAGCCCCCCCCCACCCTCCTTTCACAAAATAACTTACCAATAAGCTATACTGATAACTTAAATAATGTATTAGAGAAAAAAATAAAAGAAGTGTACTAACTTATCTGTAAACAAAATTACTATAATAATAATGACATTCTGACATTAGCAAAACTATTTTATTTTTTGCTTAACACAGCAAACATAAATTTTTTTTTATACTTAGTTTTATAATAATAAAATTTCTTGAATCTTAATACAGACATAATGTCATGTTCCTGTAATTACATTCGTTCATCCGTTCTATTTGTTTTCGTTTTGTTTCGAACGCAGCAGGGTGATGCAATTCAATGTTCCGGCACTTTTAACAGTTAACTTTTTTGTACAGGGCCTTCGTTTTTGTGTTTCAGAACTTTGTTTTCATGCCGACCACTCGTGTGTGTTTATCCTATTGGAATTAGAAATGTTTTTGGATTCTTTGAAAGAAGGGTTTTGCGACCATTTTTTGAATTTCATTCATATTTCGGCTAAGCTTTGATAGAGGACACCCACTGGTGATTTATTTACGTAGTGACGCGATGTGGCATATCGTACACTTTTTACTAATAATCTTTTCGCATCAAAACTTCGTTTTCTAGTCTCAGAGTTGGGACTTTGTTTTTGATTTTGCGGCGTCCGCTTGTTTGTGTTTATCATATAGGATATGTTATTTTTCCTTTATGGTAAAATGAAGTTCAAAAGATTTTTTTTTTCTTCTTCTTTAGAGCAGAATGCTTTAAAATTATAAAGAACATATTAGTTTTAAAAAATAAATATATTTTAAAATTTACTTTTCCTTTCTTCCAATTTAATTTTATTTTTTTTCCAAGAATGAAAATTACGCGTCCCCGGGGACCCGCCATAATAAATTTTCCGCGTCCTGCCTCCAACTTTTCGTGTAATTTAGGTGCTATAGCGCATAAAATTGCTGCATATATTGTGCATTGGTTGTATTGAAGGCAAAATAAGTATGGTACCACTTGAACACACAAAAGTTACATGTTACTTTGACCTAAGGACAGATTGCCCTATATGTGGGGTCTTTCTGAGAGGTCTTGTTTTGAAAAAAAGGCGGAAGCTAAGAAAAAAGAAGACAAAAATGACTGTATGTTGGAGGAAAAAAAAAATTTTCTTTTTTTTTGGCAATCATTGTATGAAATTCTCTGGCTTTTCCACATTCTGGCTAAAATATTCAAATTCCTGACTTTCATGCTCAATTTAAAAATTACCTGACTATTTCAGGTTCTCCAGGTGTAGCATGGCAACAACATAATTTATGAAAGGTTTCTATACATATGTGTGAGCTTAGCTCTATACAAAAAATAGCCATCATTGTCTAAATGAAATCTTAATTGTAATTTTATTTTGAAAAATTACATTTTTCACAATTTTACAAAAAAGAGGACCCTAGACAAAAATGCTCAGAAGAACTTTATTTTCACACTAAGTTTAGATTCACAAAATTATGTATTGACATTTCACAAAAACAGGACCCTGTTTGAAAAGTCTGTACAGACCCCTGATTATACACTTTACTTCCCCCAAACCTTGTTTGGGCATTTGGACATATTCTGCACCTTGATGACAGTTATTCTTTTAATAGCAGGAGACTTGGCATTGGAATATTAAAACAGGAATAAACTACTACGTCAGAAACGCCAAAGAAAAATTATTGAGGTGCATACAGCTGTTTCGGTAGCCTAAAGCGTACCGTCTTCAGTGCAAAAAGAATGACTGCACTGAAGACGGCACGCTTTTTGCACTGAAGACGGTACGCTTTAGGCTACCGAAACAGCTGTATGCACCTCAATAATTTTTCTTTGGCGTTTCTGACGTAGTAGTTTATTCCTGTTTTAACAGTTATTCTTTGTCAAATTGCACAACAATATAAATAACTCTACTTAATTTGGCCCAGTGGCAGAAAGTTTTGTAGCAGTCTGCGATAGGCTTTTAAAATTTCATAATCTGTCTGCAAAATTTGCGTGTAATCAGAGGTGAAAATGGCTTACACTCAAAAAGCCTGAAAGCTGATGGGGGTAGGGGGGTTAACATCAGTGGTGATCTCGTGCAACAATACACGAATACAATTTTACTACAGAACAATATAGTATAAACAATTGTATTCATCCATCTCATTCAATTAAATATTTAATAGCAATGTTTGACAACACAATATAAATAATTATACATAATAAAAGTATTAGTTTTAGTTTTGATACAGAAATTTTTATAAGTGAATTGTTATCTGACAGTTACGGACACATTTTTTTTATCAGTGCAGGCAAAAGCTGTCCGCAAGCCTTTTTTTTGTGTGTGTGTGTGTTCGCGACTATGTCGCCCTGTTGTGATGTTTCTGCTGCTGGGTAATTTGGTATCTATAAAAAATATCAATTTTTGACTTAACACATTCGCTGCTGATCTTACGTGACTGCCATTTGGAACAATAGTGAACATCATGCTACTGGAACATGAGTGGCAGCGAATGCATTAACCACAATAATTGAGCAAAATAAATTACCTTCGAATTTTTCTCACTTTGGCTTGGTTGAGCTAGTCGCCAAAAGCCTCTTTGATTTTAACGTCATTGGCATCCACCTTATGGCATCTTTGACAAGCATCTATAAAAACACACAGAAGTATAAACACGCAATAAAATCATTGAATAGAGTTGTGGACCAACCTGCAAGTTGTTCCAAATAGAGTCAAAATCAAACTCAATTATAAATCTTGTAATTTCGCACTGATAATTTTTTAACATTTACAGAATTTGACATTTCTAGAACACATTTCATATTTCTAATTACGACAAGAAAAAAATTCATCTCCTAAAAAGTATAGGCATTAGAAAAAAGTATAGGTATTAGGAAAAAGTATAGGCTATAGATTATAAGTACTAGATTTTTTTTTCTTCAAAAAAAAAAAAAAAAAAAAAAAAAAAAAAAAAAAACAATTACACCAAAAAATTCATCGCCAAATAATGACAAAAATTTAAAAGTTTCCAAGGGGGTCATATACGAGTACTAAAGTTGTAGAACAAAATGATCTAGATATTATAAATTTCTTTCTATTCCTAAAAAAAAAAAAAAAAAGAAGAATTTTAAGCATAATATTTTATTTAAAAAAACAAAAGAATGTGGTATTAAATATTATGTATTTTAATTTGACATTAAATATGGGAATTTCTATAATATTTTTCTGCGCTTTTGTTTTCTGTTGTACACTAATAATATTCCTATTCAGCGAAATGCCTCACAGGGGTTAATATGTAAAGTGATCCGGGGGTTGGTGAGCAGAGTAATCAGGGGGCAGCCTTCGATAGTATATTTAAAAAAAAAAAGCCAAGATACACGCCTGCAGGGTCCCAACTACCCATTTGCCAAGTTTTGTAGCTATGTGATCAGTAGTCCAAGCACCAGAGTGCAGACACACACACAGATACTTTATTCATATAGATTTTCGTATCTTTAAAAAAAAAAAAAAAAAAAAAAAAAAAAAAGAGTAACTGATTGAAAAATTTTAATTTATAATTCAGTCTTATTAACTCAGTAACTACTAAAATATCTTAGCACCAGAGTTGGATAATATACACGAATATCCAAACACCATTCACGTAAATTTTTTCTTTTGCAGAAATTTTTTTTTTGGCATTATTAATCAAAAAATAAAAATAAATTCGCGATTTAAAACAGTTTCTCTCAGGAAAAGGTCTAACCAAATTAAGAAAGTGTTTCTTGTTCAAAACTAACGTTAAAAAAAAAAAAAAAAAAAAAAAAAAAAAAGAAGAAGAAGCAGTATTTAAATTTTATTATATAAAAACTATTTAATGGCATGGCTTAATGTGAAAGAATGAAAAATAAATAAAATAGCGATCTTTACTAAAGAATGCAGGATGAAAAGAAAAACACACAAATTAGATAAAATTTAATAAAATAAAGCAGAAAATTTAACGGAACATTCCAAAACAAATAAATAAATAAACAAATAAAATAATTAATTTAAGAAATTCAGATTCTAAAATTAAGAAAAGAAAAGAAGGAAAAAAAGAAAAGGAAAAAAAAAATCTATGCACACCTGCAAGATCAAAGCTATGCATCTGCCAATTTTTTATAGATCTGTGATCAGTGACCATCATAGCGCATACAGGCACACATAAAAAAGACATTAGGAAAAAAAAAAATTCTGGCACTAAAACAATTTTTGGAAATTTATCAAAATTTTATTTTGCAATTTAATCATCATTTTTAAATCTTTTTTTTTTTTTTTTTTGTAAGTTTTTTTATTACATCATTGTAAAATGAAGTATAAGTTTTAATTTATCAATCAGTTGGAGAAACCAACTCTCTATGTGAACATCTCTACCGAAGGTAACAAAATCCCTAACGCTATAAAAATACCTAAAACTCCAAGATATGTTCTCCAAGGATCGCATGCCTTGAATCGTTTACACAGCGGAACTCCCCTTGTACTTAGTATGAGAGAAAATTAGAGGGACGTTGAATATTCCCTCAAATAACAAAAAATCCCTATATCAGGGCATGCTTTACAAAGGCAGCATGACCTAAGCAATCACTGGTCAGCAGGAGAAGAGGGTGACAGTATCTCTGGGATGTTATTGGTCAGCAGATGACGCCTAAACAAAGCCGGAGGGTACTAACGACAATAGTAAGAAAGAAAAAAAAGCACTCGGATTTATCAAGGAATAATTTAACAAAAGAAATTTCTTTTCACTATAATTTTTCAAAACTAAATGACGGATAATGTATAAATGGAAGCAAGTATTTAACAAAATTAGTTGAAATAATTTAAAGTTTAGATAGTTTTTAGTGGGTATGCGGCGCATGCCTAGCATACCCAGCGAATGCGCCACTGGTATCTACCTTCGTGGTTTCAGCATTTTTAAAAAACTGCATGAAAAATCGAAGAGTAGTGTTCATTTACAAATTGATTTCCGGAATGCAATTCTTATGCGTAGTTCAGCGTTTGATTTTCCTTATAACCGACTAATTTTTCTTGATCAATGTTACGATTTTTTCTCCAAGAAAAATTCATTATAATATTTTTGCTGTAGATTTTTTTTTTTTAATGTTTAGTAAGATGCTTTAGCAAAAAAGCGAAAATGTGTCATTTCAATTAATTTATACAATAAAAATACCTTTCATGATGCTCTGTTATATCGCTATAGTTCTTTCGGGGCGATTCGCCCCTTCTTCAATAGCTACATGGCCTTTGTCTTTCGTTGAAACTGGTCTCTCATCGTGCTTCTCTCTCTCGGTCTTGCATTTCATAATTTGGCGCCACACTCCATCCAAATCTGTGTGCGACTCGTGCCCGTTAAACACTGAAGAATATCTCATTATCTCTATTGTCTCGCGGTAAAAGGCGTAGTCTGGGTTGTTGTAATTTGCTAGTTTTTTTGTTTCATTAAATATAATATCTATGTTATTTTCCTTATTAACTTTAGTAAGGGCTGTGGTTGCTTTATCATATTTGATGTCATTTTGATGCTCTTTAATTCTGGTTAATATTTTCCTTTTGGTTACTCCGATGTAATTTCCCTTCTTTTCATCTGTATATTTGAAAGGTATTTAATAAATTCCGGCTGTTTCAAGAGGTGGGGGGGTTATGTCTTTATCGTTTCGAATTAATTAGTATATGTTAGGATTTGGTGTTACAGGTATATTTATGTTGCGTTTTTTGGCTATATTTTTAATTTTGGTTGAAATTCCCTGATCGTATGGTATGGAATAAGTGAAATTTGGGATGGTTTTTTGGTAGTTTGGGATATTATTGAGTTTTTTAATTCTTTTCCTATATAATTTATTCACTAAGTTTTTGCTATAGCCTGCTGTAAAAGCTGTATTTTTGATGTGGTTTATTTCTTCTTTTAAATCGGCAGGGTCATTACAGATTAAAATTGCGCGATTTATATAAGCTTGTATTGCATTAATTTTATAAGTATAAGGAGTTTTACTACTACGGTTGTTAATTATTTCTTCATTTGCAGTTGGTTTTCTGTAAACTGTGGTCTTGATATTATTTTGATGATGTTTTATTTTGACGTCAAGGTAGTTGATTTCGTTATTAATTTCGGTTTCACATGTAAATTTTATATTATGGTCAATTTTATTGTATAAATTAATTCAAATTTGGTCTGTTTTTAAAAATTTAAATTTTAATGTGTTATTTCATTTTTGCATTTCGCAATAAATGCGACCGTAGCGGAAACACTGCTTGTTGCACAGGTAGCACTTACTCTGACCATATCTGATTATAATCTCGATACAAAGTTTGTACAAACATCAAAAATATCAATCATTATTACAAACAAAATATTTAAATCTCTGTACCTTAATAATGATTTTGTTGTTTGATCTTGAAATTTCTCTAACACATATTAATGATCCTTCTTGTCTCAACTACAAATTCAAACTTTTAACATTTTGAAAGTGTATAATGTAATTGATGTTTATTTCAACATTGCTGTTAAGAAACATTACAAAATAAGTACAAAAGTCATTTTCAGAAAAATCATATATATATTTCTATAGAATATTGGGTTTGGTTTGTATCGAATTATATTAAAACGGTTTAATTGTTTAAAAAAAAAAAAAAAAAAAGAAGGAAAAGCAAAAAAACCAATAACATCTATGTAGTTGAATATGCAGATTTATTTATACATATTCATAAACAAACATATTGTGAAGATTTTTTCAAAGACTGAAAACACTCATTTACTAAGATGTTTCCATGCGGCATTTTTTATTTTTATTATTCAATTTTCAAAAGCTTTATTATTTTCATTTTTGCTTTTTAAAAATTATTTTGAGTTATTGCCCTTTTCTGAAGAAGTTTAGCATCATTGAGAGTACAAAATTTCTATGAAAATAATTAATCTCTACCCCACTTACACACTCAAAAAAAAAAAAAAAAAAAAAAAAAAGTAGAAACGAAATTTTCATGCACGAGAATAAATTTTACTCTTTTATCAGTGCTAATTTATTCTCCTTATGGAAAAGATGGTCTGAATAGCCACTTTGTATATTTAAAGTATTAAAGAAAACAAATTGAAGTTGTAACTCTTATTTATAGGGAATATGTAGAGATGTAAGGCGAGAATATTTTCCGAAGTTTTAAATTTGGAGAATAATTGAGAACATTCTTTTTTTGCTAAATTACATAAATATTTTTCATGTTTACGACTTAAATTATAAAATTCATTCATAATAAATCCATTTGACATGCATAACTAGAACATAAAGACCTTATTTCACGATATTTGCTTTACAACTAATAATTCTGATTTGGAGAGTATTCTCTGATAAGTTCCACAAACCAATTTTTCTAAACATTCAGGTCATATTCAAGACAAAAAAGCATTCAACAGCAAATGATGAATAATTATTCATATTAAAAGACAAATTTAAATTTTTTAATGCTTAAAGTTTCCTACTTGTAACCAGGGTTGGCAAGTTTCTTCCAAGGCGGAAAAAACCGCGGAAAAAACCAGCCGGAAGAAATAGGTTTCTTCCAAGTGGAAGAAATGGAAGAAACTGTTTTTCTTAAACATTTATCCTATAAATTGCAGATTTGTAAGATACAATGGATGCATTTGTCTTATAAACAACTTTAAGTAACTTTAATTATACCTATAAAAATTTAATTACATATTAAATTAATAATTATGAGATTTTTACCGAAGTGATCTTCGGTATCTGATAATCATGTTCCAAAATCCAGTAAAAAAATCAATTTCAATTTAAAAAGCGTAAAGTTTTATAATTTATAATTTAGACAATTTTATTTCTTTAACTGGTAATAAATAATAGTTTGTATCACTTGCTTATACTTTCTGATAAAACAGCTCTTAACAAACATTCAGTTAATTAAAAGAGCCAATATTCAATAATTACTGTATTCCTAAATGTTATCGTTATCAAAAACTTAATTTTCCTAATACAGTACAGTGAAAAAGAAATTTACATCTCATATTTCAAATAAATTCACATTTCTCACATTTTTACTTTTTTTTAATCAAATTTTTAGCTTAATCCTTGCTTTGAAACCCAACTTGGGAGGGGGGGGGGTAACATTCTTGTATTTATTATCCTGCAATTCATACAGACTAGTGCTTAAAACAAATCACTATTACATCAATGTTTAACAAAATTAATCAGTGATGAACACTATTTCCGAACTTTAAAAAATATTTAGTTTCATATTTTTTAAATATGTTTGTTTACATTTTATAGGTACCTATTATTTGAATATGCTTAAATTATTTATCATATATGAATGTGATCGATTAGTTTTATTAATATTGAAGAAATATTTTATTCTAAAATTTATTAGAAATCGTCTTTCCATTCTGATGTCTATTCTCATGAATTAATAATAACTGAATCTGTATCTGCAAAAGAAAACTGTAAACAAAGGCAATGATCTCTAATCTAGAAATTCCTATAATCAACACAACCTCTAGACAAAATTTTTGAGAGTTAGAGGGAGTTAAAAACTGTAAAACAAATGAAATGTTTTTTAGAGTAGTTCAATACTGCACTTTATTTTTCAACTTAAAATAGATAAATACAAACTATGCTTTTTTTTTTTAAATCCTAGAGAACTTGCAGGAGAGTTTAAAAGTAGGTATATTACTTATTGATACAGTTTACCAGCTTCGAGTTTATACAAAAAATTGTATCCTTTAAAAAAAAAAGTGCAAACATTATGGTTAATTCCGTAATTATTATCACTTGTACTGTCTGAATATATACGAATTAATATGAGATAGTATATATGCAAAAAGTTCTAAAAATATCAGCATTGAAAAGTAAAAACCCATCACCTATATATATATTTAGTGTTTGTTATAAAATAACTCATTTTTCTAACAATATTTTTAATATTAATTGGATTATAGTTTAGATTTGACATTATATTTATGCTTTGAGTTTATATAGCTCATAAATTTTAATTTCGAACATCTATTTTGTCTTCTGGTTTTTTCCAGTTTCTTCCACTGTCCTGGAAGAAACTAGTTTCTTCCGGAAGAAACCCAACCCTGCTTGTAACTATACTATCATTAAAATCTCAATTTAGAAAGAATCATTTTTTTATTTTTTCATATATAAATATTTTCAAATAATAAAAAAATAATTTAATAAATAAGTAAATAAATGAAAAGCCTGTGCATTTACTTAAGAAACCAAATTCACATAATTCATATTTCTGTAATCCTTATTTTATGTACAAAACATATATATTTATTAGGGATATACCGAATATTCGGCCATACTGCTGAATTTTTGGTCTGGTTAAATATAAAATTATTTGGCTACTATTCGGCTAGCTGAACGTATAAAAATTCAACTTTAAACATCTTAAATCATTTGAAAAAATTCTGACATAACTGCTATTTTAAATTATTTTTAAATTAAGATTATTCAGAATAATTAAGAAATAACTTATATTTAAATGAAAACAAATTGTTTAATATAGTTTCTAAAGTAATGTTAAAGCAGGGTTGGCAAGTTTCTTCCAAGGCGGAAAAAAAACGAGGACTCTAAGAATATGGTTAAATAAAGAACAAGCTGCACTTTTTCTTCATATGGTACAAATGTTTTGTTTTTCAATTTATTTCATTATGAGTTAGTACAAAATTTAACTAAAAAATTAATAATATACCTTTAAATTACCTATACTGACACACACATTTATATACACATCTAGTTTATATAAACATTTTTATTCTAATTTATGTAAACTTTTTTATTTATTTATTTTATAAAATTCAGATAGTAAAATTTTCTGATAAAGTGAACATATATTTAATTGAGAGAACATTACACATTGAACAAAATACAGTTGAAGATCTTTATAACGCCGATCTATATAACGCAATGATCTATAAAACACACTGCTGATCGGATGTAAACATTAAATATTTTCTTTGAGAAACTTATTTATGTGACATGTAGATATATTCACACACAACTAAAATAAATGTTTGAAACATTCTTTCATCTTTATATTCGTAATTCAGAGCTTTTAATTAATAAAGAAAGAACACAATGAGCATCAAAAACTGTTATAATCACATGCATTAAACTAAATAAAAATAAAGGCATGTTGGAATTAAGTATCAGATGAGAAACTTGAAACTTTTAATACATGTATGATTAAGAAAGAATTTGCTCTTTTTTAAAAATTCACAGAACAGCCATTGTAGATCAAATTCAGATGTGAAGGAAAGAAGAGGGCGGGAGGGGGGGGGGGGGGGTTGAAAAAAATAATGAATAAAATATTTTAAATTTATTAAAACAAGAAAACTAAAAAACTAAATTTCATAATCCTAAAAAATCAACAAAACTGTAGAAAATAAAACACTGGTAAATGATTAATAAAACAATATTAAGTATAGTGTTAATGTATTTGCTGCTAATTTATTTAAATAACCATTTATTTAAATTTTAAATTTTATTGAATTCTATATTTCATGCTATGAAAAAATTTAACTTATGAAATGGTGCTCTGAAATCTAAATATCATAATTTATTCTAAGCAATATTTGACCACGATTTACTTGATAAGTTTTACAATTTGTAAAATTATATAGCAATGCAAAATTCTACAATATGCACTACTTCTGGTCCTAAGGTATGCATTATAAAGATCCTCTACTGTACTATGTTTTCTAGACTTGAATTAGTCTGTGATATGATCTATATAATGCAAAATTCTATATAACGCAAAACCTTTGGTCCCAAGGTGTGCGTTATAAGGATCCTCTACTGTATTAAGATATTTTTATATTTTTAGTGCTTGAACAAAAATTAGATATAAATTATCTTATTAAAAAATCCCATTCTCCATACGATAAAGAGAAGACTACATATATAAATATTTTGGTTTTGAAAAAAATAAAGAAAATTTTCCCATGTGCCCAGGGTTGGGTTTTTATGTCAAAAAGTGGTTTTCAACATGACATGTCAAAAAAAGTGTCGAAAAAGGTCAAAAAGTGTCATACATTGTCAAAAACCTCAGGTAATAACCTTATTAAAAGTATTTTATTGTAAATCAAGATTCAAAACTGAGTATATCATAATTTAAATACAGTCGAACCTCGTTAACATGAATTACTTTTAACATAAATTGTTTCCACAATCCTTGTTAAAAGGAAGATTAGTTTCGTTATATGAAAATTAGTTACCGAATACTGACAGCATGAACTACTTAGCTCATTTTAAATTACCTAAATATTTTATTTTGTACATAGTCGTGACATAAGCAGCAATTACAACAGTGTTATATAATTTGAAATCATTACAGCTACAGGTTTTAAATTAATAATTCAAAATAAAGGGTTAATTATTATTATTATTAATATCAGGATGTCTCCACAAAGGTGTGATGGTGGAAAGACTTAAAGTGACATATCACCTATTGTCAAATGTCTAAACACCAAGCTGCTATTCTATTGAAAAATTTGTTATTAAAATCATTCATTACTTTTTAAATTCAGTTTTCACAATCATAAAATTCACAACTGTTAAATTAGAACTTGTTTACCAAAAGTGAATTTTAAATCTGTAAAGTGTGTCACATGAACTAAATGTATTTTTTTTTTTTTTTTCATTTTATAGCTTCAAAATAAAAAAAATAAATAAAAATATTTTAAGTAATGAGTAATACAGGGATCCCAGTGGCGACTAAAAAGTAACTTTTTGCTACTAAAATCAGTCCCAGTGTGCGAAAGTAGCTTAAAAGCTATTTTAAGGGTAATAAACTATTTTAAGAAAAATGGGAGATATTTTTTAAACAAAAAATTGTTTTTCTATATTTTTCTTTATCTAACTTTTGAAATTTAGTGCAATATTTTTATTAGCTAGGGTAAAACAGTGGAAGTGTAAGGGAAGGAAATTTATTTTCATGCCTTGAAATAGTTGAAAGGTTAATTTCCTTGAAATAATTAAAATTTTAATTGTTTATCTTTTGTAATTTATTATTACTTTTAATCAAAGACTACTATTCATTCCCTAAGTGCTACTATTTTATACATTAAAGGCGACTAAACAGGGTTGGGTTTTTTCCAGGACAGTGGAAGAAACTAGAAAAAACTGGAAGAAATGGAAGAAACCAACCAGAAGATAAAGCAGATGTTCAAAATTAAAATTTATGAACTATAGCATAATGTCTGAACTCAAAGCATAATGTCAAATTTAAACTATAATCCAATTAATATTAAAAATATTTTTAGAAAAATAAGTTATTTGATAACAAACACTAAATATATACAGGTGATGGGTATTTACTTTTTAATGCTAATATTTTTAGAACTTTTTGCATAGATACTATCTCATATTACTATACATTTAAACAGCACAAGTGATAATTACAGTATTAGCCATAATATTTGCACTTTCTTTTTTTAAGAATACAATCTTTTGTATAAAATCAAAGCAGGTACCCAATTTAAACTCTCCTGGACTCCTAACTTTTAAACTCTAGGATCAAAAAAAAAAAAAAAAAAAAAAAAAAAATCCATAGTTTGTATTTATCTATTTTAATGTACACAATTCATGTATGCTGGTAAATAATTTAAGCATATTCAAATAATAGGCAGATGTAAAATGTAAACAAACAAATTTTAAAAAAATATTAAACAAAATATTTTTGAAATTTCGGAAATATTATTCATCCCTGATTAGTTTTGTTAAACATTGATGCAATAGTGATTTGTTTCAAACACTAGTCTGTATGAATTGCAGGATACTAAATTCAAGAATGTTTAACAATGTAAGCCTTAAAAAATAGCATAACTTTTTATTTTGTTACAACATTTAAAAGAAATAAGTTGTAGATTATAGAAAAATGTTAATTTACCAACATAAATAACCACATATAAAAATAATTAAAATAATAAATACCTGTTTCTAAGCTTTTTATTGTCTTGTTTACACTTTGATTTCAATTACACCGTGAAACCGTGAAGCATGGTGAATTCCCGAGCCCCCATCTGCTGTGCCGCGCATGCGTTGGTTGGTTTCTCTCACCGGACAGAAGATTTTCTGCTTGCGTCATTGAGTTGAATCTTGCGTGTTTGAATCAGTTTCACGCCAAACTTGACATGCAAGGAGTTACTGTATTTGTGTTTCATCTACCTTGCGGGAGTCTTGCTGCAAATTTGTCGCGTCAAATTTGTCATGACAAGATAATATCCAGAAAAAATCAAACTTGCTGCAAATGTGCATGCTATCTGTGTATAAATATCTAAACATAGCTACACCTACAAGTACCTATATATTCCTATACTTTTAGATACCTATTTAATCATATAAATTACAGAATATTTCGTAATGATGATGTATATATGTATATTTCTATATTACATAGATAGATAGATTTGCTCTGAGTCTAGTGGTTATACACACTAGCACAAATTGCTAAAATTTTCAGGTTCTAATCTTGGATATCATATATTTTGCTCAGCGTAAAAGTAACCAAAATTACATTACAACGCAGTGTGTGTTTAGTAAGATTAAAAATAAGTCTATTGATTTACTTATATATTGTTTAATTCATTTAATATTAAATAAATAGATTTATTATATAACTAACAAAGAGCATAAATTAATATCTTTCACAAGTGTGAACATTACAATCTATTTTGATATCTTCTAATTAAATTTCCATATCCAGCAAGCATGATTTCCATTGCATAGAATCGTAGTTAATAGTTTATAAATATGAATAAATACGTTTTAACTACGCCACACGCTTGATAAATCGTGCAAGATAATGAATTTGAATATCTTTTCGACCGTATTCATACGTGTAGAACATCATTATTGTCATAAGTGTTATAATACATCCTAGTAGAAGGACTTCCATTGCATATTTCTGGCAAATTAGAATGGCATTCAAGAGACGTGAAAATGGCATTTTGAACCAAGTACTTCAATAACAATCTAGAATGTTAGAAGCTTAAACAATAAGAATTTAATTTATCGCTTGCATTAAAATAATCAACTTTATAAAATTAGATTCATTAAATGCAAACTAGAGTCTGAAAATGTTTAAAAATACAAAATATCATTTCTTTTATAACAAAAGATTTAGTACCATAGTCGTATATATACCATAATGGTCTATTATGTTATCATATTTGATATGCGAAATGGTCGTTGAGAAAAGCTGTAGACAGAAGGTGCTAGTGAACAAAATAGTGTATTCTCAACACTTAACTGCATTTTAAAATTTAGAAAATAAGAATTTTTTTCCCTCCTCCCCATAAGCATTATATATATTCAAATATATATATATATATCCGCAATATATATTCAAAATATTTATTGACTCTAGTCATTATTATAGTCATGCAATAAAAATATTGAAAATCAATTGAAAATTCATTGTTACGTTTGTTACTTTTTATTATTATTATTATTATTATTATTATTATTAATATTATTTTCTGCGTTTTGTGAGACTATACATTTTTTATCAATGCAATAGATTATCAAATCATTTTTTGTGACAGAAAAGTGTCACAAATGGGAAAAATGTCATCGCTATATTTCTACTTTCATCTTTTTACGTTCTAAGGGGATTTAGTCGTGTATGAATTTTAAAAAGCCGAATAAAATTTTGAGGAAGTGGCAAAAGGAAATATTTAAAGGAATGTAGATTTTCTATCAATTCAGAAGTCTTCCTCGGGAATTTCAAGAGGATAATGTTACTCATAGAAAAGTTGGTGATGAAAAAAATTACCATTATTCTATATATTGTTTTATTTATTAAAATTTTATGAGTAAATTCTAATTTTTGATTAACATTTGTGTAAATTATAATTTTTGATACAGCGTACCTCATGAAAGCATTTTTAATGTTTAAAATATTCAAGGAATATTATTTGTAGATAAAATATGTCAAACAATGTTATTAAAAGAATACATATATAATTTAGGCTACATGGTGGGGAAAAAAAAAGTAAAGTCATAAAGTTTAGTTTTAAAATATATATGTCATTTTAAAGGTGATCTTAATGATAATGAGTAAAAGAACTTGAATACATTTTATTAAGTTCCAGAAATTTTTTCTTAAAGTTTTTTACAACCGATTTCTTTCTTTTAATATCTTTTTTGCTACCATTAGGGTAGTGTGAATCCAAGTTATTTCTGGAATTTTTAAGTTTGTTCCTTATAGAAATAAACTACTGATTTTTTTACTTCCATTACTTTACTACCGTATGTCATTGAAGTCCAAAAAATCCATATCGAGATTTCGCATGATTTACACGTTTTAAAGTCCCCTGAGTACAAAAAAGTGGTTTTAGATATTGGTCAGTGTGTATGTGTGTGTCAGTATGTGTGGAATCTTCTGGCTATCATATCTCCGAAACTAATAAAGACAGAACTACAAAACTTCCGAATTAAAACAGGTCTGGTGTACAGATGAATTTTCCAAATTTTGATGAAAATTGAAAAACCGGAAGTAGGACCTTAAGTCCGTATCTCAAAAACGGCTCTAACGATCTTCTTAAATTCGCTATATAAGCACTCTATTAGATGTCCTTTCGAATTATATGGTTGGTTAGTTCAGGAAAATTGATAGGCGTCCTGTATAAATAGCTCAAGTTCAGGTCTTGCAAGCGTCCTTTAAAAACGACTGTACGGATTTTTTTTTTTTTTTTTTTTTTTTTTTTTTTTTTTTTTTTAAGTATGGCATTTTAAAAATTAGCTCTTTTTTGTTTCTGAAAGATGAAAATAAATCGTTATGCTTTAAATTTATACTAGCTGGAACCCGTCGAATTCGACGGTCATTTCTTTGACTGTAATGTTTCAAAAATCGTTGCATCACTATTTAAATATATTTCAGTTAAAACATCTAATATATTTTACGACATTTCACTTAAAAAAAGAAATTCGGAAAAATCCTTATAAACAGAAATGAACCTTAAATTTGTATGATTTCATATCTTTAACTCGATTTTGTTTGAATTTCTATTTTTAAATAAAAGCATAGCGAAAAAAATAATCAGCAATAACAAAAAAATTACCTTGAACCGAATGAAACTCTGCCTTGTGACCCATTGTATATGCGGGCCACTAATAACATGAAAAGTTCTCAAAAATTTACATTAAACCGAACGGACCTTTGACTCGTGTTTCTGCTGCCTGTGGCTGCGGCACCGTATAGCAGGCATGCTACACAAAATTCACTTTCCTCCATCAGGGGGTGCAGTATGATGTATACGAACATCACCAATTGCCTTGAATTTCCAAGACTTTTCTAATAAGGTGTCACATGGTGGTGTACCCTGCAAAATAATTTAGTTGCACTTTCCACCGCCAGGGGGCACAGTGTATTCTGTACGAACATCACAAACGGTCAGGAAATACTAAGACCTTTAAAATAAGGTGTAACATTATAGGGTCTACTACAAAATCACCTAGTTCCATTTTTCACCACCAGGGGCTGCACTATATTGTATACAAACATCCCCAATCTTCATGAAATTTCAAGACCTTTAAAATGATGTGCCACATGTGTGGGTTTAGAACGGACTTCCCTCTCAAACTAATTTCCCCATTTCCTCCCCCAAATCTACTTTCCCCCTTTAAAATCGAAAATTCCAAAATCGCAGAAATTGATTTTTTAGTATTTGAGTCTAGTCCCCTCATGTACAACTTCTTCACCGTGAAGTAATTTGGAGACGAGTTAAGCTAACAAACATGTTCTTAACTTCTGCCCCCCCAGGTGGGGGGGAAACCGTTCAACTTTTTTTTTGTCTCTTTTGATGATACAGCTACAGACCAAGACCTTTTTTTAGACACCTCAACCAAATTTTTACACCTAGCCGTTCTCTCAATTTAGTGGATACAGACAAAACACGTTTCAAATTAATATGTAGATACAGCGCATTCAATCAGACATTTGGAAGTAGTCAAAACCAAAATATAGGAAATATTGAGCGACAATTAAAAAATATAGGAAAAATAGGAGGTTTCATAAATATATAGCAAGTACAGGAAATATAGGAGCGCTGCGAGGCCTGCAAATGTGGTAGTCGTTTTCACTTAATATTTTCACTCAGAACTTTCATATCAGAAACATATAAAAAAATTTTTGCTAACCAATTAATTCAGACAAAAAGATATTTAGACAGAGGTTTATAGCAAAATTAATGAAAATCAACCTTTTTTAGATACCGATGTTGGTACTCCATACTTCATCCAATTTTATTAAAACTTTACAAACAGATCTGTACACTGGAAATCAACTACTGAACTTCTGGTAGATACCCCGCAGGTAAGATGTGTCATTTCTCCACCAGAAATTTTATTTAATAGAGAAATCTATACTTTTTCGAAGGAGGAGCTCGTACAAATAAATATATTTATCAATTAAATTTCTGGTGCAAAACAGGATTATATAACCTGCGGGGTATTTACCAGAAATTACGGTAATACATATGAAAGGATATTTAAAGGGTAGATAAAATGGTGATTTTGCAAACAAACCTGTAGCCCAGTGACAGAAAGTTTTTTAGCTGTCTGCGACAGGCTTTTAAAATTTCATTATCTGTCTGCAAAATTTGCGTGTAATCAGGGGTGAAAATGGCTTACGAAAAGGCCTGAAAGCTGATTGGGGGGAGAGGTTAACATCAGTGGTGATCTCGTGCAACAATACACAAATACACTTTTACTACAGAACAATATAGCATAAACGTTTGTATTTACTCTATTCATCTCATTCAATTAAATATTTTATAACAATGTTTGACCCAACACAATATAAACTAGTTGGCATAGGTGGACTCTGCTCAGTTCCCCACCATATTTATGGTCTCATAAATTTCTAGTGCGAGACATATTATAATCATGTTAAAAAAAAATGAATTTGACCAAAGCTTGATACAGTGACAGAAAGAAATCCCCGCCTAATAGGCTATCCATCGTTCACTTCGATATATTTATCTTATTTTAATCTATTAATTTATTTTATCTGGGTCAATTCCGTCGTTTATGTTTCATGCTACTATTTCCAATGCAATAATCCTCAAAATTCATATTTATATGAAAAAATTACAATTTCGCTATGTTGATAAAATCGTAAATTACGAATAATTTACGAAATTTTCCTATTAGAATATTTGTATTCAATCATGTTCAAAAAAATAATATCATAAATGTAATTTTGAAGTTGTCTAATGTATTTATGATCCTCAAAATGGAAGTTTATGCTCAATTTTGCCTTATTCTGACATGTTAAATAAATCGTAAATTCCAAAAAAATTACGAATTTTTTAAATTGGAAAAATCATAGTCTATGATATTCATGCCAGTAACCTAAATAATATTTCGAAAGTGGTTTGACATCTTTACGATGAAAATTTCCCTAAAAATTGACGTTTATGTGAAATTTTGCTCTAATCTGCCATGTTAAGAAATTCGTAAATTTCCAATAACTTACGAAATTTTTATATTTGAAAATTCATAGTCATTAATATTCATGCCAGTGTCCTAAATAATATTTCAAAAGTAGTCTGACATCTTTACGATGAAAATATCGCTCAAAATTGACGTTTATGTGAAATTTTGCCCTATACTGACATGTTAAGAAATTCGTAAATTTCCAATAACTTGCGAAATTTTCAAAGTAGCATATTTATAGTTACTGATGTTCATTCCGGCATCAAAACGGATATTTAAAAACTGGTCTGACATTTTTACAGTAAAAAGTTTCCATTTAATGCACGTTTAAGTGAGTTTTTGTCATATTCTCCTATGTTAAGAAAATCGTAAATTTCTAATAACTTACGAAGTTTTTAAAATTGAATGTTGCAAATGAATAGGGTTCTTGCCAGTGTCGAAAGTAATATTTTAAAACTGATCTGACCTCTCTGCGACAATTTGTTCTTGAGATATCGTGTACACATACTAACAAACTAACGGACTAACACACTAACCCACTAACAGACTAACAGACACCCTACAGACAGACACCTTACAAATTTTGTCATTTTCGGATTCCTCACACCTGAAAGCGTGTAAAAAAGTCAAAAAACGGAGGTCGAAAATTTTCACGATTACCTAAGTTCCCCATACCTATAGTATGATGGGGAACTAATAATTACGTATAAATAATAAAAGTATTGGTTTTAGTTTTGATACAGAAATTTTTATAGGTAAATTGTTATCCGAATATTGCGGACATTTTTTTTTATCAGTGCAGACAAAAACTGTCCGCAAGCCATTTTTATGTGTTCGCGACGATGTCGCCGTGTCGCGGTGTTTCTGCCACTGGGACCTGTAGAACCATTTTTTTTTTTTTTTTTCTTTTTTTTTTTTTAGAAATTGAATGCAGAGTTAAAATTGAACCACGAATTCAGATCATATAACAATTTTTATGCAAGTAACCAATAAAAAGCATCTGCAAGATGGTATATATGGTGAATTTAAAGAAAATCGTTAAAATAGTTTTTGAGATACAAATAAAAATAAATTGTGACTTTTACAACTTTTCAATTTTTTACCAAAATTTGGTAAACACATCTGTACACCTAACTTATCTTCATTATAAAGGTATATTGTTTTTACTTTTTAAGATGTGATAAACAAAAAATCCCCCCCCTCACGCACACACATTTTTCCCCACATGTGAATTGTGTTTAAAGAATTACATTTTGTAAATAAATTCAGCACACAGCTTCACGAATTTTCTCTCTGAAAAGTATGAAAAAAAAAAAAAAAAGTAAAAACATATCATAATTTCTAATTAGAAAAATTTTGCTAAACTTTCGCCCAAGAAAAAATCAGTGCTCCCATAAGCAGGCGACAGGAAAACTAAAATTGAGAGATGCCTATACAGCTAGCGGCAAATCTAGCGTTTAAGCATGCTAGGCTTAGTGCGACAATGGCTCAACACTTTACATAACTTGTGGATGTAAGCATCAAGCCGCCACATGCACACACTTAAATAAGGAACTGTTGTTTGCACTGCTTGATGTATAGTACTGATAAACCAAAACTTGTTAGGTTGTAGTTTCTACATATTGTTTAGAAGAAAAATACTTCTAAATGACCATATAGGAAGATAACATAAAAAATAATTTGGATGTCAAAGAAAAAACTCATAACTCTGATCATACACCAGTGGAGGTCAAATTGCAACAAAATATTTTTTTAGGTAAAGCTTTGTTTTCTGATTAATCTTTTGCCTGCAAAATTATGCAACATGAAGAACTCTACTTAACCCGTTAGTAGTCGCTAGTTGGTCGATTTGCCGCCCATCCTTCAGTTTTTCCAAGTTTTTTTATTCAATAGCCACCAAAAAATTTTAGAAGTGGCATTTGATATACATAAAACGCAAATAAAATCGATTTAACGTCGATCACATCACTTCTTAAAATTATTGGTGACAGTTAAATAAAAAGTTCGCAATATGTAATAGGTGGCACTGTCGATAGCGACTACTAACGGGTTAAACCTTGTTTTTTAGTTGTAATCAAGTGTCAATTTACTTAGTATGCAGCATAAATTGCTTTCTCACAGAACGTGTGAGTTATTTGAAACAAATTGGGTAATTTGTAAAAAAAAAAAAAAAAATAATAATAAAATAAAGATAAAACTTGTGAATATACGTAAGTATCTATCACATTTCATTTACTTTCCATTAAATAAATTTTTAGAATTTATTAAAAGTCAAAGTATTTCTATAATGTACAGATAAGCGCAGTTAATTCAAGGTTCCCATTATAGGGTGGGATTGCGAGAATTTTGCAATATTTTGAAAAATCTCGTTCAAAAATATATCATAAGGGGTATTGCCCCTTAATTTTTTCACATTGCTCTGAGTATTTCATCATTTTTTTAGTTCAGTTGGGTAATATATTAATTAGTTCTAAGCCCACCTTTTTTTTTTTTTTTCTTTGTTAACAATAAAGTGTATATGCATTTATGCATTGTCTTATTTTTCCTCTAGGTGTAAAGTAAAGTTCATGCCTTTGTTCTAGAGTTCTAGAGTATTGTGTATATTTTTTAGCATTGGAAACTACTTTTAATTATTTTTAATTTCTGTTTTTTATACGTTTGTTTAAAATGTTACCATTTACATTTTTTCTCTCTGCTACATATGTATATCTTATTAAGTATATTCATAAAATTATATATGCTTATGTGCATTATCATTATTTCTATATGGCACCGAAAATAATCAACAAACTATATATAATGATGGTATTTATTTACTCAGCATAGCTTTTTAAAATATGAAAAAAAAAAAAAAAAAACTCAGCAGTTTGTATATTGCAACCAAAACATACAATTTACAATCGAATTTCAAAAAGAAACTAAATACATAATGGGAGGAACTAATAATAAAAATACTTATCTTTAGTGCAATACAAAAATATCGATCTAACATTTTGAATATACTATACGAACACTAAACATTAAAAAATGCAAACAGTAATATTTCATATAAATATATACAAAGTAGTAAAAAGGTTAAAATGCTAACAGTAACATTTTAATATAAACGTATACAAATGTTAACAGAAACACTAAACAAAATATCACAGTACTCTAGAATTCATGACAAATATAAACTTTAAGTAAAAGAAATAATTTAATAACTAAAAAAAAAAAAAAAAAAAAAAAAAAAATGCATACACACCTTACTGTTTGTAAAGAGGGAAAATTTTCAAATTTATATCCATTATTAAAAATTAGCGGCCATGATCCCGAGTCTCGAGAACGCATGAGCCAAATTCGTATTCTGATTGGTTCAGATTTCTGAATTCGCTCTTTCTAGAAATCCGAAGAGGCTCTCAGCGCTTGGTCACCGGTTTCGTCTAAAGACAGGAACAGCCTCCACGCATGCCCAGATCGAGCGATTTTGGTCATACAGAAACTCGCTTGTGTTTTAATATATAAGATTTTTAACTCTTAATTTTGAAAGCAATATATCTAAATATTTTAAGTGGAATACTATACCAAATGAAAAATTGTAAACCAATGAAAGCGTACAAAAGAAAATAAAGTCAGCAAATTGATACCATCATATATAAAAGCGTTATGATTTATTTAATATGTTGTTAGAATCAGTAGGAGTAGTATTAATTAAGTTTGCTACTTCTAAAAACTTGTTCTCGCTGTTTCATACGTACAAAAACTAAAACTTTTGAACTTCTTTCACTTGCTTCTTATAACACGTGAACATTTAATTTTCAATATTAATTGTCATTGCCATTTTTAAATTACTCTAAATTTTAATCATTTAAGCCAAACAACAACACTTCTGTCCGTTTATTAACATTTGGGTTATAGTACATATCCCCCCCCCCCACCTTTTAAATCGGAATGCCAGATTATCGTAATTGAACATCATAAAATGACGAATAATATAAAATCCATGTTTCCGAATATATAGAGATTGTGAGGTCTTCCAGCGTAATTAGTTGAGAAAATATACACAAGTAAACTGATTTTAAGTTGAAAAAAAAAAAATCAAATTATTGTTAGTGTTGCAAGAATTAAAATAATTTCTCAATGTATTTAAACTACCATCTATCGAGTTTATATATATTCATTACCAATATAATTATTAAATAAATATTTCATAAATAAAAAATAAATAGATTAATAATATGTACAGTCGGTAACAAAAGTCTCCGAACACTAGCGAAAATTTTTATACAAGAAAAGTACACTTAATACAGTTTTGTTAAATAAATCCTTGTCGAATCATGTTCTTAGTCAGTCTAAGAACATGATTCAATTAGGATTTATTTAACAAAACCGTATGAAGTGTACTCTTTTTACATAGGAATTTTTGCTAGATTTCGGAGACTTTTGTTACCAACTGTACGCACTCAGAATTCTATTGATTTAAAAGAAATTTTTATTTTACCTTTCTCTAAATAACATAAAAGACAATATATTAAACAAAATTTCTATATGCATCTTTTAATAAAGTCCTAACGAATAACACTCAGTAAAAAATTTTCTTCTTAAAAAATAAATACTAAGTATTACAATCGTTATGTACATCATTTAAAAATATTTTTACAAACATATTTCTAAATATTTAAAATCAAATTACACTAAATTTAGTTGTGTATTTGAATAAATATTCCCGTTCAGTATCTTCTAGTATTAATAATTCATGTTTTTGAAGAATATCTAGATAAATATGATTAAAATTTTATATTCGTACATTTAAGTTGACTTTAAAATATTTTCGTATAGGTTTTATATGAAATATTCGGAGAACATAATTTTGCTTCCAACAAGGTGTGATTTATTCCTATTTTATGTAGAAATAAAGAGAAATTTCAATCTGTAATTTTCCTGAACAAATATTTATTCTGAATTCTTACTAATGAGATTCGACAAGGATTACTGTATGTAATTAAAAAGAAAAAAAAATAAGGAATAAGAATTTTTAATCATACCTAAATTCTAAATAAGGCCGTAATTGTTAAGAAAATGTATGGTAATTATAAATAATTTGAAAAATACTGTAATTCAGTCAATATAACGCAAAATAAAACTGTTGTCTGTAAATAATGCATAAATATCTAATTCAAATATATTGTGAAATAAATAAAATTTAACAACATATTTAAAAGTTTTATATTTCTTATGTTATTAGGACTGATGACTAAAGTCTCAATCTACGGATTTTTACGATACCAGTTTTACGATAGTTGGACATTTGTCGAAATCCAAAATTTATCGATAATATAATTTAATAATTTGAAAGCGATGTTAGAATTTGGGAAAAAAAAAAAAAAAAAACTGAGAGTCATCCGAACTAAACTAAATTTTGCTTTTTTCAGAAATGCATTTTT
Source organism: Salticus scenicus (assembly GCA_963930645.1). Classification (NCBI taxonomy): domain Eukaryota; kingdom Metazoa; phylum Arthropoda; class Arachnida; order Araneae; family Salticidae; genus Salticus; species Salticus scenicus. The sequence continues at coordinate 150,159,577 of OZ005656.1, forward strand.
TTTTTTTTTTTTTTTTTTTTTTTAAGAAAAAGAAAAGAAAATCAATAATAATCAGTTTCGAAACGGACAGTATCGAAAAAGTTATATATATATACATATATATATATATATATATATATATATATATATAATTTTGAATGAGGAAATAAAATCCGCGCGTGTAAAAGGAAATAAAAAATAAAACAAGATAATCAAGTTTAAGATTGAGTTGGTAATTTTTCTTTTCTTTCTTTTCTGTTTTATTTATTTATTTATTATTATTATTATAAAGTGAAATATGTGAAAAATTATTTTAAAAGTAATTTCTTTTCTTTTCTTTTTCTTTATGCTTTTTTTTTTTTTTTTCTGTTTGTTTAAAATTTCTGATTTCTTTGTAATTACTGTTTTATGTACTATTAGTAAATAAAACTACTGTATATTGTGTGGCATGTTACAAAATAAGTATGCATTTATAAATAGTCATCAAAATAAAGTAATAAATTCAAGTAATTTTATTAATTTTAGGCTATAATTTAAGACGTAATTAAACTAAATTAATAAGAATCTATATCATATTTAAAATAATATACATACTTTTATATATGATCAAAAATGTTGTCGTTTTATTACCAAATAGAATCTATAGCACCTCCACTAATTTTCTCTTAATTAATGAGAGCGTACTTTGGGATTCTTCACATAGATATCTGGGTGTTCATCTAGGTCTTAATTTGACGTGATCGCGACACATTTCATAATCTCTGGGGGAAAAAAATAATTATAGCAATAATAATAAAAAAATAATAATAAGAGATTTTTCTTTGACTTAATTTGTTTACTCTTGATTAAATACGTGTCAATTCAATAGTTAACAATCGCTTTTTAAATGTGTAAAAATTTTTACAATTACATTTAACAATTATCTTGTTCCCGAATAATAATAATAATAAAATTAGAAATTCTAACTTCTAAACTTTCATTAAAATATTTATTTTAATTTATAATTGTTGCCAAAAAAATTAAACTTTACATTTTACATCTACTTTTTAAGATAGCACGTGATCTTGTTTTATATAAAAATTAAACTATTAAATTCATTTTTTTACTTATTTTTATTTCATATTGCTCGCGCACTTCTTATTTCCTAATTCAAAATTATTAAAAAGAATAAAAACTTTTTTCGATATCGCTTGGCTTGTAACGATATTGATTATTTTTAATTTTCTTTTCTTTTTCTTTCAATAATAATAATAATAATAATAATAATAATAATAATAAAAAGATTTTGATGAAATTCTGTCAAAAGCAGAATTTAGTTTAGGACGGAGGACTATTAGTTTTTTTTTTTTTTTTTTCTTTTTTCAAATTATAACATCGCTTTCAAATTATTCAATTATATTTTCGATAAATTTTAGATTTCGACAAATGTCCAAATATCGAAAACGACAACGCAAAAATCCCAGATTGAGACTAATAGGCCCTCAGTCCTAATAAATAATAATAATGTGGTCACAAAGTCCCTGGAAAATATTTGCGTTTGGAATAGCTGCCTGTCAATTAAAAATAAATTAGCGTTGTACCCTAATTTAAAGTGCTGACTAAACAAGTACCGAGTTAAAATAGGAGTGATAACCCTTTGTGGTTGAGAGAAAATAGAGATAATGGGATAAGGGCACGCTGAAATTATTAGATGTGTACCAAATATCAACCTGTTTGTGAATTTGGCATCGCTCCAAACCTTTGGAATCGTTCTCAATGCTATATACGAGAAAAGTGGTTACACTCTATATGACTACCGTATTTTCTATGCTTATCTTCTCTCCATTCACTGGTCTGTTATGGTAAACTTTGTACAGCTAATGACTACTGTGAAAAGTACAGCAAAAAAGAACTTGCTTTAAAATAAAACAAATAAAATCATCGTAGCATCAAAAGCATCATATGTTGCTTTTGGGACGCTTCTGTGTCATAAAGACTAACGGCTCTATTCACCAATAACTTTAACTCCCGGTCTAACACAAAATCTTTAAAAGCGCGTAAAATCAGGATACAACTTTTCAGCAAAATTTGTCCCGTTGCTTCTACCATCTAGTGGCATTGCTACTTTCAGCTATTTTAGCAGAAAATAACCAATCAAAGATTGTATGAAATCTTCGACGCTAGATGGCAGAAGTAACCAGACAACTTTTATTGAAAAGCGTCACCCTGCCTTTAGATGCGTTTCAAGATTTTGTGTTAAACCGGGTGTTGAGGTTAATGGTGAATACCGTCATTAGAGACATTTGTAAGGATAACTGTGAAAAATTATAAATATCAACACCTCGAGAAGTGTAATATATTATAAAATATAATCAATGCTGATTCATGTCGATATTTCACTTAAAAGTAAATCTTTAGCTGAATTTGAGTATACTTTTACTATCATCTGAGGGGAAAAAAATATTTGGTAGAAAAGAATTTTCATAAAAACAATGATTTTTCTAAATGTACTAAAATCATTAAGATTTATTAAAATCGTAAATCCATTAAAATGAAAGTCGAAGAAAAAAACGAAATCGATTATAATACGTCATTTCTAAATTCAATGCAGAGAAATATTTTGTTAGCTGTAAATTATTATTATTATTATTATTTTTTTTTTTTTTTTGTGTGTGTGTGTGTTGGGGGGGGGGGAGGCATGAGGATAAATCGTTTACCACATGTTTTTACGTTTTCTCCCTTTCCTTCCGAATATTCCAAAGCATACTACAATTGATCTCTACGTGTACAGTACAAATATAAACATTATAATATTGCATCTTTCCCTGCAAAAATCACGTGTGAAAGGCTTATGACGAAACAGGAATAATTTCCATTATTAAAAAAATATTTTTATCATAAGAAAATATGAAATAAAATATATATAATATTAATGCATTAAGATGTTTTGAAATTCTATAATAATAATAATAATAATAATAATAATCACGATTTCTGGATTTATTTATGTATTTGGCAGTCATTCGGCAGTATTCCTTTCTTTTCTTTATATCTTATAATTCTAGAGAAATTTCATTATTTTATGTAAAAAAAAAAAAAAAAAAAAAAAGATTCTGAAACATATTAAAAAAAAAAAAAAAAAAAAAAAGCAAAATAAAAAAAATATGTTTTAATAAAACATATTTTAAATTAAACAAAGTAGAAAAAGAAATTAAAAAAAAAATGTAAATTTTTATTTCTTAGGTGTTACGTAACAGTTTAATTTATATCAGCATATCGTTTACTGATTCTATTTCATATTAAATTATTTGCTACATAAATTATTTGCATTAAAAATATATTTTATTTTGTACTTGAACAAAATTCTTTTGTTGACAGTTTATCTGAAATTTTAAAGCTAACTACTAAAAATTACATATAAAAAATAAACGGCTTTTTTTCTATTCGAGCTCAAGGGCAAAAAAACATTTTAGCACAAAATTATCATAAGAAGAAGGATTTTTGGAAATTTCATTCTGTTAGACAATTCTTTAAATGATACCATAAACTAATAGTTTTTGATTTCACTTAAAATAAGAGTTGTCTACAAAAATAGAAAATAAAATGCCTAGAGGAATTCAGAACATTTTATAGAAGTAAAAAAAAAAACAGTTTTTATTATATACTATATATATATATATATATATATATATATATATATTGTACGTACTTATAATATTATATTTCTACTGTACGTTCTGATTATCTATATATATACATAAGCAAATGGAATTTAATTAATTAATTTATTAATTAATTTATTATAATTTTTTTTGTAAAACGGTAAAATTCATTAATAGGAATAATACATTAAAAATATATTTTTATGAAGAACAGATTGTGTCTCAAAGTAAGTAATTATAGGACTTATATATATGCAGATAATAATCTTACTATTATTTTATTCAATCAAAGAAAACAAACTGAAAATGGTTACTGAAGTTTTCCTTATAAAATAATCTAAGGACTGCATGGATACATATAGTATCTGGGACAGTTGGTGCGCGGTTGTGCGCCCCATCACCAACCTCCATCACTAGCCCCAACACCCCATCTTATAAAATATTCTAGTGTGCCACTCACACGACTTTATCTTACCCTGCATGTTAATACTATATAAAGATATATTGCACATTAAATCGTAAAGACCAATAAGATAAGATAATGAAATTCAATCTGCTTTTAAAATATCCAAAATAGGTCGTGCATTATCCTGCTTAAATATTGCGCTGCGTAGGCCTTGAAAATAGGTCAGATAGGCGGGCCTTTACTCACCAGAAATTTAATGACCGCTATTCAGAGTGCCGGCAATGCAATCGAGACATGTATCTAATGGAACCCCATACCATCACGGCAGGTGACAGACAGTGTAACGATGTCGAATTCCAGCTGGTAACGTGCATTATTCACAATGCCGTTAAATCCGGATAAGGCAATCCTGATGCTGTAAACAGGATTGTGATTTGTCTGAAAGGCGACTTTACGCGATTCCTGCGTAAGGTTTGTCGTTGATCGCACATGAAAGGCGCCTATATCAGTGATGCAGTTTTGAGGGTAATCAAAATTTTGATAGCCACATACTGGGTCACCACCTGGAGTCATGGCACGCAATAGTATTAGATACACGTCTCGATCACCTCTTGTTTTCATTCCCGCCACTCTGAATACTAGCCAATACATTTCTGACGAGTTAAGGCCCTTCGCTCTGTCCTCTATTCAAGGCCTCCGAAGCGCAATACTTAAGCAGGACAATGCACGACAGCTAGTTGTCCGTATTGACCAGACCTTCCTTGATGCAGAATGTGTTCGACTGTTGCTCTGGCCAGCCAGTTGTCCTGGTCTCGCACCAATGAAAATTACTGTCTTAACGACTGTCTCCCCACCATTCACCAGTGACTACGATCGATGAATTGTCGCATCGTGTTGAAGTTTCATGAAGTGCTTTATCCGTACATCTAATCTAATCGCAGTTTATTCAACGCCTAGGCAGATAAGTGCGTCATTGCTCACAGAGGTCGATGATTTATGCACTGTTTTCTCAGTAAATATTGCTCAGAATTTTATGAAAGTTTATTCAATTATTCTTCCTGTTATAACGTATGGGCCCAATAAATATCATTCTGATATTCCCATTCCTTCTTGTTGTTGCAATCTTCACAAACATGAGTGTAAATAAATAAACGATTAAATGTCAAGATTTTTGTTAAATACAATAATTTTAAAGTATCTATATACCTACATATAATTTGTAGTTTGTTACAGAAGCATTTTTTGCTCATATATCTATAAATGTAATTAAAATTTTGAAAGGTTCGATGAATATAATTTTAAGTTTTATGCAGACCTACATCTAAGCCAAGTGTCATTGAATTCTGTCCAGCAGTTTTCAGATGAAACTAAGAAACTTCTATATACCTCCATCCCTCCCATGAACGCAGAGGAAATATTCTGAAATCTCTCTTTCTTTTCTTTTTTTAATTCAATGTATTTTACTGAAAAAAGATTGATTGCGTTTGCTCAGGCTTTTTTTACCGAGATCTCTAAATTTAACTATTTTTTATATATATTTTGATACATATTATTTTAACTTAGGTGAAGACCTAAATTTCGGCCAAGTATAGTTAAATTCCATCCAGCCGTTCTCGCATGATACCTGGACAACGTTACAGACATCCAGAGAAAACGATCCACACACAGACACATACACACAAGCACAGAGAATTTTCTGAAGTCATTTTCGGCTTTCATGGTGTGTGGAACTTCAAAATATCGCAAAACGTTTTGATTCTGACAAATATACAGACAAAAGTCTCATTTTATGAGTATCGATTGCGTATGAAATTCTGATAATTATTAAACCGAATTATTGTTAAAATGAAATATTCTACTACTGTATACAAACAATAATACATAGTAAAAAGTAGCAATTTCATATCAAGAATAAATTGTATATTTTAAAAAATATACATTCTCATATTTTCTCATATCTTCTATTTTTCAAAACTCATGACTTGAAAAAAACATGTTGACAAGGTATAAATTTCATTTTAGGAATAAACCTGAAAGATTAAAATAAATTTCGATTTTGATCTCTGCTACTGTTCTTAGAATGTATTTCTTACAAAACAATATGCATTTTTGTCAATATTTATCCAAGTCTTGCTTCTACAGGTATTCTTATGTTCGTTTATATCTTCTTTTTATAGAATAAGAATAATATTTAGTTGTACGTTGAAGAAAGCCGTATTTACCTTGTTGTTTTACCTGGGGTTTTCTTGAGCATATTAGCTCTGAAGGGAATATTTACATAAAATAATTCAATAAAGATTCAATAAAATGTCGATTTCTTCTTTCAAAGTTTATTTATTGTGTAAAAATAGCTGTTCTCCTGCGAATATATATAATGTTGTTACATGTTTATGATCATATTTGAAAAAAAAAAATAAATAAATAAATAAATAAAAATGCTTGACAATATCTATCTATCTATCTGTTTATCAATACATATACATATATACACACATACTTATATCTATATATCTATCTATATATATATATATATATATATTACGAAAATTAAGATTGTGTGAAATTAGATACATATATTTAGCATGGTATCATATTTAAATTCAAAAGAGGGTGTTGGTGTTTGTAAATAAGGCCGATTAACTGCTCTAAGGTCCTAGGACTGAGGGGGAGTGTCTTCCGTGGAGGTCATTTTTAAGGAGTCCTAGCTCTCATATACACAAGATTCAGAGAAAACCACGGAAAACTCCAAACGGCTAGGTCGACAAGCACGACCTGGGATCGAAACCGGCACCTCACCTTCATGGCAAAAGAAATTTTCGATATACATAATCTAGATGTTTATAGAGAAAAATCGGGATACTTTTTATGCATTACAATGTTAAAATTAGCCCTAAAATATTTTATCTTATTTATAACATTCCAATTTACAATCCTAATTGAAATTTACATCGTACATTACTTTGGTACATAGGATGTTACGCATGTGCATGGGATATAACCTTAGTATATAGATTAATACATTTAAAAGGTCAGTTTTTACATTTTTAAATGTCTTGTTTTTAAGCCGTTTGTAGTAGTTCTCTGAAAAGTGGTGTTGTCTAATATGACAACAAATATACAGAAACAAATTATTTGTATAAGTAAAAAAAAAAAAAAAAAAAAATGGGGGCTTTAATCAAAAAAAAAAAAAAAAAAAAAAAAAAAAAAAAATGGGGGCTTTAATCAAAAAAAAAAAAAAAAAAAAAAGATCTCTTTACAAACCGTTATATCGTTTCAACAAAATATTTTATTTTAAACAACGACTGTTTTCTTATATTTTTTTGCTATATCTCTTTAATTGTAAACAAAAAACTACGTGGCTTTCTTGCAAGCTACACTATAAAACAAATCTGTTAAAAAATAAAGAATTTCCCTAAAAATTGAAATTTACCAAGAAATGTTTGTACAGAGACATTTAGTTTAATATCAGTCGGTCAAAAAAAATATTTTTTTTCTGTTGTCATATAGAATCTGTAACCATTGATTCAAAATTCATCTGATGGTTAAGTGTTCTTTTTTTTGTTGTTGTCGGTTTCGCAAACGGAAAATTGGTTTGAAAACAGGATTAAGACGTGCTGAACAATAAAATAAATTGTGCTTCCGTTGCTGAATGAGAAATAATATCGTAGTCTACAATGAGATGAGATCTGCTTCAATCCTGGCTGGTGGAAAAAGATAATTCTATTTAAGACTAGAAATTTTACGGTGTGCATCTGTTGCGAAAGATTATTGTCAATTATTCTGTTAAAAAAAAAAAAAAAAAAAAAAAAAAAAAAAATGGTCAGTGTATTTGTTGCATAGCAATAGGATATTTTCTTGCAAACTTTTTGCCAGAAACTTTTTGCAATATAACAGGATATTTTTTTTTTTAATTCAACATACATAACACTGACATTAAAAAAAAAAAGGGGGGGAAAGAAAAGAACTGCTTCACAATTTACTCAGCTGAAAGAATTGTGATTAACACGGAACAATTTACATTTCTGATAACTTTACTATTTTCGATATTTTTATCATTAATTCAAAAGTCCGATTAAAGAAATAATTTGTTTTTGAATGCTTTGAAAAAATCACATATTTATTTTTATAATTTCAAACATTTTTGAAAAGTTTTAGAAAAACAGAGATATTTTTCAAATGAACTTACACATTAAATATTTCAATTATTTTCTCTAATTTCTTTTTTCTAAAAATCGAATTATAAAAACGTATGCACCTTTTTAAAATTCGAAAATATTTATTTAAAGATAGAACTCGTGTACTAAAACTCGTTTTCGTTTGAGGAAATTGTATTTATTTATTTATTTACTTACTTTATTATAATAGTGCTTATTTATAACTTCGCTCTCAATACACTATTTTGCATTAAATCACCTTCTAATGTATTTGAAACATGCTGCTGCAGGCGTCAGTGTTTCTCCAATTTTTGTATTTAAATCTTTTACGTTTACATATTATTGGCAGGAGATTTTTCTCATAAGATTATTTTATTATCAGTTAGAATATTTAAACAAAAAATCCAAACAAGATAAGTGAATTCAATGTTAAAATAATACACTAAGGGACAAATAATAATAATAATAACAATACTAATAAAGCCGCACTTGGATATTTTACTGTTCTCTTTCTGCGACCACCAATTTTATCATTTAAAAAGCAAATTTTACCACGTACACTTTAGGGTTGATCCAAGTGTTAAAATCAAAACGCGCTATTGTGAGGAAAATAATAGAAAGTATTTTTAGAATATAATTTTAGTAAAATAATTTTAGAAAGTATTTGAAAAATGGCAAGGATAAAGCAAATAACGGTACCACACAAAATATTAATTTTGGAATGAAAATGAAAAAATGTTTTAATACGTGAGATGGTAAAATAATTAAGTGTCAATGAAATATTCCTTAGATGATTTTCAGCAAGATATATAATATTTTGGTTGTTTAAACAGGAAGTTGGGCTTTAAGCGGTTTCGTTGCTCATCTAAGCGAGATGACCGCAAGTTAAAATGCAAATGTTCATAAAATATATGCAGTATTATTCACAAAAAAAAAAAAAAAAAAAAAAAAAAATTGGTTTGTTCCGAACAAGTTAGACCTTCTATTCAAAATTTCTTTTGAGTTTGATATTCCACAAAATTATTTTTCTTTCATGGAAAATAATTGCTGCATCGATGAATAAATTTTTCTGAATAGAAAATAGTAAATAAATGTAAGTATATTGAAATGTATAATGGAAAATGAAAATAAAATTTGTCTTTCCAAATTACGGATTTTTCAAAAAAGTGAAACAATAGTTTATATCTTGAGGACATGATAGTTTTTTTAATATGAATTAAAATATATTTAATACACCAGTATCTATATATTAATAGGCAAGCATAAAATTTGTAGTCCTTTTTTAACATATTAATTATGGGAGTAGAGGGTTGAAAATGGTATCATTCGAAAGGTATGGTTAGCCGGAAGGTGCGATTACAAATATTATTTTCTTACGATGTCAAGAAGGTATTTAAAAATACATTTATTTTTTATGCATTTTCCACCATTTTCCCCTTTTATACACGTATTCCTTTACATTAAAAAATACCTAAAAGTAGAAAGTTGTTAAATCTGGCAATTTTATAAAGTTCAAATTAAACCATAGACACAGTAATTTGTATAATATAGCATCACTATACGCAAGCGAAGTGATGACGTCACTATCTGTCCATGGAGCCATGAAAAAGATTTTCTATGTTAATCGTCCATTGGATTTTTTGTAAAAAATTATTAAAAAATAACGGAAATTATCTGCCGATTTTAATTCCGATATTTGGGTATAGTTATATATAAGTTACTGTCTACATGTGTTTGATTGAGTTATTTTTTCTGTAAAATTGATAAAATTTTAATTTAAAATCACAAAACTCCAGAAAAAAAAATGGCAAACTTCCAGTTTCGAATGTAAACATAAACATTTCATTTCAAAGGGTGATATTTAAACAATAAATATTCAACTAATATACTAAATAAAAGGAAAATGGATTTGTTACTAACTGCTGCATGTATAAGTAGACGATACGGAAAAATTTCCGATTTCCGTTTTTTACTGAATTTACATGTTTTGAGCTTTCTTTACGTTTCAATTAACTGAAATTGGCTACTTATTTTTTAAAAAAGTGTCTTTATTGCTAGCTTTTGTGGGTAGAAGAAGCAAGTAGAAGATACATAAAAACTTTTGATTTCCGGATTTCAATAAATTTACACGTTTTGAGATTTCCTTGCATTTTAATTAAGTGAAATTGACTACTTATTTTTATTTTTTAAAAAGTGGATTTATTATTCATTCCTCTGCATATCTAAGTAGAAAATGTAAAATTCAGAAAAGTTTTAGATTTTCGGTTTTCGATAAAGTTACACGTTTTAAAATTTCCCGAACTCAATTCGACCATTTTTGAAAAATATCTTTTTTTTTTTTTTTTTGTTCAAACACTGTACTTTATGAACCAATCGAATTAATTTAACAAAATTTGATACTTGGTTGGACTTGGTTTGACATGGTACCTATTAGCTTCTGGGTTGTATCACACAACAAGGGGCGTTTTCACGTTGCGATTTTCTCTCATTTCAGGAAAGGCTAACATCTACAGAGAGAAATAGTTATATTAAGTAAAACTCTGCTGATTCAGTTAGAGTGAATATCGGCAAACAATTGCTGCAGATGTGTTGCAATTGCATTCCGTTTAGGACAAGGCAATAACTTTGCTTTGCCTCGCTTTGCAAAAAAAAAAAAAAAAAAAAAAAAAAATGGTCGAGTTTCGTCCACTGGGCGATACTAGTATTTATAAATCAGTAACATATTTTAAAGAAACCTAAAGATATAATTCTGCTTATGCAATTTTTTAACAAGTTTGTGATTATTATAATACTATACTTTATATTAAAAAAAAAAAAAAAAAAAAAAGAAAGAATGAAAGAAAAGAAAAAATAACAATATACATTCCAGTAAAATGCACCAAAATACATAGTCTAATTTATAATTAATAAAAAATAAACTATAGGAAATCACTATTAAAAATCTAATCTCAAGTTTTGCTTCAAATTTGTTTATGTAGTATACTAAGGAAAAGTATTTGAAGCGGAATTAAAAATGGAATGCGTAGACATTTAGCATATAAAATAACAGCTAAATTCAATTTAGAAGAAATATGCTCTGTAAATATTTTTTGTTAATAACTTCAAATACAGAAAAGAGGAAATAAACGATACAATCCGTAGCTTATTGAATACTTCCTTTTTAATTAGTTACGAACAGTTTGTGTTCAGACTTTGAGCTGAAAGTTTGTCCTTGAAAGACTGAACGATGAGTTGTTCTTCACCGTTTATAAGCAAGCGATAGTTAACACGGTTTACTTGACTTGCGGTAGAGTCATAGACTGATAACTCTGCCCGGCATGAAAATTGCCTCTGACACCATCTCAGCATATTCTTATGTAAAATAACCTCCTGAATCCAAATATGGTGCCCATTTTGCCCTATCACCCACCGTTTCTTATACCATTAACAATACATGTGTGCAAGAAAAAGCTTACTATAGAACGTATAGCTTTCTGAAGTATGATTAACATTAAGATTTATTGGACCACACAAAAATATTCAATAATATTACGAGATATACTTGAAAATCGCTGGAATTACATATTCGTTTGCATTAACTGTTTTCAACAATTTCAAACGAATTTCAAGCGTGATTATGATATAAATTCGACTATATGTCTGCTGACTTTCTGTACGCCTATCCGCCTGTCGGTTCTCTCTTTAATTTCCGTAAATATTCACGGAATTTGTTAAAACTGATGTTATACGTATTTTATTCAAGCTAATTATGGGATGTTGCAGATTTAAAATGAGGTGAATACAACCACTTGTTTATGTATAGGTGGTTTCTCTGATGGGGAGGTTCAATGGGAGGCACAATGATTCTCTGACTTTCTGTACGACTGTCCGTCTGTCGGTTCTCCCTTTAACTTCCGTAAATATTTACGGAATTTGTTGAGACTGATATTATACGTATGTTATTCAAGCTCATTATGGGATGTTACAGATTTAAAATGGGGTGAATACAAACACTTGTTTATGTACAGGGGCATCCAAAATTGTTCCAAAGTATTGCGTTCTATGAGAGTTATTTCTATAAATCACATTTTAATACTTTTATTTAGCGCAAATCATAATGAAATTGACATGTATCATTCATAGGCATGAAGGCAGTTTTCTATAGACTATAGTAATGACTAGCATTGAGATTTACAGGGGCACACAAAAATATTCTACTACATTAAGTGTTATAATTAATTTCTAGAATTCGTTTGTGTTAAGCATTTTTTATACTTTCCAACAATATTTATAAGTGATTATGAATTCAATTAGTTTGTCTGCCTACATTTTTCTCTTGTCCGTTCGTTGTGGAATCACGTAGGTAACGCACATGATATATTAAATGATGGAACGAGTGTGTACAATTAGAAAGCGATAATAATATACGCTAACCGCATGCTTTTTCGTTCTTGTTTTATAAGCTTTAGATTTTAAACTGTAAGGTATAAAACAAAATATAATGATTGTGATAATTATCGAAGCTTTACTTTCGAATGAATCTTGAATAATTATCAACTTTATAACATAACATTATATTTTTGTATTGTTAAAAAGCAATGATTTCTGAAACCAAACAGATTATTTGAATAAAAAATTAATTAATACCATAAATTCAGGTATTCAAATAGAAATTCTTTCACTTAAATTTCATGTAAAACTACCTCTATCCAAAGGATCATTCATGAATATTTGAAAAATTGGTTTTAAGAAATCACAAAAAGAACACTAATATTTATTTCCTGAAATAGATGCTTGTAAAAGTATCTTTGAATGAAAATACTTGTCAATTTGAAAAATCTTTTTGGATATCAGTACACTTCCCTTTGGATCGAATACGATCTCTGAATATATTACATTTATCAAAGATGGATATTTGAAATTTTATTCAAGTTTATCTGTTTTTTTTTTTTTTTTTTTTTTTTTTTTTTTTGAGTAGTTTTGTAGCAAAAGCGTATTCGCGCATAATATAAGGAATTGCCAATGATTTTATAATTACAGCGAATCTTAAATAAATAAATAAATAAATAAATATATATATATATATATATATATATATATATATACGAAAAATGGATGAATTAGAGCTAAAAACATACATGGAAAAAAATTGCACTATAATTTTAAAATTCAAATGTTTCAGCCAGATAATTTTTTTAAAAAATATAAGTAATACATCTTTAAGCTTTAATACTCGGAACGGAATTAACTATTCATCAATAACAGTTTTTTTTTTTTTTTTTAAGATAGGGTTATTATGATTTTAATATACGTATGTTGATCTATTGAAAACATTTTTCGACAACTCTACGCTAAAAAAAAAAATCTGTGATTGAGATCTAGAAAATAAATTGTGGTTCTCGTAAAAATAGTTCGATTTCTTCCTTGTAAATTTTAGTTCCCTTCGCGATAAAGTTATAAAAACCTTTATTAGAATTCTAGAGATTTTCCGTATACCATAGCAGAGACAAATTTATTCAAAATTCTCTGGAAATAAGTGAAAAAATAAGAGGTGTAGTAACGTAAGTTTTGGTTTTTAACTGAATTCTAAACAATCAATCGCGAATACTTCGCAATACAAATTATTCATAATGCTCATAATATTGTTGCACCATCTAAAAAGGTATGGACTAGAAATTCTTAATCGAATTGTCTATTCAGTTTATTATTTGTTTTCATTAAACGCATAACTCGTAAATCTATATTTCTAGCTTAGGAGTCTAGAAAATGACTACGTACTTGTTCTAGATGAAGTCAATAAATTTGTTTTTTAGTGTAATATATATGAAACATAAAGCCGTACAGTGTAAACTTATAAAACTTGTAAAACTTACACTAAATTATTTTTGTAAGCAAATGTTTTAAATTGGGAAAACAAACGAAAGTTTTTTTGCATTACATCAAAAATATTTTTTGTGACTTTTTATAATATTTGATTTTATTCTATGCAGTATGTAAACTTAATTCACGTTGACATCAATATAATTCTAATATTGAGTGCATAAATAATATTCATTATTCTGATTCATTTTAAATTTAGATTTAATTGAATCTAAAAATTCCAAGAAAAAGATTAAATGAAATGAAAGTATGTGAATGCGGTGAAAAACTTAAAATGAATGAAAGAAATGAAAATCTAAAAATGTTAAATCAGAGTGAAAATTCTTAATACTGAGCTAAAAATCTGATTACAGAAGTAGGAAGTCGTTAAATGAAATAATAGCTATATATTTTTTTTGTAATTTTATATCATTATTATCTTTTATGAAACTGTGAAAAAGAAAAAGGTAATTCCTAATTAAATTCAAACATTATATTACTGTACTTTCAATTAAAATATGATTTATGATAATCATTAAAATAATCGTTGTACTTTTTCTTATCCGAAGTTAGAGATTTTTACAATTAAAAATAATATTTTCTGTAAATGTAAGGTAAATTGAAATGTTTTTTTAGAAATTTTATTCTAAGGCATTTTAGCTCCCTGTTAAGAAGTTAAACGTAAGATATTTTATTTTTTATTGTTTAAAACATTATAATCATATGTTATGGAGATAGCGAAAATAAGCAACGAACTTTTAAATGAAACCTAATTTTATTTATTTTTACTTAATAAAGTTTTAAGCATATGTATACTTTTTTATTTCAGAACATATTTTCTGCAAATGTGATATAAGATTATTATGATATATTTAATCAATTTTACATTGTAATATCCATGATTAGAATGTATGTTTACATTTACCGAGTACTTGTTTTGTATAAAGTATACTTTCATTGTGGTTATAAAAATTCTATTTAGATCTAGAATAAATTTAATAAAACTAAAGGAATCCAAGTTTCAAAATATTTTAATAAACAAAAAACTGTAGCGCTTCCACATTACAAGATGAAGTCTAAGATGGACATAAAATACTCAATAAGAGGTATTTGCAGAAAAACTATATATTTCGAGATTACTAAATTTCTATAAAATATTTTTAGGCAGATATACGATGGATTAGATGTATATTATTATTATTATTATTATTAAACATGCATACAGATTTTCAATATAATCCGTAATGGACATTTACACTATGTCATATGCATAAATTTTCTACTTTCTATTATATTCTAAATTATTAAATAAAGAATAATAAGGAACTCTTTTATTCGAAACAGTGAGCAAAATTTACAAATCCTATTTTTCAATTATAAATGAAAATATTGAATAAACATATTTTCTTACTTTTATAGTTTTGTTTTTAATAATTCTATATTCTCATAAAAAAGATATTTTGAAAACCATTTGGGAAATTAATATTTATGTTTCGTTCTACAATAATAATTTTATAAATAGCTCGTCAAAATCTACGTTTTTCTGTGATTAACATTAAAGTTGAAAAAATTATAAATCTTTAAAATCACTAAGGATTTCATTTTTTACACACCCGAAATTTGGAAACGTAATTTATGATAACAAACATGAAATATAAATACATTATTTTAAATGTAAGTTTTAAAGTTATTTATCACTTATCACGCATTCTAATGATTTAAAAAACTTCGGTTTTACAAGTGATTCTATGATGATATTATTACTTAATAGTGAGATCAATTTTAAAGTTAATGATGAAAATAAATTAAAGATCAGTCAATGATAGAAAGTTTAATATCGAGTGTTATTTTAAAGTAACAGATAAAGTTAAAGTTAAATATTTTGTAAAAAAGTATATATATATGCTAAAAAGGCGTAAAGGTTTTCATTCTTTAAATTTTATTTCCAAGATACTTACATTTGTCCATTATAATTAGCTGTTTAACCCAGCAAAGTACAAGGTGTCATATGTGAAATAAAACACTTGAAATGATCCTCTACTTCTAAAACATACTGATAAAGATATTGTTATTTGAAAGTAACTACACGCACATAGCAGCATACGTAATTTAGAAAACTGCTTGTAGATATCTGTGTTGTGTTCAATTTACTGCCAACAAAAATTTGTCCCGTAGCCTTGTTCTAAAATTTTCTGTATAATAAAAAATAACAAAATATACTTATTAAAAGTTTTCACCCGTAAAAAAGATTATACTGTAAAGATAAGATAGTTTTTTGCATTACTGTAGTTGACGTATTCAAAAACATTTTTTTTTTTAATGAACTAATCACATTAAAAAATTATTTCCTATTTAAATATATGATTAAGATTTTCTTTATTATTTTTCCCCAACTACTAATCATTAATATCTTTACACATATTTATTTCAGGCACAGAAAAACAATCAAGTATTGTAGAATTAATAGGCTAATAGTTTATGCAATGGTAAAATTTGTTAAAAAAGCAAACAGAGACAACCTCCGTCATTATCAAGAGATATACATTTTATCAACCAAATTAATAATTTCAGAATATTTTTAAATGATATTACATGTACGCACACACACTTTTTTTTATGATCAAAAGGATTAAGTATTTCATCAGATTATGGTAATATCTGAGATTAGATTTCTAGACGATATATTTGAACTCATCTGTCTTTTTCAGCTTAAAATAAAATTTAAGTAAAAAATAATTTTTTTAAATTAGTAGCTTTTTATTGTGATTAGCGTGATATGAAGATGCGATAACGAAACCCATATTCCAATAAAAAGCTTCTAAAATCTTCTAAAAAAATATTTAATTATTTATGTATTTATTTAGATTTTTATTTAGTGCTTTTTAGTACCTAGATAAAAATATATTTATTTTTAAAAATCTTCAAAAATTATTAGGATACTGTGCACAAAACGAAACATTTCCTTTTATCAACTGACACCTTTTCTATTAATTATTTGAAAAATTAACATGACGCTCTATCCAACTGAGCGATTAAAAGGTAGCAATACAATGAATTGCTTACATTTTTTTTTTTTTTAAGTGAAAGTGTCTTGTTTTTTAGCGTGATAGAAAACGTGATGACAACTTCAACTTTATATGATAATATAATATATATATAAAACTTCTAAAAGTATTTATTTATGTATATTGTACTTGAAATTTTTTATTTTGAGCTTTTTTAATATCTAAAATATTTTATGTTTTCTAATATCTAAAAAAAAAAAAAAAGAACAAACATCTTAAAAAAACTCTTCGAAAATTCTTAAGATATTGTGTAGTCAACGAAAAATTTTCTGTTGTCAATTGACACTTTTCTACTAATTATCCTCAAAAATTCACACGCCGGACCTACAGGGGACCGAACTCTCGAGGACCGCTTTATTAACGTCATGCTCTAACCAACTGAGTCACGGAGCCACAAACGGAATGGCTTATATTTACTTTAATTGTTTACTAGCGTGGCACGTGACAAAGTCAATTTCTTATACAAATCTAAAAAAAATACTCAGTATTTTCTTTCTATTCATTCTGTAATTAGTATAGTCATGCGCTTGGAAATAAGGCCGATTGACTGCTCTACGGTTCTAGGACTGAGGGAGAGTGCCTTCCGTAGAGGTATTTCTTATGGGTCCTAGCTGGCATTTACGCATGTTTCGGAGAAAACCATGAATTCCGAACAAATAGGTCGACGAGCACAACCTGGGAACGATCCCGGCACCTCACGTCTACCTGCTTTGAGCGCAGAACTCCTGGGGGCCGCTGGAGGGCTTTAGCATAATTAGAAAAAAGTGTATAATTATTACCCATACCTTGTTTCAATTAGTATTAATATTGTATAAATAATTTGTATTGTATAACTAACACAAAGCGTAATTCCATTTCGTTTATAAGTACAAACAATTCAATCTATTTCATTATTGTCTAATTAAACTTTCGTATCTAATAAGCAAAATCTGTATTTGATAGAATACCATTTAATATCATATTAATGAATAAGTATGTTTGTATTATGCCACGTGCTTGTTAAAATGTAGAACACCATGGATCAATTTGAGCATATCTAAGATCATATCTATATGTGCAGAACAATACTACAATTAGAAGTGTTATAATGCATTCTACTAGAAGCACTTCCATTACATATTTCTGATAAATTAGAATGGAATTCAAGAGATGTGAAAATGTCATTTAGAACCAAATGCTTGAATAACAATCTAGAATATAAGCAGTTCACACGATAAGAGTTTAATATTTCATTGGCCTCAAACTAATCCGCGTGATGAAAATTGGATTCATTAAATACAAGTCTAAATCTGAAATTGTTTAATAATACAAAATGTAACTTGTTTTGCAATAAATTAATAAATACCGTAAATCAAGATCATATTACAAGGAAACATTTAAAAGGTGTCGTCTTCAAAAAATATTGAAATAAAAAATGAGTTTATTTTATTCTTCATAAAACACCAGAGAGTAAAAAAATTATCGCCTGAAATGAATCACAGCGACCATAAAAAATTATCAAAATTAAGCGTATTTGGCGATTTTACACTGTTAGGCGATTAATTTTGAGTACTTAGCGGAGAAGCAAAACACGGTTATGTTCGTACAAGGCAATCTCGGTGCACAGATTATCATACAGATAGGACAGTGAAGCTAAAACGCGAACCGGAAATATAGTAGCACCACTAGTGTCAACAGAGGGGAACTACATGTGTTACGTCTACATGAATAGCATCTTTGATCGAAAATTGTTTTTCTATTTCGCGAGTAGTTACTAGCAGGTTAGTACGGGAAGTTTTCTTTTTCTTCACTATCTATTATTTTTGAATTCTCAAAATTATCCTCAAAACATTCGCAGCTATTCTTCTAAGAAATAAAAATTATGTTTTATAATGTTTAGAAATATGCTTTGTGAAACATATTCATATTCAAGTACAAATTAAAATTACAAACTGTAATTCTGAAATAGCAGTATGAAATCATTAAATATTTAACATTGCTTTGTTTAAATAATAAAAAATGCCTTAAAATGAAAAAAAAAAAAAGTTTTTATTTTATGTATATTTTCAATGTTTATTTTCTTAATATTTAGCACTTGTTTCTTAAATAAATTACTTTTGACAATCAAGTTTGTAAACAATAATAAAGTTGCCGACGAAAACGTATGTGCAGTTTTCTTTCCTTCACTTTTTCTAGTATTTTTAAATTTACAAAATCATAACATTCACAGCTATTTTCTAAGAAATAAAACTAATTTTTATTATGCTTGAAAATAAATTTTTCCAAACACCTTCGTGTTCAAGAGTACAAATTAATATAACAAACTGTAATGCTGAAATAGCAGTATGGTATGAAATCTTAAATATTTAACATTGCTTGGTGTAAATAATACAAAATGCTTTAAAATGAAAAAAAAATATTTCTGGTTTATGTATATTTTCGAAATTTATTTGCTTAATATTTAGTACTTGCTTCTTAAAATAAATTGCTTTCGACAATCAAATTCGTAAACAATAACAAAGTCCAAACGTAAACATCAATAAATGGTTAGTCGGTTGGATGTTGGGTTTAACGTTGCACTAATATTACGATATGAACAAAGATACAATAAAAATGAGACGAGCGATTGCGTAAGCTGGAGAGCTCGAGAAACTTACAGCCGTTGACAATAGGATCGTTGCAGTCAAATTCCGGTTACAGAAGAATATACGGGAGTGTCCTATCTGGATAATAATCTGTGTCTCGGTGCTAGCGAACGTATCGTCTGAGAGCGCTAAATCGCCAAAAATGCTTAATTTTGATAATTTCTCATAGTCGCTGTAATTAATTTCGGCCATAATTTTTTCAGTTTCTTGTGTTTTATAAAAAGTAGAATCATATATATATATATATCTTATATATATTATAAATGTGAATGTCCGTTTATTTGACTGAGTTTCACGCTAAAACTACTCGATGGATTTCGATAAAATTTGTTATGGAGATAGTTTATACCCTAACTTAAAAAGTTGGCTGCCTTTTATTCCGAAAAAATACTTTTTTTTTGTTATTTTTATGCATAAAATAGCAATTTTGTAAGCTAATAATAGCAAAAAATTAGCCATTTAAATTTTAACTATAATTTAATTGTTGCCAAAATTAAATTTAATTATCCTTAATTTAATTGTTGTCGAGTTTATTTTTTTTTTTCCAACAGGAAAATAAATACATTTATCTAAACGTGAACAATAAAAAATAAAATAAATAAATAAATTATGCATCTCACAAAAACTGATGTCATTTAAAATTTCTTTTACAAAGTGCTAATATAGTTTACGATGCTAATGTGTGTTGTACTAAAATCAGTCTTATTTATAGATCCTCCTGGGTGATTTTTTAAATTGTTGCGTTGAAGTACACCGAACTTTTTTCGCCAAGAGGTTTAATTTAGCAACAGCGATTTTAATCTAGGTAGTTCAAGAAAAATATAAAAGAGGTTTAATTTAGCAACAGCGATTTTAATCTAGGTAGTTCAAGAAAAATGTAAAATTAATAAACTTCTGTAGCACGATAATGTTTATTTATTTATTTATTTTTTTTATATACCATTCACTACGCTAATTTAACATACAAATAAATGAGCTGCTGTGTGTGACTGCACTTGCACGCTGTCGGACAGAAATATTTGATTAATTCAAATTAATATTTAAATAACTAAATAAAGATATGTTTAATAGAAAGCATAGTCTTGGAGACAAACTTGGCGAGTGGGCGACCAAATTTGGTGAAAAATGATAGTTTGGGGTTCCCGATGTTTCGAAGCTCTCCGACACACGGGAAGATAGACCTTGAGCTTACCAAGGGATTCTCGATGAAGTCATCTCCAAGCCCCATCGCCAAAAGTTATAAGTAGGTGTGAGTTGATTTTTGCGGAAGAGTATGTAGTCACTGCGATCCAGAGTTATTCAGAGACCTATTCTGAGTCATTGCACTTTAGGGATTGAGCTCTAGCAACTGGACATTTTTCGTGAGTGAGTGAAAATTTTTGCTCTGGTGTAGTTGATGTTAT